>BJKM01000332.1:0-600000 GCA_015082035.1 Chaenogobius annularis | reverse complement strand
AAAATTTCAATTAAAATGATTGCTGTTCTAATTGACAAAAATTGTGAAATGGAGTATTCAAGATTTTTAACATTAACTCTTCGATACGTACAATGCACACGTCCGCGTTTCTGTGAGTGGAAAAGTTGGATTGTACATTTCGACTTGTTTTTATAAAAGTCAAATGAAACAACACATTTCATCTGTTCAATCTGTTCGAAATGAGAAATGATAAATCATATTTGTGATTTTAATGATGATATAAACAGTGACATAATTTTTCCATAAACAAGCAGCCCTACAATCCAAGGGTGGGACACAATTTGCACAAAATGAGACGAGGCACCAGATTGGGTCCACGAGAGACAAGATGAGAATAAATTGTGCAGTCCGGCTCACAATATTAATAATAACAATGTATTTATTTGATGGCTCGTTTCAAGAAGTCAAAGGACACTTAACAAATTTGGCCAAACTATTTTTTCTTTAATATTTTTGCTGTCATTACAGCTTTTTGGAACGACGCCTTCTCAAAATGTATAACTCATGAGATCATTCGACACGTGTTCACAATTTTGTCAAATATTCATCTCCCAAGATTATGGCACGAGATCTAGTCCCATCCTTAATGTAGTCATTTCTTTCCTTGGATTTACGGTAAACTTCCTGTATAGCTGCTTGTATTGTCTTTTCATTGGCTTGCTGTTGTGTACAGTGCACTGGCTCCATAAATATTTATAATAGTGCAGATAATCCAATTTTACTGATAGCAATGTGGTAATAGCACAAAGAAGCTCGAGTGACTACAGGGATTTGCAGCTTATCGCCTCCACTAAAAGCACGGCTAACACGGAGCTACTGTTTCTCAAATCTAAAGCCTTTTCGCAGTCTGCAAAACTTCACAGGCTCAAGTGCACTGTAACCGAGATTGCATACTATCAAAGACTACACATCTGAGCGAGTTCAATGTGATTAATGGCCTTTCCTGAGTGGGTGAACAAATATTAGGCAGTAGAGCAATAACCTGAGATGTAGAAAGAACTTTTTTTCCTCCCAAGTCATATGTACGGTAATAATTTAAGGTCTACGCTGAGGAAAGACCTTGAGTTTATATACTTGCACCAAGAGACTGGAAAAAGTCAGATGGCAAAAGTCTAACACCAAATAGACCTTGAACAAGGTGAACATAAAGAAAACATCCTCCGACTCTGAAATATTTTGTTGATCCGATCAGAGTCCAGCTTGAGAAATGTAGGTTTGGAATCCCTTCTTCTCAAATAGATATTTTTATGACTATTAGAAATTTAAAGTCGTGTTGACCTCTACATCACAGTGAATTTGAACGAGAATTTGAGAAGCAAATATACAAATACAAAGTGTTTTTTACCTGGCTTTTTATGTCAAATTAACTTTACCTTATCATTCAGAGAGTTTGATTTTATAACGCTGCTCACGATACGAATGGAGATGAATTCATTGTCATCAACCGTAAATATTTGAAAGATGCTCATGTTTCTTCTTACAATAATCTTATCCAGGAAAAGTTAAGAGTTTAATGTCCAATAGATGTTACAAAAAACTGCTAAAAAGACGGTAGTAAAAGTAAGATTTCCTACATACTGTATTCTGTGTATTCTGTGGTGGTGTACACATTACCTTGGCCACTCTCTGGGCCACCTCGCGGCCGACGGAGAGCCCCTGGACAAATGTGCGTGCAGCGATGAACGCGCGGGTAACCTGAGCCTTCAGCTTCCTGGGCACGTCTCCAAAGGGCTTGAGCTCATCCGTGTACTTGCTGATGCACTCGAGATAGTCCTCGGTGATGACATACTGCGAGTTGAGCAGCGTGAACATGCGCTCCAGCAGCCGCGACCAGAAGTCATTAAGCATTTCCTCCAGGTTTACGTTCCCCCCGGTGTAATATCTCTTCAGCTCGGCAAAAAGGTTCTCGAACACCTCCGAGTTCTGCATGTAAGGCTTGCCATAGGTCTTGACAAACATCTCGTTGAGGGAGCGCTCCGTGTTCTCCAGCAGCTCCAAAAAGAATTCTGGGGGGAAAAAGGAGAATAAACAGTGAAATAAATTAACTGTGCTATTTGTATTACAACTCACAAATCTAAGCTTGATCCTGAAAGAAAGTGATGATTAAAATGGAAATGCAGTGTTTGCCAGCAACGGACAAATGAGATCTATGAAAAGTGAGAAGTACCAGACCATAATAACGTGATTACTGTGTACACAGCAAACAGAGTATTAAAATGTGTGGTGGTAACAGCTAATTTTTGTGAAACATATTACACATCATTTTATTTTAATGCAAGATACTGCAGATGAATAGGACAAATAATGCATTTACAGATATCATGTTGAAACTTCTATAGTTTACTCACATATGTAAATGTAAGAAAAAAAGATTGTGTGTTGTTTTCATATATAAATAGGGCATTTTAAGAGTAGAAATAGCCAAGATTGCACCTTTTTCTGACACAAAAATCAGTATATAATATATTGTGGTTTAAAATTTCTTGCACCATTTGGTTAACATATTATATTAAAATGATGCAGGGGGATTCTGGATATCTTATTTAGTGAATTTACTGAAATTTGTTCTAAAATATTATTTTTGTATTCATTTTTCAAAGTTAAGTCTTGAATAAATCAAGCTTAGAATTAGTCTTCCTGTACTATTTGTTAGGGCTTATCTTACATTTAAGTAAATGGCCTTGGAAGTTATAATGTCCCCTTTATATCTATTGATGACGTTGACTAAATCAAATAACATATAGATGTTGTATACATAACATATTTTTGTGCAGATTGAACACTTTCCAGGTGAAAACGTGTATGTTGAGAGAGCAAACTAACCCAAAAGCTCAAACAAGAAGATCCACTGAGATTCTCTCTTTTACAGGACAGACCTGGCCAAGGTAACAGCCAATACTATCAACACAATATGGAAAATCACAAAATAAAAAAATAAATAAAAAATAAACAAACAATTGTATCTTTCAAGAAAAAAAATTGTTACACAGTGGAAAAAATAAATAAATACAATCTTTGCTCTTTGAGGCACTGAAGAACATGTAAAAGTAATTGGGGGGGAGGAGCTAAGCCAGATAACGACCTGAGCTGACATTATTAAACAACGTGATACACCCCGCATCACAACAGAGAGGCTATGACGTTAACAGTTAGCAGCTCGACGAACAAATGCTTCAGTAGACATAGTGATGTCAAACTTAAACTTTTAATTTGGGTTCTCCTCAACCCTTGGACTGACCAATGATGATGATGATTGCCGGCGTTAATGGCATTTAACAGCAGAGCCAAATTTTTGCTTCTTTTTGCTTTTGCTTCCAATCACTACTAGCTGCACTCAAAGGCATCATGCATTAAATCTGCAATGCATTGTCTTTCCGTGTGTGCATAAAAAAGATTCATAATGACATATTTTGTTTGCCAAGTTTCCAGCTATTTTGCATATCCACTTTAGGCAAGTTTCATTTGCTTTTGACCTCAGTGACTCACCATAAATTTGCAGAAGATAATACGGCATATCACACCATCTGCTCTCCATAATGATAGCCCGATCTCTCAAGGACCAATATTAAAATTAAATAGCCTTTCAAAAACCCTGCACATTCAAGAATAAAGTGTAATAGTTTGGGACTAGCAGAAGTTTCTGAAGGGTACCAAAGATTATGAGATGATTATGTGATAAGTCAGAAGCTGTTAATTGAAAGAACAGTGACCACAGAGGCAAGTCCAGTCATAAGAGACTCGAAAAGTGGCAATAATTAAAAATAATGAGCTCTAAGGTGGTAACAGCATGTCAGCTATTAATACCTTGGACGTCAAAGCTCCTGGCTCCTGTTGCCTGTTACATATTGTTTAACCGTGCCCAAGACATTATAGACTTAATAGGTTCGTTCACGCAGCACATTTTAGTTTTAGCCGCGACAAGGCGAGCCATTTAAGCGAGAGTCACGTGATCCGCCGCCACCATCACATCTCCGGTAAGAGATCCATCGTGCGGCGCTCAGAGCTGTGCACATTAAAGCCACTTATGAGAATGGCCTGCGCCGAATGTAATGGATTCAAAGTGGTCATTAGCGCAGGTGAAATTACAGATGACAGCAAGGGAAACAAAACGGCATGTCTGATCTGATACCTCGCGTACGAGAAGTTACATAGAGACACGTTCACGCGGAAAAAGTTGAGCAACGCTTATTCTTTGGGGGTAGAGAGCCGGAGCTTTGGATGACACTTCTGCCACGACAGATGGGGAATGTTATGCTACATTTCAGAGGTGCTAAGTTTAACTCGAACTTGTTGCTCTCAGAATGGTAAACATGACAGCTTGACATATCGGATTCTTTTGACTCATTTTTGCGCAGTTGGAAGTGATGGTATATTTTAGTAGCAATAGTAACATATATGGACACATGCAGTAGACCTGTCACTATAATTACTATATTGTGCTGTCATTCAATAAATCAAAAGATGGAACAATAAATTTGCAATATTCATTGCGCGTACCTTTTCTATGCAGAAGTGGAAACTTTCTCATTTCTATTCTATTACAATACAATTTGAGCTGTAGAGTGTTGAATAATTAACATATCTATCACTTATTAATGATTCTAACTAACTACTTTCGGGTTTCATTAAGTTATTTTATATTGCAGCTTTTTTTTTTGGAGTGATGCTAAACAGTATAGTAATAATGACAAGTGATACAAAACATGTTCAAACAGAACAAAACGTGACACAATAAAGAGCCACAAGGATAAAGACCTTTAGAGGATTAGACGTTGACAAGAGATACGAAAGGGCTGGGTATTACTTAGATGATCATGTTAAAAATGAAGATGTCGTTTGATCTATTTTAGTTTTGTGTTGTGCGATCGGGGATGTAGGGGAGATGGGGGAAGAACTTTGGATTAAAAGGACAATAACGTCTTTGTGGTGTACATGAGCTTTTGTGCTAGAGCTGTTGGCTGGCCAAATCAAGTGGAGATAAGAGAAAAAGGAACAAATGAGAAGAAAAAAAAAAATAATGTAAAGAAATCAATAATTAGAATAATAACTATAACAAGCGGCAATGCTCGGCCATTGCCCACCCACATTGTGCCGCTGCCCCACTACGCATAGGAGGGGGCGCTAATGTGCCCAAATCCTCCTCCTTTTAATGCATTCTGCCAAATCTGTGGCGCTATCGCACCTTCTCCTCTCTTTTGCTTTACAAATAGGGGCATTATTGTACACTGAAAATGTCAACATTTTGGGCTTGGTTTGACCATAATACTTGTAAAATTTAAATCAATGTTGTACCCACTCTAACCAAGATCATTTTCAGGGAATGGTTTGTAAAAGTATACTACCTGTAAATGTCATAGTTTTGCCGATTTCCCATTGACATAACTTTTCTGCCATCGCTTGGATTCTCATTCTGAAGTTGCCAAAATTTCTAAAATTCTATGAAAACTTGTGCGCACAGATACCTTAGTACTTATGCAAAAGGTTTTGACAACTTTTGATGCGCCACATCTCAGTAACATTTTTAATCAGCAACATTTTTACCTGCTAAAATTTGACGGTTTCGGGATAGAGAATATTTAGGAATAACGCTACTGTCTTTGTAATAAAAAGATCATTTTGCATGTGTTTTAGAGTCTGTATAGTTCTGACAACTATTACGATGATTAAAATATAACTTTGATTATTTTTTATAGTCAGCTAATCACAATTAGTGAATTAAGGAATCGTTGCAGCCGTAGTGAGAAGTCCCACTCTGTAACTTTGGAGACAGTTTTATTTATGATTTTATTATTTCTTCTTCCAATCTATTTAAAATTAATTCAAGCAAAAGTTGAAAAAGAATAAACCATTTATGTACAATTATGCCAAGTTAAAACTATTACGTAATTGTTAACAGTGAAATGTGATTGCAAGCTGCTGCATAAGGTTCTGGATATTTGTATAAAAATGATGATTAAAAATGCAATGCCTGGCTACAGTATTTTATTTTGATATGGTATTCATGTAGTATGACCTGACAAGACAGGAACATATATATATATAAAAAAAAAAAAACACTTCTGCATCAGGGCTTCATGAGGGTTGAGAAAAAAAAGTAGAACAATAATTTCCTTACTATCACCATGTAATCTTTAGGTCACACTGAATAATGCTGTCCTAAAAGGTACCTATGACTGATGCAAAGGTTTTGAATACAAACAGTTTGACAAGTTTAAACTTTAAATGGTTTAATATAATCTTTGTATCTGCCACTTTGTGTTTGTTAATTTCTCTAACATCACACTTGTTTTCAATTGTTACGGTCTGGTGAGAAACAGCAAAAAAAAGGGCATTTTAATAAATGTTTATTCTTTTCGACAATTATCTAATTTGAACAATTTATATTTAACTGCTGACGGTTTCTGTTAACACAGAATTAATTAGCAGCAGAAGTGGAAAAGTGATCCATTGTTAATGTACACTTGCCTATGTATTTGACACATATTTAAGCATGGTTCATTAAGTCAAATTAATTAAATGGAGAAAAGACCATGAACATTTATGAGCAGTGTAATTACTCCGGCACCAGGCTCCAAGACACAATGGGATGGAATATTTTGTGAAATATTTGACAGTGGGAATAACTGAGGGAGCTGGTATAAATATTTAATAGAATTACTAATTAAGATGTCTGTCTTATTGTATGTCTATGTGAGAAAAAATGCAGCAAGGGGCAATTCCAGCAGTCCAACGCTCCACAGCTGCGTGCGCACATAGAAAAGCCCCTGATGAATGGATGTGACACTTGTCTTTAGTCTCTCTCCTTCACACACAGCTCCTATTTAAAATCACTGAGTGCGCTGATGGGAAAAAGGCAGTCTGCGTGCTTACATACAGAAGAGCTGTCCATCATATTAGTGTATATTCACTGTACACCTACAGAGGGGGCCGCTCAGTGGTCGAGTAGCACAGCGGTGTGTGAAACAAGGGTCACAAGCAGTTCTGTGTGCTCTGTGTGCCACAGATTCAAGTGGATTTAATTACATATATAAATCATCAAGGGAATTAAATAATAATCCAAATCTTTTTTGTATCAAATTGCTCAATGAATCGTTTCAGCCCTAGTGTATTTAAATGTACAAAGGCAGATTAAACTCATGATTCTCTCTTCATCTAACTCACTCCATGTCCCCTGCTTTGTTGTGTAGTGTGTCCACAGCTTAACTTGACCAACATTTGTAGTTTGTTAATTTAAGATGGGGACACACTACACGATTTTTCCAGTTGCGAGAAATTTAAAATGTTTAGGAGGGTCCACACTTCACTACACAACCGGACTGAGTGTGATCACAGAGAGTCTGGGGTCCACACTTACACGACTGGACTGAGTGTGATCACAGAGAGTCTGGGTCCCACACTACATGACTGGACTGAGTGTGATTACAGAGAGTCTGGGGTCCACATACTACACGACTGGACTGAGTGTGATCACAGAGAGTCTGGGGTCCACACTAGATGACTGGACTGAGTGTGATCACAGAGAGTCTGGGGTCCACAGTACACGACTGGACTGAGTGTGATCACAGAGAGTCTGGGGTCCACACTACACGACTGGACTGAGTGTGATCACAGGAAGTCTGGGGTCCACAGTACACGACTGGACTGAGTGTGATCACAGAGAGTCTGGGGTCCACAGTACACGACTGGATTGAGTGTGATCAAAGAGAGTCTGGGGTCCACACTCACAATCTACCTGGACTGAGGTGGATCACAGAGAGTCTGGGTCCACAGTACACAACTGGACTGAGTGTGATCACAGAGAATCTGGGTCCACAGTACACCGACTGGACTGAGTGTGATCACAGAGAGTCTGGGGTCCACATACACGACTGGACTGAGTGTGATCACAGAGAGTCTGGGGTCACAGTACACGACTGGACTGAGTGTGATCACAGAGAGTCTGGGGTCCACAGTACACGACTGGACTGAGTGTGATCAAAGAGAGTCTGGGGTCCACACTAACCACAACTGGACTGAGTGTGATCACAGAGAGTCTGGGGTCCACAAGTACACGACTGGACTGAGTGTGATCACAGAGAATCTGGGGTCCACAGTACACGACTGGACTGAGTGTGATCACAGAGAGTCTGGGGTCCACAGTACACGACTGGACTGAGTGTGATCATAGAGTCTGAGGTGAAGACACTTTTACCCTACAAAAAAGAAGCAATAATCCACAAAAACTATATATGTTTTTTAATATATTTTTTGGCCCGCCGGCTTTATTAGACAGGACAGATAAGAGAGAAATGGGGGATGAGAGAGAAGGAAGGACATACAGCATATGTCGGAGTCGCGTTTCGAAACTCACTGCGGCCGGCTGCACTGGGAGCCTGGCATGCTGTGCCTTAACCACTCAACCACCGGGCAGCACCCACAAAAACTATTTTATAGACCATGATAGTTATCGAGAGGGTTTATTATTATTATTATTATTATTATTATTATTGCTTTATTTAGGCTGTTGCATTTCTTGAATTTTCACAGCGTCATGTGAGCCAACAAAAACTGTTGGAGTGATTTTTTTTTATTATTATTTAAAGAAGAAAAATAAATGCATTTGATTGGAGCACTGGGAGTGATGCTAACTTAATCTGGATGATCTAAAATGGCAACAGAGGGAATGGATGACGTGAGCCGCACAAGAGGAGGAAAGAGGAGGAGGGCTGTACCGTGTTGGGAGGGTTCGCTTATATCTGTGTTTCAGCTCTGGTTGTAAGTGTAAAAGTAGTCTGTGTGCTCTTTCTGTACTTATAATCTGGTGTTAAAACAGAAATATAGGCATTGTTTTTTCTAAAGATGAAAATAGAAAGTTTCAGCCCAAACACTGCTGTTTCCTTTGTCTCCTCCTTGTCATTGGCCGCTGGGCTCCGTGTGCGGAAGTGTCAGTAAACAGCTCCGGAGCATGGCCAAAATTACGCTCATAATTCAATTGAATGACTGCGACTGGAGTCTAGTCACGTCTTTCCGCGGTCCACCGCGATTCAAACGGGAGTCCAGTCTAACAGGTCCACACTACAAGACTGAAGCAACTGACTCGTTTGTTTAAGACACCATCAACCAATTAATTGGCTAACGACGACAGGCCAACATCCCTAAAAACAAGTGTAAAGTGAAATGCATGAAATTTGAACAAGAGGTCCATGACCTGTTTCTATTATTTAATCGTTTTAGATCAATATTGCGGTTTACAATGAACAAAATGTAAAATGATGAAATAGGTTATTAATTTAAAACTAAATAATCGACAAAAAGCATTATAAGTCTTTAATTAGAATGACACATTGGCCTAGTATGTCACCTCTATGTTTTTGAAAATATGAACCAAATTGAGTAAAATTAAGGTGTCATACTATTTGATTTTTTTAATTTTTTTTTTAACTGTTTGGCCCGTAGGCTTTATTAGACAGGAGAGGAAAATGTCGGGGTTAGGATTCAAACCCATTACACTGCACAAGTGTGCCGCGCCTCAACCACTCAGCCACCGGGCAGCACAGGTGTCATACTATTTCAACGTCTACAGTGATATTATAATAACTTTTTTTTTCTCGCAAAGAGAACTAGAAATATTTTCCTCAGTATATTAAATGGAAATGTTTGTATACTTAATAACAAATTCAACACTCAAGGACACTTAAACAGAGATGATATTTGAAACTCCATGACAGTGGGAGCATCTTGAGTGGTCTCAAACAGGGCTGGAGCATGGTTACTGCAGACTGTGCTGTGAACCTGAGCTGACCTTAAGCACCAGCCGATGTGTCGGAGATGTGACTGGAATGACATCAACAGCAAGGACCCAAATGGAAGTTGGCAAGGCAGAATTAATTACTGGGGTCCTGTGAACTGTGAACAGCTGTAACTTAGAAGGACGTGGAAAGCTGGAGAGGCTCTGATTAAAAGTTCCCTACATGTTAAGACACAGCGTGGCTTTCTCTAACACAGTTTAATTATCTTGTAATGGATGAAAAACCTGTTTGAAGAAATAGCAACGGGGCCTTAAATTATGTAAAATTATTTGGTTGTTACACTCATTTATCATAGCGTAGTGAAATCTGAACTGTTTAAAGCCCTTCTAGGAACTGGTGTTACTTAAAACACAGTAATACCTGAATCCTTTTAACTGCTCAACATAACATTTTTCTAGAAAACATCTAGTGAGTTATACTGGACATTTTTGTAAACAAGATGCAATTTGTTTCTAAATTTGTGCAGTTGTTAAAACATTGTTTACTTCTGATTAAACATCTTGATATCAGTCTGTCTTCTCCTTGTAATCGTATATTGACACAGCATGTAACAACACACAGTGCCTGACTCGAGCCTGAAAACTATCAAATGCATACTTCACTGCTGAGGACCACTTCAAACTCCAAGTGACGATCAGCCGTTTGGCTCATTGATTGTTCTAACAGGAAATGTGTGTCAACAGCGCTCTGGGCCAATGGGGAACATGAAAAGCCGACACTTGATGTCTCCTTTTTAAACGATCTTTTTATGTGTGCTGCAAACTGACTGAAAAAGTCAGGGAAAGGTCAAATATTTAACAGAATTTGGGGCAAGAATGAGACCTGTGAGTTAGAGGTGGGAGATACATTTAAAGGGGATCGAATCGCTCCGTGCAGCGATGTGATTGGCTGATTGGCGTTACATGCAAAAACCTTTACGTTCCTCTCGTTACTCTAAAGAGCAGAAAAGTTAAGTGTTGCAAAGCAAACTCTCACATCAGTCGACGCTGCGCTTCTTTCTTAGTCAGAATAGAAGACAGATCACGACGGATCTCCCGCGACATAAAAGCGTTCTCATGCCGTGCTGCGACCAAGAGGGAAAGAGAGGGGACGAAGGAAAGATGTGAACAGTTCCTAAAACCCACTCATCTTTAAAACACGGGGAGGCTGCACTGCTCGTTCTCCGTGACTGAGGGGCTTACGCAGTTCAGTCCTAAGTTTCCGGAAGGGGACCGCGCTTGGGTCCGCCTATTAGTGACCTGGATTATAAAGTGATATGTCTGCTCTTTTGTGTTTCATTTTATAATCCATTCACATTTTGAATTCAATTTGAACCTACACCCAGACATTTATAGGCACATTTTAGCACATTCCTGATGGATCGTTAAAATACAGGGGAAAAAATAGACATATTCATTTTTGACAAGCACCTACAATGAGTATAATACAAACATGCACACAGTGGATTGGGGTGTTCAATCATTTTAAATTGTGTAATGTATATGTGTAATACATTTGGTGATGCGCATGTATATTACACAACTTGAAATTGCATATAAATCTGTGAGGTCATTTAATTTAATTTTCATTTTGACCTGTATGTTGCAGTTCCTGAGTGTCTCCTAAAAGTTCTCGACAGTTTGCTGAGAAAGCTTTCTCCCGCTGTCCAGCCATACATTTATGCTCTTGTACATCCACACTTGGCAGCTGGAAAGTGCTCTATAGACTTTTATAGCTGGCTGCTCCCCTAGATAAGAGCTTTGCTCAAGGGCACAGCTGTGACAGCCGCTGGCAGATGCTCTTTGGCACTATACATTAGCACTTCTCCTGAACACCTACTAGAGCAATATCAATGTGCACAATATCCATCACCCAGAAAGCATTTCTTAAATGTCTTTGTAATATTTTCTGCCCAGAAGTGACTAGTTAAATGAATAGCTTCATAATTTGTGAAGTCTAACAGCGCTCAGGGCAGTTACCGTCCAAGATGTTTCAGATCAATTGGACACGGTGCACCACTTGTTATTCTGTTTGTTTCCCAGCACCATGCTGTTCTGGGTCAGAGAAGGGCCAACTATTGATTAGCAATTAGGACAAAGGAGGGAAAAAACAGCCATTAACATTCATTTGTCTAATCTTTTTCAGCTTCCCTGTTATACAAAAACAAACTTCACTGAAGGTTACATGGACTACTTGTTATGCGACTTTGTAAAGCGACTGCGGCTGCTCAGATGTTTGGTGTAAGATGATATTTCTGCATTTGTTCAATGTCGATCTTGGCACAGACAAGACAACGCTCTCTCAATGAGACACATAGTCTGCAGTGTCAGGTAGAGCGTGGGCTGGCCAACCGCTGTCAGCTACAGTAGCACTCATTGCAAAGCCGGCATAAAGAGCGGAGAATACACATGTTCTGCCTCTGCGTAGGAGGCGCTCAGGAGCAAAGTGCTAAATGGACGCTAAAACGAATCTAAATGAACTGGCACTGTTTGATTGTTAGGGTCTCTAATGACATGTTCCAACCTGATGTCAAACTCCAACACTGCTTTTGAAAATAGAAAAACAGATATCTCAGATAAGGTGTCTGGTATTTTTGAGGGAATTTTGTTTTTATTATTGCTATTTTTGAATACGTAATGATATCAAATTCCAATAGGAACCATTTGGAAAAAGACAGTCTGACATTGTTTAATTTACTGTATAATAGTAAGCACATGACAAGGCTTTTAATCAATAATATAATCAGTAATATATCAGGTTAATTTACATGACTTTAAGAAGCCATGTAAAAATGTGTCCATTGAAAAACAAGACAGGGCATCGACTCCATCCACTGTTGTCAACACATTTAAACAGACTGAAACACTTCAGAGGGACATTTCTTAGCAGAGTAGCGGCACTAGATCTACTGTTGAAGAGTGGAATTTTGGTGTGGTTTCCTTTTAAAAGCCTGTATTGAGTATGTCTCTCATTTCCAGAGAGGAGGGTCAGCAGAGACCCTCTTCAGACTGTGAGTCTCCAGACAGCACTGGGCACATGACCTCTGCTCTGACGCTGATGAAATTATGGAAAATGGCAGTGAATCTCAGGAGGATTCTGTGTGCCTGGAGTCATACATCTAAGTGCTGCTGGACAAACGCCCGCTCCCACGTGCCGCTCCTCACATCCACTATCCTGACAGCCACCGATCAAAATAACACTTATTTATTCATGCTCACTTCCTGGCATCACATCTGGCCATAAGAAGACCACTTTCCTGGAAAAAAAATCAGACAGACATCATCCCTGCCTTTGTGACATTGAGTTTCTGGGCAATAGACGATCGTCCTAGCGTTGGATGCTGTAACTCAATAGCATTTGTTTCATATAATAGTTTCAAAGGAATGGGCTTAGGAAGACGTGGCATTGACTTCCCCATATTGAATGGCCCTATCAGTCACCCAAACATTTGTTCAGGTCTAGGCAATGGAGTATATTTCGAGAAATACAAATATCTATTCATAGCGTTGTACTATTATGTTATTCAGAACAAGGATGTATTTAGAATTAAGTGGCTGTGTTTCAAGGTTTACTGCCATTTAACAGTATGTTGATGCAGATATAATTGGATTGAATAGTGTTTAATTCAGCAATATGTAGAGCATTGTGTATGTTCCCTATTCTGCTCTTTTCTATTGATTTGTTTGCAGATGGCAGTTACAACCACATCAAATTACACAAATAAAAAGAGTTGTAAGCTTGTTTGCAAGTCTACTGAACCTTTTACACGGTAAAATGCAAAATGAAAAAAAAAAAAAAATAATAATAATTGTATTTAATCTACCAGAGCTAAATCATGCCAATCCTCCTGTTTGCTTTGTACTTGAAACCATTATAACAATACATGGTGTTACAATTGATGGGATGGAACATAAAATTGCCTGCTAGGCAGACGATTTTCTATTATATTTGACCAAACCAGCTATTTCCATACTTAATTCTATAATTTGATGCATTTTCTTATATTGGTCCAATGTCTGGATACAAATTAAATGTACGAAAAACTGAAATTCTTCCCATTCTTCCCATTCTTCCCATTCTTCCCATTCTTCCCATTCTTCCCATTCCCTTTGACCTTTACAAAGACCTACCCATTTAAAAACAGAATCTCTTAGATATGTAGGTGTGGTAATCCACAAAGATTTGTCAACAATCTTTGAAAAATTATACCCTTCTTTACTCTACTATTAAAAAAGGCCTTTCGCTATCTGTTCCAGACTCTTCCAATTTCCATCCTCAACCGGCTGTCTGATGAGTGAAATAAAACAATCTCAAGATTTGTATGGCAAGGCAAAAAACCTTGGATCCAGTTCAAAACTTCAATCAACAGAAAAAGGAGGTTGGGACTTACCTTGTCTTAAAAATGACTTTATTTCACCTCAAATCTTGTTTTTTATAAGAGTTTTATTTTTCTAAGTTATCTGTTTTTATTATTATACTGTGCATAATCTGTTTCTGTACCCTTTGTTGCAACACTGCAATTTTCCCATTGTGGGACAAATAAAGGTGATCTTATTTTATCTTATCAAATCAGATCGTTGCTGTACTGCTGTAGTGCAGAATGTGAAGCTCAATGGGAAAATAGTGAGAGTAATGTGCCGGATGGTTCTGTGCTTACGACCTGGAAAGAGCAAATCAAAACATATAAACTAAACAAAGATATTAAAATCTTAAAATGGTTGGCTTATGATCAAAGTTGTTCACCTAACAGCACCAACCTGACATTTCAGGTCTGGATTACAAAAGGCTAGTTTTCTACTAGATTGTAAAAGAAAAGGAATTGGCTTTCACTTATTTAGTGTTGGTACTGGCTTTGTGCTATGTTATTGATGAATGTAAAATTAGTTTGCTAATTTCTAAAGAGACCAGTGATTCTTTGTATGGTATACAGTATGTTAATATGACATAACAATTTATACATTATTTCCTTCAATACTCATCACGTATCTCATCATTTTATCACCGAGTGATAAAATGCCATATTTAGACAGGTATTTGACATGTTTTATTTGTACCGCTACACACAATTGTAGATTTTAACAGCTGCTTCCCACGCAATGTAAAGTAGGAAGCTGGAGGGATTATTATTTCTCATTAAAGAGTAACTAGGTGTCAGGAAGGCCGGCGAAAGGGGAAGGCAAAGCAGGAGCTTCAGTAATGAGTACCCTGGCTCCCACAGCAGAAGCTCAGATGAAGTGTGATGGTCAAGACAGTCACCAAGGTGCTAAAATGAGATCACACACTACATGAGACCACCAAATCACCTTAAAAATCCTCTGTACTGCTGTCTCGACTGTCAATCAACTGTGCAAAAAGCCATGTTTGTCTAAGAGGGCTCTCCACTCCAAGGCATATTAATGAGTTTTATCTTGAGGATGGACAGTTACATAACTACAAACAATTGAGCCTTTTCAAATGAATGCATACAGTCTACCTCTTTAGATTTTTGCTTAAAAGCATTCTATCAAGACAAAAGAAAAGTCCATTTAGCATGCATGAGGCATTCAGAAAAGAAAAGACTTACCGTCAAAGCGTTTGTGTCTGGAGACAAAGGTGCTCCTTAAATTGTGACTAGTTTCATCCACTAAAGTCTCAAAGTCCTGTTTGCTCTGTTGGCCAAATTTGTCTTCCATTTCCACAGTGCAACATGTGTTTCCCTGTGGACATACCCGGAGATGTTCACCTGCAAAAAAAACACACTTCAATGATGTGGCAATGCAAGTCAAAAGTTACAACAATTATATTGGCAAGTTTATTTGTAAAGCACAATATGTACTTTCTGCACTACAACTTTAAACATAACTGTAAACTTGTGTACATAGAAATGCCTATTTTTATTTTTATTGTATAGTAATTTTAAATTGTTTCCTAATGCATGCCCTTTTTTGATTGAATATATGTTCTTTTATTATTACTCAGTGTTTTATGTTGCACCTTAAGGCCGAGACAAGTTCCTACGTTTTTGAATTTTGTTCATTGACAATGGCAATAAACTCTTTCTGATTCTGATTCTGATTCTGATGTACACTAGTATTGTCAATACAAATACAAACATTTCAAACTTTATTTTTAACACAATTGGACAGTAATTTTCAACACAAAATAATAGTACCGTATTTTCCACACTATAAGGCGCACTTAAAAACCTTTATTTTTCTCAAAAAACCCAGAGCGCCTTATATATGGATTAATTCTGGTTGTGCTTACTGACCTCGAACCGATTTTATGTGGTACACAGCGCTCAAAAATCCGTCAAAATGTTTTATCACGACTTTAAACTACAAAGCCGCACCGCTTGCAGCATTACGGTTACCGTAACCGTAGCGTCGCAGAGTAATACTGTGCTTCACCATAACATTACAGTGTGTGTATAAGGAATTTGAAGGGTTTGTGGACGAGGAATAAACTGAAAAAGTGAGTGTATTGTGTTTTTATTTCACGTGTTATATGTGTTAACTGAACAATTTTGAGTTACTGTGAATACGCTAACGTTTGATTTAGCGGTATCTGACTGTGTTTTTTTACGTGTTATACCTGAGCCATTTTGAGTTACTGTGAATACGCTAACGTTTGATTTAGCGGTATCTGACTGTGCTTTTTTACGTGTTATACCTGAGCCATTTTGAGTTACTGTGAATACGCTAACGTTTGATTTAGCGTATCAGACTGTGTCAGAACGTGTTTCCATTGAACAAGGTTGGGACTGTTTTGTTTAGCTTAATGCGCCTTATAGCCCGGTGCGCCTTATATATGAAAAAAGTTCAAAAATAGACCATTCATTGACAGTGCGTCTTATAATCCAGTGCGCCTTATAGTGCAGAAAATACGGTACTTTCTTTGTGTTACCATGAGGTCTTCTGATATTTCTAAAGCTTTTCTTTAATTAGTTTAGTTCATACTTGTTCAAGTATCTAGTTTTGATTAGAGCTGTAAATAAAATAAATTCTTGCTCGACTGAAGACTTGCCCTGTGCATCAACTAGTAGACAAAAGAGGAAGAGGCATAGGCAAAAGATCTCAACACTATCCCTCTGAAGCGACCCTATTTGACCCAAAGTGCTCTTACAAGACAAGAAGTAACTAAATTGCGTAAATCCAATAATATAATTAGGTGACTAATGAAAATGTTGGTTGCCTAAGACATAATCGACCATTATTGACAAAACAATAAAGGCTTACGCCCCCTAATTTCAATAAAATGTTAGTATTGATTTGTGAATGATTTTCAATACTTTTGATACTATGATACACAAAGTAAAATCACTATTTCAAACTAATAATTAAAAAAACCTAAATAATTGTATATAAAGGTATTGTGCTGAGAGTGCTGATAAAATCAAACACATATCAGAAGTCTAATCAGAACTTTTTATAAGTCTAGATTTGAACAATGCCAGAGTAGCGGCCTGTCTCACATCCTCAGGAAGACTGTTCCAGATTTTAGCTGCATAAAACTGAAATGCAGATTCCCCATTTTTAGTCCTGACTCTGGCACCAGCAGGAGGCCGGTCCTGAGGTCCCCAGAGTCTAAGATGGTTCAATGGACCAACATGTCAGAGATGTACTTTGGTTGATAGTGGAGGGAATTCTACACATAGTCATACGTTCACCAGCATATTTGCGTAAGAATCATTGTGTTACTGTGAAAATCTATAAAGCAGGTATATTACATGCTATAGGTGGAATATAGGTTGATGTACTGTTTTTTTTTTTTTTTTTTTTTTTTTTTTTTTATAGCCAGTGAGTTGGATATTGCATATCATTATAAAGAATCGTGAAAGATTATTTTTTTTTTTTTTTTTTTTTTAAAGCACATCTTTTTGAGTTTATTAAGTCATGACTGTTGAGCGGAGGAAGTAATTTCACTGGTGTTTCTCATTTAGCCTGACAATAAGAGATATTATTGACAAGGGGTTATGAAATTCAAATCAGTGGAGAGAAGAGATAATACATTCATTTAAAATATTCTCTGTGCCCATTATATAATTGATGACATTGGGGAAATATCAAAGTGAATCAAAAGTTAATGGTCTACATCATTCCATTTTCCACAAGCAGTCCCTTTAGAAGAGCATATGAAAACGCAGACTCAGTTCACAACAGCTTTTATTTCTTCATTTCACAGCCTAAAGCCAAAATGACTATGGGAGGGTGAGCACAACAGGAAATGGAATGAGAATACAATCCACTGATCAGACAGTCAAAAGGGGCAGTTGATGAAGGCAGCGCTGAGTGTCAACAGAGAATGATCGAGGTGCAGGTCCAATGGAAATGAACTGACAGTGTGTGTGTTCTAGAAGTGCCATCTGAGACTGACAGGAGCCTTAAGAGGAGCTAGTGTGGTGCAACATGTGCAAGTGTCACAGAGAACACAGGCACAGAATCAGTTCCCTCATTATTAGTGGTGTGTTATGAGTGACTGAACACCACTGAACCACAAGCCTAAAAACATCAGCTATTTTCTGACTCTGCTTCTTAATGCTCCATTTCTTCTTCTGATATGAATTAACTATTTAGTGCAGAGGAAATTTCCTCTAATATGAGTGGACAGTTATATTAGCTTTTTTTTTTTTTTATATGAGTTCTCAACCAACCTTCTACTGTGTTAATTCATTTAGTTGGTCTCACTTACATCTTTCAGAAACCAAAAGCCATTCATACAATATGCAAATTATTTATTATTCAATAAGCACAGCTAGTGTACTGTGTGCACTTTTATAGGGCATTTAACCAGAGACTTTGTATGTCCTAGTTTGGAAGAACATACCAATCAGCAGCAACAAATAAATGGCAGAAATCGATGCCTTAGAATCCCCAAGGCCTTGACTTTTGACCCCTGATGTCACTTTACCAAACAGTCCTTTTTAAGGCTGAATTGATGTTTGCTACAAATCCAGCATCCACAATTGCAGGCTTTCTGCAGACATGAGTCATGATGGCCTTGACCTTGGATGCTCAAAAGAGAAAAAAAGAATCCATTCAAAATAATCTATATCAGCTCACTGGGTCATCCATTCATTTATATGTGCTGTATATGTGGTGAGAAGGTTTCACAAAAACTGAAACAATTGAATTGATTAATCACGACCAGTGGCGACACAGGGAATTCTGACCCCCAGGAAAATTTATTTACTTGTAGCACATTTTTCCCCTTATTGTATAATCATACAAAATATTTGTTATTTATTGAATTACATATGTCTAAAGTAGCAAGTAAAACTGGATGATGTGGTGGTACTCGCCCAGTAATGAAAATAAAACATTGAATCATCAAGTGATACAATAGCTCTCTGAATAAAAAAAAAAAAAGGTTTTTATATAATATAATTATTGACATTATCTTTTGTATTTGTAACATTTTTGTTAAAGGTTTGTCTAGGGGGTCCTTGCCCTGAAATTTCCTGAGCCTGCACACACTGAACTTTGATGTTTTTGTAGTAGGAGCTTGGACTGAAGCCTGACTGCGAAATGATAGCGTTGAGCATTTCCGCGCTGCAGTGTCGCACCTTGCCCTTACCCTTGTCTAATTTAATTTGATATTAAAGATAATTTCTCAGTGAATATTATTTTTTTGTGTGTTTTGTGTTACTGATAGAGCGTAACAACTCAAAACTGTTCTGCTGGGCCATGATCTGTCCATGTATGTTTGACCTGTGTCTTTCCACACTAACACAAACTTCTTACGACGGTGAGAATGAGAGTGGAAGTGTGCGGGGGGTGAGATGACAAGGGCCTGTCTAGATCTCCTGTTTTTAGTGACACAAAATATACTAAATGCATAAGTTTATCTCTCCATCTATCTGTCAGTCCGCCTGAGGGCAGGTTCGGTTCATCAGCTCTTGGGCTCATGTGGCAGAGTGGACCAAACCACTTATCCACTGTAATTAATATTTTAATACTAAAATATATTGGCCTATTTGAAGCTTCCTGAGCCTTGTCAACAAAATAATTGTAAACTAATTTATTTTTGAAAAGGTACTGATACGTTCCTCGGTTTAATACTAATATTCGCAGACCTTTCACTCAAAATATATACATGATAATAGTAGTAATTCTTAACAATAAAAACAAATGAATAAATGCAAGCAAGAAAAGTTTAATGCCATACTGCAAAACATTAACCTGGCTCACTCTGAATTCAGTTCTTCACATGACTCAATCTGGGAAGGCTCTCACCGAAAGCCGTCGGGCGTTAAAAAAAGACTTCACACTGATTGGTCGAAGCGTCACATGGTAAGGTTAGTGGAACATTCCAGGTATAGCAATGACATCTCCATGGAGAAAGCAGGTGGCGAACACTGCACTAGAAAAGTTACACAGTGCGCTCCCCAATTTCAAGAAAGAAAAAAGTAAACATGAGTAGGATCAAGAATTGGAGACAGTGATTGGCTAAAAAAGAGTTTGACTGTAAATGTGACCAATCAAAAGCAGCGTTAGGCGGGTGTTAGGACTTTCCTGGCATTTTATTGGTTGTCACACATTTGTACAATCGTATTTATTTGGTGTAAAAACTGAGTTTACAGATCACTAAAAAGTCATGAGCCAGGCGAGTGTGGATACAGCGGTCAGCTTACAGCCATAGCAGCTTTCAGCCGTCTATTTTCTCATAAGTGCCGATATTTTGACAACCGCTGTTTGCAGAGGCTGTTCACCTCCGCTTTCACAAGTGCACAAGTGCCGTCAAGTAGCATGCATGTGTTAATTATGTTTGATTACAGCGTGCGTTTGGTAAATGCGCTGTTTGGACAGACTGTACAGATTGTGTCGGGAGGAGAATCGCTTATAACAAAAGCTAGTTGTGGATGTTATTTTTGGAGATGTGTTTGTAATTTAATTTAATAGTTACTTTACCTTGTAGCTACGGTAGTTACTTTGATCACTCAATAACGCAGTTACTAACTCAATTTCTTTTGGGGAGAAGTAACTGGTAACTATAACTAATTACTTTTTTGAAGGAACACTGCTGATGACAAGCTTTTAATGATAAAAAAATCTGTTCAGCACATTAAATCATTAAGGTCTTCAATACCAAATTATTCTCCAAGTGTACAAATAGTGATTAGTTCGTTGCAAAGAGAGAAACAGCTGTAAACAGATGGAAGCCATAAAATCCACATGCAGCAGCCGAGAGCGAGATGCTTTTAAATGAGAGTACGCCGCGGTAGATTTTCAACACTCTGGTTTGTGCGTTAGGACAATTTTTGGCCATTGGGGTCTAGATGGAGCTGCAAGGTGGTATTTTGGCCTTGTAAACTTTAACACCAGGAATTTATGACAAACATAGTCACAGCGCTGGCAGAACGGTCACTTCTCTAAAAATACAACAGGCCAATTAACATTCAAAATCTTCAGTTAGAAATGTGCCACCATGTCATAATATGCAGTTATTTCTTATGGTTGGTAACTCAAGAGTAAATAAATACATATTATACTGCTGTATTCACTTTTTTGTACCTACTTCGGAATAGAAATGTCACTACGGTGGCTCTCCATTCTTCTCTCTTAATGGGAAACCATATTATGAATGATTTAATTACGTCTCAACATTATTAAAAAGAGTGGCTTGTGGCCTAATGTTGACTGTTGGTTAATTGTGTTGTATTCTAATCAGCAGATGGTATTGTGTACAAGTGAATAGCAGAGATCTTGCGACTAATTAAATGTACAATGTCTCTCGCTTCACGCTATCCGTATATAATGACTGTAAGGAGGATTCATAATTGTATGTTAACTGTCTATGTTCATGGAGATACAGTGCAGGAAATGATAGAGTAACAATGTGGAAACTTTTTTTTTTCTACAGAGACATAAGTGCATACATGTCTGTCTTTGTAGAGAGTGCAAAGAAAAATAAATATAAAAGTAGTGCAAAAAGATCTTACTCTTGCAGTAAACTATGACTACCGGAATTTTTACTTTCATTCTTTACATTTTAACCTTTGCATGCTTTGAGTGCCACGATTGGTTGGCTTTTCTGTTAGACCAAGCTAACTCAAAAATAATGTGGGTGAATATTTTTGTCAATGGGTGAAAATTGTCAAGTACTGAAAGGCTAAGTCTAGAAATGATAAAATACTGTGTACAAAATTAAGCCGAAGGCATTTCTGTTTATGGAGCCCCATTCACACATGCACCCTGACACGGTAGTTTTTTACCTGGCATTTTGAATAAAGCCGTAGCTGAATTCCCTGCATTTTTAATCTGGAAATATACTGGGTCATATGAGAATAAACTGGTACTGTCTTGTACGCGATCACTTCCATTCCCGTGGAAACCATCGTGCCATGGTGATGTTTTTACAGTCGTCGTCTTCCCACAGGATACAGCTCTACAGCAGATTACTGGCTACAGTGGAGCCATCCAACATGACTTTGTTTTTCTTTTATTAAACGCACAATGGCTGGGAAAAGGTCTGACAGGGAAACCAAAGAACTGCTTTCTATCAGAGCCGAAAATTAAATAGTGCGTCAGTTATCCTGAAGAGTAAAACGTCTCACCTGCCCTCCTTTCTTCTTCAAATCTATGTTTGCTTTTCTCAATATCACCCTGTGCTGTCAAGACTCTTCGTTTAGTTGCAAACACACCCTCCTCTGACTCACAAAGATGCTGACAAGTTTCTTTTTTACATTGAAGAGAGCTCTATCAGCTTTGTCAGCTGTCACTTATCAATGACGTTTATTCAGTTAAAGTTCCAAGACCTCCTTCTTCAACTAATGTAGGTAGTTGTAAGTACTTAAACTGCATTACTGCCACCAATAGGTCATTTTTTAACCACATGTATTACCAGGAATGCCGGATTGAGTGTGAAGGGTACGGCAAATGAATGGTGTTAATGGTGTTAATTTGAGAACATACCGGCAATCTGTACCCGTTTATTCTACGTGAACTATTGTGAATGGGGTTTAGGTTTGACTAATACATTCTTTACAGCTTTTAAGCCAAAATTCTCCAGTGGTTCTCCGTAACATTGCAGTTGGAACGGTGCTTTGGTGAACATCTCTCTGCGTCAAATTATTTCTTTTAGAGTAAGCGTAAGCGTGAGACAATGGCTAACAGTAATTTAGAGCATCTACAAAATACGTAATACTAATCAGGAAATATGTTCCAAGAAAATCCCATTGGGTCTATCTTGAAGTGTGGCCTTTTCATCAGATATGTCAGGGCCATGGAGAAAAAAAGAGCACTCTAGGGGCCTCAACAGCGCAAAACATCACTTAAAAACAAGCCTTCCATTCATCAACATATATGAAGAGGCTTTCAAGGGACCTGAGCACACAGCAAAGAGCCACGACCTTCCAAGCCAAGGTTAAAATAGCACCACATCATCCATCTCCAGCAGCCACACAGACAGGCCACCTACATTAACAGGATTCTGTGACAGGATTCTTACATCCAGGATTTCTTTGTGTCCAAGCGGCCACAAATCTAACTACCACATGATCAGTTAATGTGAACATGTTATTATTTGGATTAGTGCACAAACTAAAAATATTCTCTAAGCATGATAAAAGTAAGAAAACGGGAATGTAAGGAATACATATTCAGAATTAGAACTGTTTAAGTATTTTGTGGCTGTGGATGTTTTGTGGCTGTGGATGAAGTATATAGTAAAAACTGAAAATGAAGCATGAGGTAGACTCTTTTCACACTGAACTCATGTCCCACACTGCCCATTGTTGGAATTTTACTGTAGTCAGCGATTACATAGTCCTTGGTCAGGGAATGTAATATTCAATGCAACAATCTTTTCACAGGGGTTTGGTTTGTTTATTAAATGCACTATACCCAACATTAACTCATTCATTTTAAACTGTTCACAGTTTCAAATGTTAAACTCATCCTTCAATTTCCTAACATGTTCTTAACATCCCAATTCATCACTGCAATGAGTTCAGGGGGTAGACTTGAATTCTGGAGCTGAGTTTTGATGTCACGGCACTGTCAACAACCACAGGCCCGCTAAAAGCCCCCAAACACTGCTAAAAATGCAAATATGTATATGAAGACAGCACGCAGCACCTTATGAGTGCCTTTAAAACATACCGTTTACTCGACTACATGAAAAAATTTGTTACTAATATAATTATAATACTATTTAGATTTGTTTTCTATTCACAAGATAATAAAAGAGAATCTATGATCTTATTTAGTTTAGTTTTAATTATTCATAAAGCTAAACTAAAGTAACCTGGAACAACAGAAACCCACAGTTCACTCTCTCACTGTGTCTTTGCTGATTGCTGAGCCAAGTGCTATGGTGCTGTTTATTTGTTACTTTTGAGGCACCATTGTGTGGATTTTTGCGAGACCCTGACCAAGCACAATGGAAGAGTGATTTTCTCTCAAAGCTCTGAAAAAAAAAAAGCTGGTTTCTGGCAAGTTATAACTAAATATCCCCTCATGTGTTCTCCTCTGTGGACTAATCCGAATCCTCTATTTGTCCAAGGCTAACTGCAGGAAGCATAACATCAGTGCCCAGACTGTTGAACAAGTCAAACATGAATACAGAGCAGCGCATTAACATTCAAATGACAGAAGAAAAAAATGGTGGCCTAATCAAATGTCACAAACATACTCCAATAAAGAAACATTTTGGAAAAATGTGGAAAAGTTGTGTTTTAATGAGAAAGATTTATTCATGCAACCTGTAATTTATTAGCACCTATACAAGCAGCAGTCGTAAGTCGCAATTACTTTGTGTCACTCAAACGAATGTAATCAAATTGGAGTGTCAGTCAAATCAGGCAGCTTATTATCAGTGCTAATGAAGCTCTACAGAGACATTCAAATGCGACCTCCTTCCTCTGAAGATGTGCGCTCATTGTGCTTTTCAGAGGCGCCATTTGAGCATATTAGCATACCGTTTCAAGCATTCATATTTTAGGATTAATTGTTAAAAATATTTATTAAATGCCTAGACTAATGCGTTTTCAGTCGTCATCACCTCTGTCTGACTTTGCTGTCACTGGAGACGCAGGGCTGCCAGTGCCCCCCCAACACTCTCAATACTGATTCAAATTACAATGAATGAGAATTACAAAGACATTTGTAGCACGACTTTAGTCTAAATGCTATTTTTCTGCATTGTGGTTGGGATTAGATTTGCGGTTTGTGTCAAAATAGGGATTCTGTTCCATCAAATACCTCAATAAATCAAAATGTATAAAAAAAAAAAAGCACATTTTAAAAAGTTCTGGACAACATCAAACGGAGTCATAAATTAATAATAACATTTACAATTGAAAAAAAAAACAAGAAAGTACAAGCAAAAAGATAAAGCAAGACGTCTTTCAAGAATTCCATGCATTTCATGTAGAAGTCTTAAACACAAAAGAATTAGGCATTTTCTTTTCTATAACATGAGAGTTTGTTGTTTACAGACATCAATTCATCTAAATAATTGCAGCTGTGGCGTTTGATAACTGCGCCAACTCAAATTACAATTTTGATTCAATTACGATATTGTGCAGCCCTAGACAGTTGGCATGTTGTTGTGTGTTTCCGGTGAATAGGACAGCAGGGGTATTTCCGCTTGGGACTGAGTCGGGAGATGAAAGTGTCAGTTGTTGGAGCGAAGGTAGGCCAACTCTCACAAGTATTCATGAGTGTACACCTGGCTAAAAAGACACACAGCATATGCGCTCTACCATCTGCTCTGTCCCACTGCACAACCTTCAAACCACTCTCGACCTGAAAAAACAACAGTCTACGTGTCAACTCAGGTTCTTTTAGGTCGATAGTCGGGAATATACTGCAACTATGGAAGAGTCAAAAGTGGTCATTTCATTTGAAGATTTGCAAGTTTCTTTTGTATGGCATTTGTTCAGAAGGAGGCTGGTGCTTTAATAGTCTAGTCCTGTAGTCTAACTACCGTGCCTTGTTGTTCTGTTGTTTTTGTTTTTCTATGTTAAAAAAAATAAATACAAAAAATTAGAAGGAGCATAATGATCCCATGTTAAAAATATGGAAGTTAATGATGATGGACAATGCAGCGTGTGAGAAAATGTAGGGGAGGATGGAGCGACAGCGGAAGAGTGGGATCGTTTTTGCATGTTTGCGTCTACAATGGTTTGAATGTCATATGAACTGTTTTTATGTTAATTTTGTTGGCGTGAACCCATAAACTGTTAGAAGTGGCTGTAGTGTCGGCCTGCTGTTAGGCTTTAGCAAATCGCACCATATTTTACAAGCTGTTAAAAAGAAAAAGGTGCAGAAGTTTCAAAGGAAAGCAAATGGCAGCCAGGCTTGAACTAGGCTCACCTCCTATTTAGAACACAGCGGCTTAGCTTATTGCTCTGTTTGTTTAATATGTAAAAAATTATATATATATATATATATATATATATATATATATATATATATATATATATATATATATATATATATATATTATATATATATAATTTTCTAGGTAATTTATTTTTTCTCCAGAATTCTGAAACCGTTAGAACTCCAGAGTTCTCCCATTCACACCAATGGAATTCTAAGGGTTTTTGTCGTTGTTGTTGTTGTACTTTTATGGCGGTTGGCAGCCGAAAGTGCATTTACCGCCACCTACTGTAGTTGTACGTCTTCAAAGTGTGTGTTTTACGCTATACTGTTAAATTAAAAAAGAAAGAAAGAGAGGGAAAGAGAGAGAGAAAGAAAATGGTTACATTTTTAAATTCTCACTTAAATACACTACCAAAGCAGAGTAAAAAGACTTCAAAATCTAGGAGAAGTCAAAATGACCGGCTCTGGGAGTTCTAGTGTGACAATAATAGTGTACAAAAAAAAAAAAAAGACATAAAATAGCTGTAACATGTTGTTATAAAAGAAAATTATAACAACTGTTGCCAATCGAGGCAACTGCTGTTGTGATTTTGGGCATTACAAAAATGTATTGAATTGAATTGAAAATTGTGCAAACGTACGTAGAAGGATAACCCCCCTACAACAAAAAGGTCAAAATATTGATCTTCATACTGACTGACCATTGCCTTTTAGTGTGGAGACAGTCTGTGATTCTATGGATTCTCCCTGCTTTCCTCTCTATGCATGCATGTTAAGCTTAATCGATTGGAGACTTGAAAATGCCTTTTATAAATACATATGTTTCTAAGCTTTGATGCATTATTTTTCTACAAGGAGGCACTGAGTATAAGATAAGCTTTCAATCTGTCAAACCTTCACAGAGTCATCTCAATTCAAATGCAAACTGCAGCCTTGCAAGCATGTTTTTTCCCCCAAAATGATCTCAAATGATTTTCCTGATTTGCAGCGAGAATGCATTCACAAAGCAGTCTGCGGACAACAGAAAAAGAAAAGGATGCAAGATACCCATCCACTGGGACATACAGTATAAGCAACAAAAGCTTAACTACTTTACAAGTCGGTGCTGTACAAACGTTATGACCCGATTTGATTACACGATAATTGTGGAGAAGGAAAGGAGCTCTTCTATAAAAAAAAAGGTTAGCTGGAGGTTACTGTAAATCAAATACGGATGAGTTGATCGGGGATGCTGTCAGAAGTCTGTCACGCTTTATGTGCATTGGTATGGAGCACACATTGATGCCAGGTGACATGCTCGCTGACTGACAGACGAGGCCGTACAAGGAAACAGCATTATCTGCATGAAGATATGAATAGACCAATGGTTGCAAATGTAACATAAGGATCTATAAATCTGTGTCCCTGGCAGGCTTTTTCTTTACACGCTTAATAACTTCTTCAGGGGATCATGATTCTTTATGCGCTCACTAAAGTTAGATCCAACATCAGTCAAACATGAAAGACACTATTCCTATCACACTAAAAGTCATGTCTCAAGTCATATGAAAGGCTGATGTTTTATACACCAGGATCCGGGAGCGTGCGTGCTTGTCCTTGGGTGAATGAGGACAGGTTCAAGTAGACAACGAATTCTCCGCAACATAAAACACTACGCAATAAAAGCAACACAGTACAATGGCGTGATGATATTCTTCATCCTCCGGAGAGTCGGCGTGAAGGAAAAAAGGACAGGAAGAAAGCTGTTGAAACGTTTCCGACTCCCAAGTAAATGTGTCAGTTTTTTGGATTACGTCAAACTGTGCCATGCTGTAGGCTGGATTGACTCAACGCTGTGCCGTTTCATATTGAAATATTTTTAAATGAGCTAAAAAATGTATCCTTTGAGGTTTGAGACTTACATGCAAAACTGCCCTCGCTCATTGCACGGTAAATTTGCAAATTTAGAGAAAATAGCTTTCAAGGTTGGAAGCACAGAATTCTTAAACATGTCGTATACATTTGACTGAATTTGTTTAATGTTGTATTTGATTGCAGAATGATTCGGTTTATAGAATTACAAAAAAATACCACATTTCTTACTGCTTATTGTTTGTTTTCTTAAATGCTTAAAGGGCTTAGCCCCCGAATACCTGACTGAGCTTTTATCGTCTTGTGTCCCAGCCAGATCAGTGAGGTCAGAAAACCATTTGTTGTTAAATGTGCGCAGATCTCCAATAAGAATTGGAGGACAGAGGGCCTTTGCTGTGGCGGCCCCAAACTGTGGAACATTGCATAACAGAGCTGCTCGATCTTGTTTTTTTTCTAAAATCTGCTCTTAAGACACATTTCTTGGCTTTAAACACAAGCATTTTGATCTTTTGTGTTTGTATTTATATTTGTACTTATCTGTGTTGTTTTTACCTTTGAAAGATGCATGTAAAGCACTTTGAGCAGCTGGTGTTGTAAATGTGCAACAAAATTTCCAGTACATTTGACAATGACATTATTAGCACCCTCTTTTTCCAATGGAATATATAGTAAAATACCCAATCGACCCTTTTAAAGTCTGTAAACAAAAGCATTCTAAATGTCTGGAGCTACAGATACACTATATTACATTACTACAAAATCTTTTAGGATCTACTTAAAGGTTCAATGCTGAGATTCAAAATAGTCATAGTCATAATCATGCAAAAGACACCCAGAAATAATCAGCATTAGCCAAAAGGCCTTCATGCATTTCTCGCCACTGTGCTGCACTTGTAAATGTGACTTTGCAATGAATGTCCATAAATGTAATATAAGTCATTACCGAGTATATGATAAGGCCAAAAGGGGTGCTTACACTTGTGCAAGTCATTCGAAAACTTTAAAGATTACATGTGCATATTCTATGAAATTTGAACAAAAAATGGGAACAATATTCTTTCAGTTACGAGTTCTTTTGAGAGAGATAAATGCACAAATAAAAACAACAAAATATGTTTGACCTCTGGGGGGATAATAACTGTGGAATATTCATATTCAAAAAATAACCTTCTGCAAGGTGCAACAGTATAATTACAGCTCAGATTAATGTATGGATTTCTGTAACACAGCGGTCATCACATTTAGTAGGGACAAGCATAAATATAATCAACATATGTAGCACTATGCCTGGCTTGAATATGTATTGAGTAGCATGTAATAAAAAGCCCTGTGGCGGTATGAGAGGACCCGAGTGGATATTGGATACACATGAGCAACACGCCTAGCCGCCCAGAGAAAGACAAGGATACCGGGCCAGCGCACTCTCACCGACGTCAAGTAGTGAAGTGGACCGTGGCAGAGCAGTGCCCAAGGTAACAGCGGGCGGGCCACCGGAGTCCAGGGACCTGCAGTGATCACTTTCACTCTGCGTTTACAGCGTAGTTTAAAGAGGTAATATACAGCCTCTTTTCATATGCCCTCTAGTGGAGCAAGAGAGAAGAGGGGCAAAAGCCAGGCAAATCTGCAATTACTAGGTCTGGTTAAAATCTAACACAGCAGTAGGACAGAGTCATCTTTTTAGGGCTGTAGACCTTTAGTCATTTATTCAGTTAATCGATAGTTGAAGGTGTCTTGGCATTTTTATTTTATTTTAGTGGATACATTATTTTTGGGGCATTTTAAAGCATCTATAACAGCAGAAAGGAAAAAGCAAGTTATCTTGAGTTTTGGTGAGTGAAGTGTGAGTTTAATCTGCTTTTTACTGATAAATACACAGTTTACTAGTGGTTTTCTACATACTTTTTTGTAATTGCCTAATCTCCTATCATTTTTTTTTTTAATTAATAGTTCAAATGTGTTGTGAAAAGTGCACATAAACTCACTGCAGAGAATAATAAGCATGCTTGAAATGCATTAAGTACTCCTGTCTTTCACGTTAAGAATACAGTCAAAATCAGCACCTGTAATATGTGCCATTAAGAGGCAACGAAAGCTATTTGCAGCCTCTCAGCCTTCACACTTCACTGTGATTGGTTAAATCCACCTGTTACTCACTCAGAGCCTTTTTTAGACTGACCAATAGGAGGAGTGGTTTGGGAAAAGTGTCGGGGTTTGAGCGTAGAGCTGCTTTACACTGAAAAGCATTGAACTATGATGTATCACCAGATTAGCAGATTTTCACAGGCATGAGATTACGTTTCAGGTTTTTTTTTTTTTTACTCACCATATCGCCCAGGCTACCATATGAAGATGGAGGAAAACCAGGCTCGACTTCAGATTGATGAGGTTCAGGAAGCTTTTCGAAGGTGCCGTGCATAGACCAAACTTCAAAACCAAAGTACACATTCAAAGGCGAGAAATCTCTCCCGTTGCACTTCCCGTCTAGTCAAACGGCGTCAACAAGACAGTAGTGGCAGATTCGCGGCTAAAGATAGATCCAACGACAGCACCCAGGCATTCAAGGGGCTTTGTTTCATGATGGCTAGGTTTTGACAGGCAGACGAGGTGTCGGGGTAAAAAGGCACCCGCCCAGAGCCAAAAGCTGATCCTGGTGTCAATGAACACGGAAGCCTACGAAGCGTTTGTGATGATAAGCTTTGTCGGGTTTTCTGGTGCAACAGTGCAAACAATAGAAATCAAACATGCTTTCTGATACAAGGACCGAGATATATGTCGAACACAGAAAAGAATTATATAAAATGTCAAAAACTACATAAGAGTCTATTTTTAAATACAATATGATGTTCTATAAATTGATGATAAGAGATAATGACTTAAATATAATCAGAGCAGTGTTTTTGTCATTCACGCTGAGGCTTCGTTCCAGCAGCTGCAGGTTAGGATTTAATTGGACAGTTGTTGACATGAAGCGATAGATCAAAATAACATCTATTCAATCTTGTGCTGACAACGGAAGCACGCCTTCCTTCAGATTTCAAATGATTTTTTAAACCATTAAGCAGCGATTGTCGAGCGGCCTCCTGAGAATTGCCTCACTTCTCGTAATTCACTAGAGATTTATATCAGCGGAGCTCTAAAAAAAAACATTCCTTCATTCTCCGTGGCTGGGTCGTTTCGGTTACGTCAGACGCTCATCAGGAAAATAATCAGGAGAAGTTAGTCAAACATTAACCCGAGCTATGACAGAAGCGAGGGGGTCCAAAGTCAGTCATAGGATTAAACTACTGTAGCTGAAGTCACATTAATAATAATAGCATATTATATAATATTTTGAGGATCAGATATTACATCATTACAGTCCTGATCAAGCCAAGCTCAAGATCTGGAGATGGGTCTCTGGTGCGGCTCTGCGGTCGCCCGCTGCTCCCGACAGGTGAAGGCATATCACAAAGCAGCTGAGCGGTTCTCCACACTTAGCGTTTTTGAGCAATTGAGAGCAGCTATTTGAATTAGATTCACTTTATTTCAATGGCCATAGTGTGTCTGTTATATTGAATGCAATGACAATTATCTCAGTTCAGGATTAGCGGAGTAGTTTCAATTAGGGCTGTAGTCGACTAAAGAAATTGTTGGTTGGCTGAAGACACGCCTGGCGGATTGATCGACTGTCTAAATGTGTAAATGATCTGTGCTGCTGTCTCGGCCAGGACTCTCTTGCAAAAAAGTTTAGTAAGGGATTTTCGTGGTTAAATAAAAATAAAAGAATACAAACTCTCAAACCGTTTCAATATCTCTATAATCTGACAGTGTATCTGACCCAAACGGCACTTACAGGGCTACAACAACATGCTAAACCATACTAGGAGTGTATCTATGTAGGCAGACAGCCCTAGTTTTTAATATTCATTTATTTCATTCATTTTTATAAAACAGGATTGCCTATTGATGCTTTAAGACAGCCCTGGCGCCATTGAAGGATAAATGCAGAGGACAAATTTCTCTATGGGGACAATAATGCATACCTTAGCCTTAAAGTTGATCCTTATATTTAAATGAAACAAACTGCAACAAACAGAAAATCATGGTCAACTGAAGTAGTCACACAAATGATTGAAACTGATTATTTTCAATGTTTAGTAAATGTTTACATAAATAAGAGCGTATTTACTGAACCAGACCTCCACTTATATGTGTAATGACTGTATGCCACGACTGTATACCTCCTCTTATATGTGTAATGACTGTATGCCACGACTGTATACCTCCTCTTATATGTGTGATGACTGTATGCCACGACTGTATACCTCCACTTATATGTGTAATGACTGTATGCCACGACTGTCCTACCTCCTCTTATATGTGTGATGACTGTATGCCACGACTGTATACCTCCACTTATATGTGTAATGACTGTATGCCACGACTGTATACCTCCACTTATATGTGTAATGACTGTATGCCACGAGTTTGATTGAACAGCAGAAAGTTGGATGTAAACTTCGCTCAAGGCTAAACACAGAATAAAGAGAGAGCTTAGGTCACGTACAGCGCTCGGCTTTAGAAATATTATCCACAAAGTTAGTTCTATAAAAAGACCCTCAAGATCTTTCACAGCCAAAAAGGAACCTGAGCACTTACATCAGGGGATCTCCTTTGTACTGAAGCCTATTTACAACCTGACACACGATGCATTCATTAACTAACAAAAATTAATTATGAGGCTACCCATTAAAGCAATTGAAGTACAATTGTTTGGATAAGTTTTCTCATATCAATATAAAAAGATTTCAAATATTCAATGTCTAAGCCTACAGCAAAGACCAACCTTGTTAGTCAATACTATATATGGAATACGTTTAAAGGAAGTTATGGGAAAAAAACTTGGTGGTACACCCAAGAAGGCTGCTACAAAAAATATTTATACTTTATTCGTTCTAATGCTTGCTTGAATCTCAAAATGCAGCAGGTCAAAGGTTTAGCAATGTTTAGCACTAACAATCAGGCCTCAAGAACACTGACTTGAAAAATGTAGACTTGTTGAAAGGCACAAGCTCTAAATTAGCGTTGTGCAATTCCTTTTTGTGTCTGCAACATTTAATAGAACTGTCCATGACTCTATTAACACAACATTGTGTTTTTGGTAAGCGTAACGTGGTTTATTTTGTTTTTATTTACTTTATAATAAGATGAAGATAGGCTATATTAATGGATCAGTAGTGATGTTCCTCATGATAGTGAATAGAAGTGTAAATCAGATGGCATGTCAGAATAGAAAGAAGAATACTCTTAGTTACATGTCAAGTATTGCATTAAATAATTAAATAAATAATTTTAAAAATCATTGATGAGAAAAATATAATACTACATGTATGAAGTCAACTGTTAATACTTAAAAACTCTAATCTGAACACCTGCCTTCTACAGTGTGCACCCACACTCTGTAAACATGTGTGTGTGGGAGGACAGGCGCTTTGTTTACATCTCAACTACATGTAAATGTGTGAAACGCTTAACAATTCAATCCACAGCTGCTTCATTACAAATTACTGTCAAGAAGCACACTCCACTGAAGCTCTAAGTTACAAGACAAAAAAATATTACATCCTGCAAGTAACATTTCCAGTTTAAGTTCAGGGATAAATGTATTTATCTATTGCTATCTTATGGTTTTTCTGTTATTTGCTTTTACTGGTTTAATCTTAAGATTTGTCAAATTAACTGAGCATTTATTCCTTTTTAATTGTTCACTATTATTATGGTTTTCAGTCTGTCTCCGCAACACTTGGAAACAGTTAAGTGGAGTACTTTTGTTCTATTTTATCATGCAATCTTGCAATCGTGATTATTCAGGTCACAATATAATCATAAAAACAAAAACATAACAATCGTGACGTTTTTAGAGGCAAAATCAAGTATTTTTTATTCAAACTTTAGTTAACAAAAATAGACCTAAACGTAAACAACTGTTTTTATCTGGCTGTTTTTGTCACATTTAACTTTAGATTTCATAAAGCCGGTCACAAACTTGAGGAATAAGCAACATGTTAGACAACAGAAATGAAAGAAAATTTTAGATTTCAGTGTTGTTCGGTGGCAGTCTCAATAATCAGGAATAATCTCTATTTTGTCCTTTTTTATGACAGATCATTACAAATATGTTTTCAAAGTTGCCATTTATTGTGTTAAAATCATGAATGAACTGTTATCAAGCCACAAAATCTACATTACTATTGCCAAACTGGAAGAGGAAATGATTTGGTTTTAAACAAGAGCTCACAGCAAAGGGTAAATGAACTGTAGTGCTGATATCAAAGAGAGCCACTTCATTTCATAGCTTATGATTTTCAACACTATTAATTTGTAATTTCCCCAGTACAAAGTAAACAGTAATAAATAGGCCTGTTTGTATTGTTAGCGATTAGCCTGGGTTGAATCCTGCTGTTGTGCTGCAGGCTTCAGTGCTCCAGACACTGGCAGCAGGACAGTTAGAGTGGAAGCAGCTCTCAGAGGGAACACCCGCTGCGAAAGGCCCATCACGAGGCCATTTTGGCATTCATGAGCATGATTGATGACACCGAGATGGAGGCAGCCTTTGAGAAATCCCCTCTGCGCCTCGGGAGAAAAATGATGATTGTTTGGAATCTTCCCTGATAGTTCCCCCCTTTTGCTTCTCTCCAGGACGTTACATTACATCTAAAATACTACCCGAGCCGGTAAAAGGCACGTCTGATGTAATGCTAAAATTTGCAGTTATGTAGTAATATGTCAATTATTGGACTTCAGTAAATAACTCTTTTGCATCATCTCGATAAACATATTCTGACGATATTTTCACAATGCATCAGGAATGTACAAATGTGTCAGTAAATGTCGTATTGAGGTTGAAGTTTCGGATAAAGCCTGAATGGACCGTAATATGAACCACAAAAGAGCAGAAATACTACTTTATACTCTTGTGTGAGGGCTTGCACTACTAAATTTTTCGATATACAGTATCTCCCGCCTCTATTAAAAAAATACTAAAGCCATAGTAATATATCAATTTAAGATATATCTAGGAGGGTTAATGGCTGATTATTAGATCTGTCACAATACATATTTTGCTATATTGTTACAAAATTAAAATACAAATATTGAAACGACTTTATGCAACAGATATGACCAGCCTAAAGCAGAATAATTCCTTTAAAAAACATGAACTGCAATAATTAAAACGCAGAATGAAACACCAAAGTAGTTCATTAGTATCATTAAGGAGTCATAATTATTAATTATTCAACCCTTTACAGCTCAAATATGAATAAAGTACATACAATTAGTTTCCCTTCACTGCAATAAAAAATTACACGCAATAAAAACTGAGCTCCAAATATAGTTCCAGCTTTCATATGATATATATATATGTTACGATTACTGTGAGAAGAGACATCACAATTTAACAATTATTCACAATTATTGACACATCATTAATTCTAATACATTACTGTTCTGTGCAGTTTGTGACCAGCTTTATGGAATCAAACTTTCTGAAAGCAAAAGAAACACGATATAAACAACTACATAAGAAGCACTATACATTTAGGTTTAGATTGGTTTGGATTGGGAGATTGAAATGACTTAATTTTGCATCTAAAATGGTGACAATTATTGGTTTTTAGTTCATACAATTATGTAGTGACCTGAATAATCATCTCTAACCGTGACAGACCATAGACGTTGTGTTGGCATACTCCGGTCCAGCCAAATGAACGCTAATGCGGCTAGCAGATATAGCGGCTAATTTGGAGCCGATTTCCATCTGAGCGTTTCATGACAACCACAAAGCCAATTAGGAGCGAGGTGGTAGCAGGTACCCGCCCTTTCACGCCCACACTGCTGGTTTCCATGGTGTGCTAGCTGTGACGCAAACCTGTTGCTAATGCAAGCTAAGACCGACGTCAAGAGAATGCAGCACCTGATTGGTTATTAATGTTCATATCTTAATTTAACCCTAAGACAATAGCAAAATAAAAACACCAAGATCATGTAGCGCTTTCATTAGGAACATTTCAAGTCCAGAAGGCAGTTCCAGAGAAAGACGAGCAGATGTTTCAATAGAAAGTGAATGGGAGACAGAGCTGAAGGAGCCGAAACGCAGTCGTAGTCACTTCCAATTTGGAACGCAGCGGCTAGCGGGCAAGCGCTGTCCATTCATCTACACTCTACGTCCTGATAAATACACACATTTATGCAGCACATTATGCAATAAGTAATCAATGCAAAATAATACAGCGGAAGTGACTTAACTTTTTGAAAACACCTACAAGTTTGGCTCACCATAAAACCCATGTAGACTTACACATGAGTGGCAGAAAGGTCACAGTGCCCTGACAATACATCACGGCGGCACTGGTATGTGCCGCGGGGGCTAACAAAGTCAAAGTCTCCTCGTCAAAGGCATACCCGTTTAGCCCATTACATGACAGTGAGAAGCACACAGACGCAGCACACCTGAACAAGATATCGCCGGCTGCTCGTGAAGGCAGCCAAGGATCACATAAAACATCATCACCGTTATTTCGGTCCCATCTCCCCATCCTTTGACTGGAAGTAAACAGAGCTGGGCCGTCAGACAACATGTTAGAAGTCAGATGTAGCCGTCTGTATACTACTCACGTTCCCTCTTCAGACAAGGCAGGCGTAAGAAGTAAGAATTAATGTATCCAAGGGAGGTATTTTCACAAAGTCGACAGATTTCTTATTTGGTTTATGATTTAGATACAGACAAGCCACAAGAAAGATGAGACATGGCAAATCAAACCAGATGTAAAATAGATCAAGTTTAGCGATTTCATAGGTAACGGGGACCGCTTTTGGCTAGAACTGAGAGGCAACAATTACAGCTGTATTTCTGATTATGTTTTACTTCAGTAATTCAGTATGGAGGACCCGGAGTGAACTAGGAGCTCTCTGATTGGTTTACAAGTTGCTCTAACCAATCAAAGAGCTCCTTATCATTATTCACTTATATTAGGCAGGAGGACTAGGTGCCAAACGGAGAAGCTAATCAGAGAAGCTAATGCATTTTACAAAAGGTTTGCCTAAAAGTAATTTAGCAACAAAAAAAAATCTTTTACTAGAAGTATTTGTTAGATCATTTATAAATGTTTTTGTTTTTTAATGTTTTAACGCCACAATAAATGGATATCTCTGGAACATTTATCTGGATGCAGGGTAAAAAGCCCACACTGAGAAATAGATTACACAAACCCAACCAACAATTAAGGACTGGACAAAAATTATAATTGACGATTACATTTGGACTAAGTTTGAACATGGACAAATTGAACAAATGGAACAAATACGCCTACAAATGTAAGACTTTGTACGTTATCTCTTTGTGTCTCGTTCTTTGTTCTAATTGTGGTGTTTTGTATTTTTAAAAACAAAACACAGAAAAATGTACTCAATAAAAATAATATAATTTCATAAAACTATTTACCAAATCATGTTTTTGTTTTTTTAAGCTTTAAAGACTCCTTTATCTAAAGCTTTACTCCATTTAACGTGGCAATCAGGGTCCTCCAGAGTTAAACGAAGGGGCGGCTTGGATTTAGGTATATGATTATCCCAGTCTTTTCTTGTGCACCATTAAGGGTTACTCTGATCAAATCTAAAAACACAGTCAAAAGCTGATCTAACCTTTATACACATACTATACTCAGTGTGTTCGTTTGTCTTTTCTGATCACTTCTCTGCCACTGGACTGAGTGTCCAGGGGCTCCGAACTTTGGCAGTTAAGTCAGCAATCACCAAGTGTCTGACTCCACAGACAGACAGGAAAGATGGCAATCGCTATTGTGCAATGTATTTTGAGAGCAAGTATTAAAACCTATGATCTGAACTGGGACACAACCAACACGTACAGTAACACAGAGAGGTTGTTTACTTACAACACACTGCATCAAAAGTAAATAATTTATTGTAAGATGTGTGGTAGTGTGAACAAAAACCCTCCTGAGATTTGTATCCAAAGTAGCGGACAGTTGACTGCCTCTAGTCTGGCCCGGTCATCCGGCAGAGCCCCACACTGAGCCTGTCCTCTGGAATTACTGTACCGATGATGGCTTTAGACTCTGGGTTCTTACAGGATTTCTGTCAATAACACAGACTCTGCTGCTGTCATTCCACCTGACCTGTATCCTTCTGTTTGACCACACACATGGTCACAAATGGGATCTGTGCCGTCACTTCAATCTGCTGATAGCATGATGCACAAGGACTAGGGATGTCGTGATATCAAATTTAACTGTTACGATTATTGTGAAAAGAAACATCAAGATTTTACGATTACTCACAATTGCTGGCACCACGACCAAACTGTGAAATCATTGAATTTGCATTCTATCACAAGTCCAATTGATTATCATTCTTCACAAGCTTTAAAAGTAACGACGTTGTCACATAAACAGCCAGATAAAAAAGCGCTTTACATGATACAACTAATTATTCATCGCTACTGCCCACGACTCTCACGATTATTATTTTCTAGTCCTTACGATTAGATTGTGACCTGAATAATCACGCTTGTCGATTAAACAAATAATCTTGACATCCCTAACTTGGACATGTGCAATAAAACATCGTATTAACAGACTGTCTCAAGGGAGTTTCACATCCAAATTCATCATCTGATTTCACTCTTCAGCCTCTCGTTTTATGAATGCATTTCAAGATCCAATAACAAAATACCAGTGCTATTTAGCAGAGGTGGACTACTAACACAAAGAATGACATTTCCCAAACCATCAGTGAGTTAATAGTGTGTGATAGCAGCTGTAAGTTCGACAGGAACAATAAGCTACACACAGACACTTGTTTGAACCACTCCCACAAGAAGCAATTCATCTAATGCTGCATGAGATAATAGCACCATCACCATCAGCCACACGTGTTCAGCCTCCGCCAGGCCAATCTTTGCCCCAGTTAATATGAATACCCCGTGAGAGCAGTATGTTTTAGGGTATCAATAAATGCACCAATTCTCAAACACGGCACACAATTCAAGCCTCATTTTTCATCGGTTTAATTTCCTTCAGCAAAGGAACAAAACTACAGGCTTCTGGAGAAAAAAGACTTTGCAAAAAGAAAACAATGCCCGATGAAAATAATACAGCCGCCTTTTAATGTCAAAATGTACTATATCATTACCCAAAACACACATTAATGCCAGTCACTCATTTAACTGTAGGCAGCATTGTATTAGTATTCAGCTGAAGGACATGCCCATCATGGTGTGAATCTGCTGAGGTGCTGATAATGGCCTGTGTTTCTGTCAGACCTTTAAGGTTATGGCTCATTCCGAACCCTGATCAAACAGACATTTATTCAAAATGACATCACTGGGAGATGAGAGAGAGAGAATTGAATTTTTCCCCCCTCATTTGGTAGATTAGTGATGATGTCAGGGACGCAGCTCCAAAGGGTTTAATCAGATGGTTATTCAAGCCGCCTCTGAACAGGTGCGTCTGTTATCAAATATGCAGCTTTTACGTGTGCCAGCTTCACCTTTTATAGAGGAATCAGTGGCTCTGAAGCATAACAATGAGGTCCAGGGGAGAGAGGAACAGCACTTGGCATAGTTTACATACTTTGACTCAAATATAAAAGAGGTACAACAAAGTAAAGTGTGCAGTATAAAGATTATGGCAAAGAAAGGTGGACTTTTTAAACAGATTTAGAGATAATATTTGTTTTTAGAATTAGGATTACCCAAGTTAATCAAACTTTCTGGGGAAAAAAAATCAGTGATAAGGGTAAAGCAGCACACCAAAACTTAATAGGTACATAAAAGGAACATTATGTATTCTTTTTGTGTTTTTTATGTTCCTGGAGAAATACTAATTGTTTTCAATGCAGTTATGATGTCATCTCCGCCATCATGTTACACAGTTAAATGTAAACTTTCCCATCCCTAGCTTCCAGAACGGTTGTTATTCAGCAGACTATTGAGAAAGAGGTTTAAATCTTTAAAGCTGTTGGAAATTCTTTCTGCTAGTTCTTGGGTCAAAACACATCGTAGTACAACGTCATGAGTTTGAATTACGGCTTCAACAGTTTGCTGCATGTCCTCCCTTCTCTCTCGTCCCCATTTCAAGCAAAAACTGTCCTGTCTAATACAGCCTTCGGGCCAAAAAATCCTTTAAAAAGACAAAAGAAATGTGTGCATTACATTAACATTTGTGGGATGTGTTATAAACATACAAAGCGCTCATATGTGTGTCTGATGAATACATGTTTTCACTAAACTGCTCCTGCTAAGTCACAGCTGAAGCAGCTCCACTTGAACACACCTGAGTTATCGCCTCATTTTCCATTTTCTTTGGGGCAGGAGTTAATCTGCAGAGTTGACCTGTAATTATCCCTGCTGTTAGGCCAGTCAGGGGCCTCTACTGGACAAGGAGCATTTAAACGGCAGCTGTGACTAAGAGATTTCGATGCACATGTGGTATCGATGCTCAGCGGTTAATGTGCCTGTATGTTAGGCCTCCTGACAATTCTCTGCTATCAGGGCCGGCTAATTACACTGGGACTACCTCTTTATTGAACTACGTCTAATTTATTGTTCCAGAAAGGTCCATTGTGTAAATGATGTTGTTTGTGCCTTATAAGAGCAGGAAGGTTATGTACAGCCAATGGTGAGGAGAACTCCACTGCAGACTGATGATGTGCTCAGTACTAAAATGTAGTTACAGAGCATTTATATCTTCAGAGAAATAATAGAAAGTAAAGGCTGTGAACATAATCTATAGATATATATATAGATATATACAATGAATATGTGAATTTCTGCAGTGAAATGTTAAAATGGTCCAGATATATGTATATTATATACCACTGATATTATTGTTTTTGTGCCTGCAAACGTTGATGTTCAAAAAGTGATAAGTAATGCTGATTTTTATTTCCTCTGCCATTAGGACACAGCAGAGGTTTCTAAACCTCTTTATAGAGCTGTTGTAAAAAGGCTTCTGCCCAGTGATTTTGCATCCTATTTTGGCCATAATGACATATCTGGTTTACAACTTTTCCACCCAGGGCTATTATCCTTTATGACACACATGTTGCCAGATTTCTCCCCCAAATGTCCGCTTGGGGCCAGTGCTTGGCAGGTACACGGTGATTAGGAGCTCAGACAAAGCCATTCTCTTACCTGGGACCTCCTGGAGAGGGACGTATCCAAAGCTGAAGCCTCTGCTTGCACATGCCTCCCGCACCTCGCTGCAGTTACGTGCTTTTAAATCTGCCCTTGCTGCAACAGACAGCAAAAAAGTGCAAAAAATAGTCTCTAATCTGACCATTGTTGACTTGTTCAGAGATCCGTATTGACTGAGCTCCTCTGTAGTGCCTCGCGTGCTGGTAACAAGTTCCTCCTCGGAGCACCTGCAAGGACTTAATAAAGCGGTTATTGGTTGCAACTTCACAAGAGGTGGTCTACCAAGACATGTCCTATAGTCAATACGCGTCGTGTTGAGCCGATATTCTTTCAAATCAGAAGTCCCCAGGCGCGGTCCAAAAGCGGAGTGAGCGCATGCAGGTGCCACATGAATCCGCGCAGCGCCTTTCACTCAACTTCGCAGCGGAGCAGACGGAGCCCTGCGCAGGCTGCTGTGTTCAAGTGAAATGCAGTGTGCGGAGGGAGCGCTCCGTCTTCACATCTGATGCACCGCGAGGAAGAGCAGGGCGCAAAACAAGGCGCGGGGCCGGATCCACTGGAACGGGCTGCGCGCACTCAGGAGCTTCACTGAAAAGTCAAAGCTCTGCGGGATTTTTAGCACATTATAAAATAATTGCTGGCTCGTTCCTGTAGAAACCGCCATACTAAAATCATAAAATAATGCTTATAACAATATGTTTAGTCATAATGTGCAGAACTCCAGATCCAATTGGAAAAATCTCGCTCAACCCCAAATTGTGAGCGTTATAGTGCAAATTTGCCCACTACAAAAGAAGTGATCCATTTGAATGTGGGATATAAAGTTACAACAGCACGTTTATGGGCTAAGACATATCCCATTGGCTCTTTTGCTTGGCTTCCTGTAACATTCAGTTTGAGTCTAAATGAATGTTACAGGAAGACTACCTTCCAGATTTGATCCAAAAAGCGCGCCATCAAAACTCATTTGGAATTTTCTAATATCACTCCTGAAGACATAAAAGTGGTTGGTCATCTACGAGGCAAATTAGTCTATTCAATTCTTGTACTGTATGGAAATATTGGGAACACTTACAAAAATAACAACAATCCTATTTTTTACTCCAAAAGAAAGCTGTTAGAATCCAGAAAATGTGTATTGCCATTGTCATTGAACATAGTTCACAAACGTAGGAACTTGTTTTGGCATTAAGGTGCAACATAAAACAATGAATAATAAAATAATAATTACAATAGCAACATCTATAGAAAATATGGCAAAATAATTGTAACTTAAAAATATTAGAATTTTTTGATCTTGTCAATATGAGCACAGCTGCAGTGTATGTTTAAGGCATATAATCACTTTCTCCCTCCCTTTATAGATAAGTTATTTGAACAATAATAACTCAATACAGTCAATACAGCCTTAGAAGAACACGTCTATTAAAAAAAAATTAAGACCAGAACTGATTTTCAAAAATAGTAACTGTATTTCTGTAGAGGGGTTATGGAACAAGTTGGATGACCGACTAAAATGTCCTTTTCCATAGATGCATTCAAAGGGAGTTGTAAAACGGGATTTTGTTTGTTTTTAACTATAGAACTCTGGAACTATCCATGTGTAATATTTGTATAGAGTGTATTTTCTGTTGATGCTGACATGCTGCTTTTCTTGGAATACTGTGCATATAGGTTTAGGCATTATTAAGTTTTTATTTTACTTCAGCTTAAACCCGTTCATGTCTCTTTTTACTAATTTAATAATTATTAGGCTTATTTGCAACTAAAACAAACAGGCTAGGTGTCATAAAGTAAGCTCAATAGAATATGCTAATAACAATAATTAAGTTTTGTATTTCACTTTTTTATGGAAACTATAGCCATATTGACATAATAAATGTAAATCATGAGGCGCTATATTTTTGAGTTTATTCAATAACAAAGCAAAAGCCTGAGCTGAGGAGAATCAAACATGATTAACTGAGAGGATAAAATGGATGTGAAGAGGAGGGCCAGGAGGAGGCAAGCTTTCATGACTTTATTGATTTCGGAAGACCGGGATCCGTCAGTAGCTCAACGCTGGATTAACATGGATGCCATTTCCCGACAAGAGATTCCTGTTGGTGTGAAGAACCACGTTTTATAGGGCACTTCACTTCATGGGGTGACAGTGGAAGATTTCAACAAGAAAATTCACAGGTGGAGGTTTAAGAAGACTGGCAGAGAAGAACTCCCTTTGTCAAGTGACATGTCAAGATATGGTTTATTATTATAGGCCTATAACTGGGGCAAAAAATACTTCAATGTCAAATATTGTGACATTAGGCAAAGTCTAACAAAAGCAAGGAAGTGTATATATCTGTAACACTAACAATGTCAGATATGTTACATTTTAAGTGGTTAAGTGGTGATATTGAAAAATAATGTGATTGCTTGACTGATTTTCAATGTTTCTAAACAAGTTACATGTATATTTTTGTTTGCTCAAATCCAAGACTTGAACTCAAAACCATGTCATCATAAATGGGCTAAAAATAATCACTCAAATCATACGGTACAAATACCTGCTCTCAAATGTAAGTAAGTAAATAGTATACACTTTAAACATTAAGTAAAGTACAGTTACCTAAAAGGCTTACTTAAGTACAGTACACTTACTTTAGTACTTTGTTACCTTCCACCATTGCAAATCAGGGCAGACTTTCTTGTTTTAAATGCAATATTTAAGCTGTAATATGTGAAATACCAACTCCATCGTAAGTAAAGGAAGTAGATCCAAAAAGTCTAAAGAGTTTAGTTTTAGCACCTCCAGCAAAAGCAACAAAATTGTGAGGAACATTTTTATTTTTTATTTTCAATTAATGAAGTGTATTTATTTGGTAATTTAAAGCCTGGATAGGGCATGAATTTCCATATTAAAGTAGAACTGCAAAAATGACACTAAAATGAATAAAGTACTTTCCACCTCAGTCACGTGATTGCAGCTGAGACTGCCCCCACTGCATTTAATCAGCACCTTGGATAGAGACACCTACACCGTCTTTTGTGCAGGTTCCAATTATGGACTAAACAATGATAACAATGTAACATGAGCTAATTACTCTCCTCCAGGGCCTGTGCTGTACTTGACATTATATTAATAAAACAATTACTGCCATGAATCTGAAAAGAGTTCTAATCAAATAAAGGGGCTCCCAGAGGAAATTCAACGGCTGCTGCAAAATAAGAATGTAGATGGCTTCACATTGTATTCTGTTTATTAGGCAAACAAGGCATAATTTATCTCCCAGTGCTGTTTTGCAATGAACTATGCAGTTGGCAGAGATATTGGACGAACACAGATGCGTAAAGGCCAAACAACCTCAGAAAACACTGTATTTTAAATGATAAAGATATCTGAGCATAGATTTTTCCAAAAGTAATCATAACTTTAATGGATCTGGAATAGATTTGTGAAGTAAAATTGCCTCCAAAATACAAACATTCTTTTGAAGAATAACAACTCTAATAGCTTTTTGTGGACCAGCTGAAGCATTACCTTCGACTTTCTACCTCCTATTTTTCATGTGATGAGACTATTAAAATGTTGAAATTGTTCATGTAAATACATCCTGTTTTTTTATTATCTGTAGGAAATCTGCAGCATACAATGTCAGACAAGTGACAAAATGTCCCACAGCCACACAAAAAAATGTCTTCTGTTTGGATGGAGCAGACAAATGACCTGTAATTTTGAGCTAGAATTGAGCTCATCCTCAGGTAACACTGTGTCCATCCCAGGTACACACTGTCACATTACTATAATGATATTGTCCCATCATATTTTATATCTTGTCTCTCACAAGGCCATCTGGATTCCAACAACAACAAGGGCTTTTTGAGGGAGCACCTTGATGTTTTGTTTTTCCTCAAAAGTCTTGGAAACAAATGCGTGCATTCAAAATATCAGCCGGCATTATTAGTTCTGCTTTTGATTTATTGATTTCTGAGTTACCTCAGCTCGGGGTCAGACAAGGTAACACATGCACATTAATGTAAGTCAATAGTTCAGTTAAAGCAATGGCACAGTTCTCATAGTTTTGGAGTTGCTTTCCTACGAGTGATTTCAGTTCTTCATTGTCATCTATATCAAATGTATTTCCTTGTCATGTACGTTTTTGTCTACAATAGAAATATTTCTAGTGGAAAGAGTGTGCAGACTCTTATTATAAACAAACTGGCCCTCATTCAGATGCAAATAAAACCCAGTCTGATGTCTCCCTATAGTTTGATGTTGTTTATACTTTACAGAATTTGGCAGGAAAATATTGAAATGTGTCCTGGGAGAGTTTAGTATCTGTTGTCAGTCTTGAAGTTGAAGAAAAATATTTTTTTGCTTGACAATAGCGGAGAACTCTGGGGAATACGCAAAGACAATAACTGAACTCCTAATCCACTCCCAGAGAAACTAGACGGCAATTCCTTTCATCCAGAAGTGAGCTGAAAAGCAAATAGTCCCTGTTAAACGACTAATCCGTACAATTACGCTAAATGAGAAGTAGATACTTTAGCAGCCAGTTCTTCATTATAGAAACAAGAACGCTGGAATGGGCACGGTTAAGGTTGGATTGAGGCAGCCACAAGTCCACCTGAGACCACTCTGGCAGAGGAAGATGAGACACCTGGACTCGGCATAAGGTTCACGCACCATAGCCGACCTGAAATGCAAGTCACAGAAGAAATAAGAAGTAGGAGGATAATAATAAAAGGACTAAGAATAGAAGCAAGAGGAGAGTTTGAAGTTCAAGGGCGCATATATGCTACAGACATGCAGTGTGCCACGACGCATTTTTACCTCGTCTACATCAAATAATACAGATATGTTTGAAGTTATGTGCGTGAATACCAACCAAGGTGAAAAGTAACAGCCTGCACTAGTAATGTTTGACACCTCAAGCGCCATTATTTCACTCAGGCCACATGCAGACATGGGTAGTTGCATTTACTCGTCAAATTACTTTTTGAAGAAATTAAATGATTTGAACGTTTGCGTTTCTTGTACCGCTCATTCAGATATGATTTGGTTTGTATCTTTTTGTGTCTATACTAAAATACCAGATTTTGTGCATTCTTTAATGTTATAAATCAGATTGGTGTGTCCAGAAAATTACTCTTACTGTACTTGAGTGGTTTCCCCAAATACTTTTTTACTTACTTTTTCTTGACTGTTATTCTTTCCAAGTAACGTTACCCTTACATGAGTATAATCTTTGGCAATTCTACCCACCTTGCCAAAAGGATGGAAGATATTACTTGCATTGGATGGTCAGTTATAGTTTGTCTGCATTAACATGAGTATGAAGTGAAGTAAAGTAAACACATCCATGGGTTTCAGAGAGGTGAAAAATTATGGCTGTCAATGCCATAGCAATTAACAATTAAAACTTTTGAAAGGCCAAAAGTCCTCAAAGAAGAAGCTGTAATCCAATTTTAATTATAGGTTATAAAGCATACACATATTTTAGTTATTCTAGAGAGAGTTCAATTATTTAGATTAGATCTTATTTGACCGTTTTTTTTAGGTCTTTTTCACAAGTAAATTACACTTAACTACAAACTCTTACTGTACATTTTCTCAGATGTATAAAAAGGCATGGATAAAGGACAGAGAAGAAAAGTGTCTGAGAATATCAAGGACAGAGCGAGTGGGCAGCACAAAGCACCATGTAACATTTTTCATAGCTGTGAAAGGTAATATCTGTCTGGGCTTATCCTGTCCTTTCCACTGCCTCAGCGCTCACACAAGAGATTACACACTGCAGTTTGGATTATATTCTACAAGGGAGGGGATTCAATAACATTTACACTTCAGATCAATTTTCTTTCCTGTAACACTGCAACGCATATGAAAATGTTTATTAAAATCCCATAATTTACAAAGCACATCGATGAGGAAAAACATTTGTCCTGTAAAACATAATCTATCTTGATACATTTTGATGTATTGTGTATTGTGGAAATTAAAGCATAGATTTTAAGGAAACACACTTGATTGTAAAAAAAGACCGACTGAGACATTGACCTTTTGTTCAACGATGAGGTGTTGTGTTTGTCTCCATCTCTCCGACATGAAAAGACACTTATACAGTGTGTGTCCACAGCATGGGCAGCTCACAGGCACATGTCCAGGTCAGTGTGATGGAAGTGTCTCTGTGGGTCCAGCCCGGAGCCTGGACTATGAATGTGTCCAGAGAGCTCCCACAATCTGCAGGGCCCTGACGAGAAGAGACTCAACACATTCTCCAGTTCCTGAGCACCGACTGTTAGAAACAAACACGTCTGTGGGGCATGTTCTGGGCTCCGCACAAGAAGTGAATCATTATACTGTGAATAATATTAACTCACCACACAACACTTCACTCATGATTGAGTGTGGGGTGTGTTTGACAGATCAGGTGCATCTATCAAAAAAACGAAAGAAGTTGAATCAGAACATTGTGAAATACGGATGTGCAGATTGTACTAGATTGTATTTGTGCCAATGGAAATGCAGCAATTTAAGGAACGTTTGGGAGTAATATAATTTAGTGGTATTAGTAGATAATCATTGCTTATGGCGTGGCACAAGAGCAAAAAGCCTTGAACTTGACAGGCTACACTTTATTCACCAGCTCAAATTTGTAGTCTTAAGTGATTGAACCAACAGCACCACCCCAAAGGGGACAAAGGTACATTAAATAAGAACTGAGTGACATGAAACATAGAATAGGAAAATTGTTTATTATTGGTTAGTTGTTTTAAAATACATTTTCCTTAAAAGTATCATATCAAAGTTTGTTCACCCACACATTAGCTCCCACAATAAAATTAGACTTCCATTTTCTAATTGCTTGAGTTACATCAAACATGCAACAAGCAGCTCAAATACCCACAACAGCTTTTATGAAACCCCAAAGTGTCAAGTCCAAGGGATGAATAGGGAGCAACCAGGAGGAGTCAAAAGGGATATCAAAGGGGAAGTCAAGAGGTAATCAAGAAAGGGGAGGCTTGCTGAGTCTCCAAAAACAAAAAATTACAATTTGGAATTTGGAATATGAATATTTATAATTAGACCTACACGCAGCAACACTGGAGGTACTAAAATTCCAAAGGTCTGCAGAGTGCAAAGGACCCAGCGCTGAGGGTGCCTAGTCTTGGCGCCCCACTTTATAAACAGCTCCAGATTATTAATTTAAATGGAACAGGTATTTTACAATTGTACAGAGCGCGTTTTTTTAAATGGGGCGCAGCACAAGCCGAGGAAAACGGCGTTTACACCACACACTACACAAACAGCGCTAGAATCATAATTTTATTTAAAAAAAGAGGAAAGTTTGACGAACAAAAAAAAAACTTCAAGAGCAACATGCAAAAGTGCGTGACCCGAGTTGACCCTCTTGCACGCGCTGGTGGTCTGCGAGGGCAGAAATGTTTGTTTTTAACGGTCTATGGTTCAGATACATTGGCTGAATGAATGAACATTGAATCAGGATTGTTAGATACTCACTGGTGACGCACAATCACCTGGCTTTAGGCCACAAAGGGTGATGTTAAAGGTGATTTTGAAGAAGCAGTAAAGCTAATTCCTGCTAGACTGCAGCTACACTGCTGCTACACGGCTGGTGACGTCGGCGACGACCAAGCTCGAGCAGGTGAATGACCCTCCCCTCTTAAATGCTGAAGCATGGGCTCAGGGCACTCACAATTGACAGGCACACAGGGCCTGCTACCACACTTATATGACAGGTAATATTGTAATATTGTAATATTGTGCCCATATCAAAAATTATATGTCGTGACTAACCTTTCCTACGAAACTTGGAGCAAGGATGTGCAGCGTTTTCATGATGAATATAATGAATGTGACACTGTTCTGACTGAGCATACATAAACATAATGTGGACTGCAGAGTCTCTACTAGAAAAAATATATACAACAACTCTACCAACCACATCATTAAAGCAAAGGATGTGGTGTGAAGTGCAAAGTTGACATAGCGCATTTTCAAGTCGTTAACCTCATAGCATAAAGTCATTTTTCAAGGTTCTCTGGAAAATTGGAAAAACACTTTACTCTTATCATACAGATAACTTACTTAGTTGTGTGTTTCTGTAAAAATATTTCTGATGGACAGATGATGGAGCCAGTGACACCCACAGATGCAGCAGGGTCTGGAAAGTACAGAATGAGACTAAATACATTTTGGCCAATATACAGTACTACTGTTATGTTAAGAGGCCGTTGTTTTGTCGAACACAACATGTTCAAAGTGTACACTACAAAGTGTCTACCATAGAGAGTGCACTATAGTGTGCTCGGTAATAAGTCCACGAAGTTGTTCATGTGTTTCATAAAAAAGTGTGTGCCTACATTTTTCTTGACAATGTACAATACTTTGTCTAATTAGTACCGAAGGGAGACAACACGATTGATAAAACACCAACACTGTTTTATCTCATTTCTTATACAGTAAGTTCTAAATGTTGGCAGTCTCAGAGGGAAATCCTTTCTGATCCCACAGCACTCACATCACATGCAGCCGGAGCAGAGCGCTGAACTGCCCCATGGCCACATACAGAGAAGTGGCCTGTCATTAGAACTGACCATTGCGCTGATTTATGTTCTGTCTGAAGGCTGCCCACGCCAGTCTGGCCTTTTTTAAGGGAGTGGCATTTATAGACAAGTTTTGTTTTAACTTCTAAGCGTAAGTAAGTACTGATAATTAATTAATAAGGGGTCACTGGGTTGCGGCAGAGTCTTAATTAAATCTAACACGGAGAAAATAAATTGGGATTTTGTACTTACTGTCCTCATTTTGAAGTATTAACCTGCTTTTCCTCAACTTTCTGACTCGTATACTGGAATATTTTTCTTCCCTGCAAAGTGAAGAGGCATATAGTGTGTGGCTTGTTATTTTTTTATCTATGTTTGGATCTTCACAAGATTTCTTCATTCCACTGATGTGTGGCAAGACACATTTAATATGCAGCACACTCCTTCAAGCTCTGGCCCTTGCCTCCTCCAGGGGCGACCAGGGCAGCATAATGAATCAGTGGCACACACGCTAACATGAAGTCTATACGTCAAAATCAGGGCTGGATGCATGCGACACGAGGATGAGTGAAAACACGCCGCTGCGATTGATGTGCGGCTTGTTGTGAATGTCAGGGAAATTAACAGTTATGGGGGCTGACAAATTGCTAAATGTCAATTTAATAAATGTCCAAAATGTCGTATGTGGATTATTGGGTCTTTACTCAAGTGGTGTACAAATGTCAGGCCAATGAACACAAGAAGAAATTAAGAAATCAATGACAGATTGTTGTAATTATAAATCTTTATCTAGACTGAATAAACCTGTCTTTAATTATCTGTTTATGCTGCCTGTGCATGTGGTTGTGAACTATAGTCGGACAACTATGGAACTCAGGTGGGGACCAAGCAAAATGTATTAGAGCAGAGACACAAAAGAGAAACTATTCATTACGTTTCTACATTCTGGCAATCATTACCCCGAACCCCTGCTAAAATGAACAGAAACAAAACGCAGAACAAGATACAGAACAAAACAAACAGTGGCACAAGAAGAAAAAAGTTCCTGTAAATTGTCCAGCGAATACAGTAAGTCCCATTTAGTCAGTCAAATAAGTACATTTTCAAATTGAGTCCAAAGGCCATTTTTTCGGACACGTTATAATTTGTGTCCAGTGCTTGATTGTTGGTTCAGCTTGTGTCCACTTTTGTGACCTCCCCTGCTGAGATGAAGACGGTGACCAGAATCATATTGATCTGTATAAAAAAGACAGAGATATCATTCTGGATTTCCAGGCAAAAGCGGGATGCCCACACTGAAAACATCTTGCAGTGTTTTCTTAATCTCTGTCCAGTATTTGTAAACAGTGGGACAATCCCAAAACACATGATAATGATGGGCCACCTGGCAACCACAATTACTCCAGAAACATTTCCCTGTGAAGAGTGAGCACTTTGACATGGTGTGATAAAATAACCTGTATGTATTTTTCCGACAAAATTCTTACCAAACATTATATTTGGTAACCTTGCCAGCAAGATGAATTCTCATGATTTTTGTGAGTTTTCAAATTCTTGAGAAACCATCCATTGTGAGCAGTAGTGATATTTAGATAGATCCATCGGTGACAATTGTTGTTGCATCCAAAGCACATTTTGGATATGTCATTATGAGTCATTGTTGTGATTAGTTAAGCACATTACAGTAGACGGGCACTAAATGATGCTTTGCTCAATCAGCTTGAATTATTTCACGTAGGGGATTTTACTAGTACAAGTACTGTAGTGTTATTCATGTCCTCCCACTTATGAAAGGGGAGTGACATTCAAAGCTGATATTGATTAAAGAATTGTATAGAGATTTCAAACATGACATACTGCATAAGTGTGGGTATGTTTGTTATCATATTTTAAGAATAATTTGGGGCACCAGCCATTGATGAGGCATTTTAAAAAATTCTGTAATCAAATATCTAAATGAATTAATTTATTAAAAAATAATTTTGCTCGTTAATCTGGTTGGTGAGAATGTAACCGTGACATTGACCCCTTTTCTGGGAATGAATGAACACTGTACCAAATGTGGTTTATGAAGATTTATTTACCAAATAATTAAACAGTAGAGTAAATATGAAGATGGAATATGCAAATTAGTTGATAACAGATGGAGACGCTAGACATGATTGTACTTGATCTAGTTAGTTGTGGGGTGATAATTCTAAAATGATCTTATCAACCAGATTGTGAAATGCATTCATACAACCAGAACCAGAAGAATCTGTGCTCCTGAAGAAATGGGCCTTTTTGTGTCCAAGAGCCTGTGTGTCCGTGTCGCCTCCAGGGTTCACTCAGGGGTCTGGGAGAGATGGCTCGGTCCGCATGCTGGGCAGGGCACGGCTGCTCTGGAGCTCCAAGCTCTGACAGTGTCAGGCCAAAGAAGCACTGGTTCGGGTTCAGGGATCTGCATTCTTATTGGCTCTGAGACTTTCCTCGGATAAAAAGGCCGTTGCACTGATTCACAGATGAGGCTGGTCTGAAGAGACTATGGCTGGATCCAAAGTTTTGTTGTAGACTTGAAAGGTCGTAAAAAGAGTTTGCATGATGCAGTTTAAATCACGTCTAAGAAAGACGGGCACATACTTAAGGGAGAGAAAAGTTAGTTTCTTCTTTTTGTCTTTTAAGAATTTTAGCTTTTGTCTTTGGAGAGAAAATTGCTCTGTGAGTTCATTTTAATCCAAAAGCGATCATTCGACGTCATTGGAAGGTTTATTCAAAGCATGAAGTTTCTGCTGCTGCAAAGAAGTCATACATTTCCATGTGGGGGTTGTACGTGGCAGCACCTTACGTCCCGCATTCCTGTTACCATGGCAACATTCAGAGGTCATGCAGGTCACAACAGTGCATATGTTCCCATTCTTCATCTGTCAAAACTAAATGTCCCTCTTTTCCCCGCTTATTTTAAATACAACTAGTAGTATTGTCAGTATGAGTCAGTAGTACATTTATATCAATTATTCCCCTTGAATGTCCTGACTTCAATCTTAGGTAGTTTCTTTGCAGAGGTATTTTCTTTTCTAAAAACACCTATAATTTAATAAATGTACGATAGAGAAGATTCATGCCGTACTGTGATTGCGGAACATTCCAGGCAAAGTTATTACCTCTCCATGAAAACTAGCAGGTTGTGAATTCTCCACCAGCAAAGTTACATAATACACCTTTAAGAACCACCCTTTAAATCCCACATGGCACAATCAACAATCCCTGGAGTCAACCTTTTGCCGGTCACCTTTGGGTTTTTTTTCCCCCATTGAGCGTGAGGGGACTGACATTCATCATGGAGGTGGTGTCATGACCGAGAACAACCTGAATCGATGCGACGCAATTAGACGCACAGTATCTGCTGCATCAGGAGCATGCTCTATTCTGGACCATCTGAGTACAAGACAATGGGCTAGTACAAGATGCAGTTGTTCGAGTGACACCGCAGAGACTCTTTCATTGTTACAACCTTACACAATCAATTTTAATTTTGTGGTCAATCACTGCGCAGAAGTGATTGCACAGAGGTAAGCGCTGGGCAGATGGATTGTGAGGGTTTGGCATAGTTTTGGGACATGTAAAACACAACAGCTGGAATAAACAAGCGTTTTCCTTCTGTCTACATCTCATGCCAAAACCATAATTATTTGGACCATTGCGGGGTCTTGGAATGTGCTAAAATACATGGCATGTCTGATTACCTGTGGGACTTGGCGAGATGCACCTGATCATATAATGGCAAAACCCAACAGTAGTTAAAATGTGTTTTATTTGTACAATTTGATGTGCTTGGAAAGGGCCGTTAGCATTACTGTGGTAAAGGCAGCATTTCGAAAAATAATTAAGTGGAGATTTAGGTGGATTTGTGTAGCCACAAAGTCGTAAGCAAAACAATCCACACTTTTGCAATTGGTAGAAAGAAATGTTAACTTTCTGCCAGTATCCTTCAACTAGTTATTGATAAATGTTGGCAATGTCAATTGTACAACCACAACGTAAAACATTTTATTTGAAAATTGAAAGCCAAAGCTAAACATACTAATCCCCTTATTATACATTATCCTTTATTTCACTAATGAACTTACGAACAGTGAGAAGCGTAGTAAAAAACGTGTCTCACGTAAAAGTACTGTTACTCAAGTACTAGTAAAAAGTGGGGCTTGAAAAAAAAATGAAACTTTGTTCTTATACTATTTCATTGCTAACAGACTGACTGGATTAAAAGATCAAATCAATCACGATTAAAAGACACATGATACTTTCTTTAATATACATGAGTTGAGCAGGGGATCATTTACATACTTTACATAATTAAATCTGGCAGAATTTCCTCAAGAATTAACATTTTATATGTTAATTGACATCCAGTGTAGCCTGAAGGGAGACTGGCATGCTCAGCTCTTCACAGGGCTCCGGGTGAAGTGGCATATTCTATTCTATGTTAAAGACTGTTCATTTAGTTTACTTCAGAAAGGTCACAACTGCAGTGCAAGATATTTAGCACATTGTCTTTATTTAAGATTAGTTTTAATGTGGAACAGTTAATCATCATAATACAATCCTGATTAGAGCAATTAAAGAATAAAATCATTGATTGGAAAAGTATCAAGAGAAGTTGGCTCAGTATTCAAAGGGGTTCAAATTAAGGTGAAATATAGTTGTACATTCATTCATTCATCATCACTTGTTCCCATTGACTTTGGGCCTTAAGTGGGGTTTTAACTGGAAAGCGGTGTTTCAGGGTTAACACAGAGACATAGACACACAGACAAATCATTCAGTCTCACATTCGTAGGGGCATTTTTAAAGTTGCCATTTTCACCCAGCACATTCATGTCTTTGGCCGGTGGGAGGAAGCCGGAGAACCCAGGGAGAACCCACGGTAACACGGGAAGGACATGCAGACTCCACCCAGTGAGAGATCATGTGATGTTGGTCTGGCCCAGGAATCAATAACTTGTTGGCTCAAGAAATAAAAAAAATGTTGGTGAAGAAAAACTTGTATAAAGTGCTGTGTTGTTTTTCCTGCCTCGAAAGTGACAGTGCAGACAATGTGCAAGGTCACATCACCAAGCTAGTCTGGTCTCTTATAAATGTAACATATTTTCTTCAATAGCAAATAGCATTATAATAATACATTATTAAGATGGTTTTGGCAGCTGTCAACAGATCAGATCCGGTTAGTGTTGTCAACAGTAACCGGATCTGATCTGTTATTAGTGTATGCACTTTTTAAATTATGTAACAGCCACTAAAAAGAAAGCAAATTTACATCTAAATCACATGAAAAATATGAATGTTTGCACAAAAGAGCCAGAGGTTTTACAAACTGGAAAACATTTTAATTAAATTGGAACACATTTCAACAAAGAACTAAGTCACCTTAACATTTTGGACCACATTTACATCAAATCAGCCGTATGTTTAAATTCTGCCTGGACCTCTATCACAGCTTAAAGTTTTATCATGTTCATGGTTCATGCTACATTACTGAGGCTGTCATGAGATATTAATACATATAATACACTTCCCAACTAAAATTCCAGTCATGTTCATATGTCATGCATTCTCAAACATGGCAAGAGCCCAAACAACATCTGATACAGGTCAAATTATTGCTGCTGTCTTGTCTACAGGCCACAAACAAATCAAAAAGCACTGAGCAGGTCCAAAGGGGGTTGTGAATCTTCTGATTAAAGTGAAATTTCCATCAAGGAAGTAGCACGCTCGGAAAATTCGACAGCCGCTGTTTGCATCGCGGTCCAACCACCTTTGGGACCCCAAGTCTAATTTGCCTCAGACCTACAAGGCAGATAATAACGCCTGATCTGACAGCCCATCCAATTCCCAGCTTCCCTCATCAAGAACATTTGATTTCAAACACCAAACTACTCCTAACAAAAATCTGAGAGATATGAAGAAAGACAGCTGTGGATGTGGAGGGAAGGGTCTTTGACAAGTTGGAGTTACTGGGAACATATAGTGAAGTATGAAATTCACAGTGCACAAGAAATAATCACTGGTTATTTATATATATATATATATATATATATATAAAAACTTCCAGTGTTTGTGAAGAAAATGCTGCATCCCATTACCTGGTACCATTCCAGGAGTTAGCACTAATGCATTTTCAATAGGAGGATTAGAATGAGCCTCCAAACTCCGCAAACTATGAATCTACCTAGAATTCTTTTACAGACCACGCAAGAATAACATCAGAGCCTTGTTAGAAAACATTCAAAACACATAACTTTTGGAAGGTTCGATACAATGTGTATGGGTGGATTTAAAAGCTACAAAAATTACAACATTTTTAGTGCTCTAAAGTCAAAACTGTTCATCATGTTATGGTTTTGCAGTAAAATATTAAATGTTTAAAGAATGATCAAATACAGTAATTTATCTGGAATCTGAATTTGACAGATGTAACTTGCTAGTTCTACAACTTATTTATAGTCCTTGAGATTAACTTCAGCCAACACAATTGACTTGACTACAGATTCTATTCAATTGTATAAACTAATAAAATGTCTGCCTCCGTATTTCTTTAACCATGCTTTATTACTTTTGCGTTTGAAACTTCTTTTTTTTTCTTGTTTTTTGATGTATTTCTTCATTACTCTGTGGTTTAATATAGCATGCCGCATTTCTGTGTACTGTTTGGGTTGTTGGTCTTTGTAAATTCACTATAAAACCTTTTTAATATCCTGTTTATTACGGGAAATTGGCAGCAGAGCTCTTGGAGTGGCTGCTAAATGAATATGTCCTCCATCCTAAATATACTCGGACAAAGGTGGCATCTTTTTCTGTCAGTCTTAGCACGCTTAACACTAATTTTAAATGACAACTTATATTAAAGTATTTATATAAAAGTAATTATAAGTAGATAAATAAAATCCAGATTAATAACTTTGATTTAGCTCAAATAATTACACGCAAAAAGGTGCTGTGGTTTAGGTTGTGTGTCATTTTAGGTTTGAAACAGCTGGATAAAGCCTGGTGTCCACTGCACAATTGTTTTTATCTTAAGGCTTGTGTCATGGACGTCACAACTATTTCAAAAGTGGAGGTGCCCAAGCAGTGGGGGGCCTCCCTCAGGAATTGTTTAGCAAAAAAACAGGTTGTGTTTTTTCTGCTTTATGGGGCATTTTTACAGGTTTCCTTTAGCTAAATTAAGTGTGAGTAAAATCATGGATTTTAATCTCACCATAGTATAAAGAATTGTAAATTGCCTGCTCTATTCAACCTATGCACTTATTTTTAAGACTTATTTGTAAAATGGTTCTTTATTTCAATTAAAATATTGCACATTCTGCTGTGCAGACTTCAATGGAGCCTTTTGAGCAAAAAAGGAAAGGACAAATGCTGTTCATATTCAAGGTGCACTATGCAACTTTTCTGATTGTCCCTATGGAGATGTTATTGCTTTGCCTGGAATGTTTCACTATGGCAATAAAGGTATCCATCTTTTTTCTAGCATTTATTCAATTACAGGTTTCAAATTACCCTGAAAAATCTGCAATCTTACTGTGAGCAGGGTCACCTCTCCACAGATCTGAGCTAGCGGTAACTAGGCCTGGAGGGCCCATATGGAACATTCGGGGTCAGTTCTAAGTAGGCAAGCACCTTTATTAGAAAAGTTACATTGTGCACCTTTAAAATCAGACCCTTCCATGATAAAACATAAAACTGCTGATGCTTCAGCCAATTACATCTGAAAGTTAAATGTCATTTCTTTCATTTTTGGAGAATTATAAAAATTCATTTCATTGATCACAATCTAAAGCTTGTCTTCTCCTCCTGCTCTTCTGCTATTCTGTCTTCTTTTCCCTTTTCATTCTAATAACCAAATAAACCAACACTAAAGTTCTGACATATGAATACAGGTCTGATTTTGTCATATTACAGACAGTAAAATGTGAATGAAACACTCTGAAATGTCTGCATGCCGCCGTTATTGATTGCTGATTATTCCTGCTGTATTGAATGTCATTACGCTTTGGATTTAAATGATCAAAAACTCCCAAAGAGCTAAAAATCTCCTGTTTGGTGGCGGTCAAGCTGTGTCTCTGCTTCCTCTTCTGCCCTTCCTCCTGCTCAGGCCACACTGCACAGGGAGCGTGGAGCAAAGAGACTCGCAGAGCAGGAACTCAGAGTTCACTTAAAAGAGTCATTTTCATGGCGGTTTGCACGATCAGCAAATAGATCAAAGAAACAGGGAAACAGCAGCATAGTGAAGGTCAGACGTCATAGTGACGAGCAGCTGCTATGAAAAGTGGGGAGACATAATCGCTTATTTTCCAAAGTTGAATGGGTGCGACTCCCATGACCAGTGCTACATAAGATAAGATCACCTTTATTTGTCCCACAATGGGGAAATTCCATGCGACCAATGTTTTTTTCGTTTGTAAATGTAACAAAGTGAAAGTGAAATAAGGCGATAAGGTCCCATTCACGGCTCATCTTGAGAACCTAAACATCAAATTAACATAAATAATTTGTCCATCAAGTCCAATGTTTTTGCAATTAATAATAAATCAATGTTAACTGTGAAAGCAGTATTTGATGTCGAGCTCAAGTCTGAGGAAAAAGATCCAAGAGATGTTTATGATTTTAAATAAAAATCTTATATACTGTTCCTTTAAGCTGGTTACTAAGTAGTTTTGAAAATCAATACATACGTAAATACAAAAAGAAAACTGTCAGTTTGGCTGGATCAAACAGTGTACATAACATAGAAGAGGAAATGGGTAAACACAGAAAAAAATAAGCTTTCAATCCAATCTTTTCCATATTGTTCATTGCATTGTTCCTTGCACTGTAACAAAACACAAATTATGCTTTTCCTTTGACGTCAGGCTTTGCTGGTAATGGATTTAGCGATTAAAATAATTTGCATGAAAAATGTGTTTCAGAGCAAGGCAGAGTTTTATTGAATCAGACTATTATGCAGGAGAGAAGGTTTTAGATACTTTGAATGCAATCCACCCACTAATTCATCAATGTGTTCTAAACCTTCTTCTAATCCGAGGACTTTCTATTGTGGAAATTGCTCTTTGATTCTCTCCTGCAGTAAGATGACTTGGCGCTATATTTATATATATATTTTAAAAAATAAATTAAGTGAGTATGCAACGATTTGAAAGTCTGGAGTCTTTGGAAATGCCAGGTCTCTAGTTAGAGAGACTGGCAATTCTTCCAACTTTCTTGTCTTACTGTCTAATATAAATCTCCATCTTCACTAAGTCCCTTTTGGAGTATGTGCCAAAAGCAATGCGTTGTGTATCTAAGGATGCATTTCTTATCTCTGTGCAACTAAATTTGCCTCAAAGTGATCATTGGAACAACGTGTACGAGAAGCAGAGAGCAATAGCTGGGGGAAGTATTAATTTATTTCTGGCAAATGGTATGTCTTTAGCAGAAGTTAGCGATGTGTGTCACGAAAAGACTTGGCCCTATGTGACATTGCCAGAAGGAATTCCTTGTGTTGGGCTGAATTCCCAGACAAATATAGGGTCAAAGTGTCAACACTCCTGACTCAAGATGCAGACAGATAACTGCTGGCAGTTTGAAAACTTTTGCAGAACATTTTGCTATTATGCTAATTTGTAAGTGAGTAATTAGACATAGTGATCTAATAGTAGCTCAGGGGGGGAAATCGCTGTGATGGATTTCCTGACCCATTTGTCACAGTGGACTGGTAAATAGCTTGTCTGTTCTCTGCGGAGGAATGTTTTATAATATCTGTTTATGTGTGTCAACTATGTCACATGGGGCACAGGCAACAGCTTTGTGTGTTGTCGTAATATAAGACAAGTAGCCTACAAGACATTAAAGTGATAAATGTAAGGGATTTTTGGATTTAAATCTTTTGGTATCAAGAGCCAAAATCATAATGTCAGAAAATAAATATTTTAAAGTGTAAGTGCCTTTGATATGAAATACTAGTGTGCACAACTGGGAATTATTGCTGTTAAGGACTTTAGCAATGGCATAAATCCCATGCCAAGCTGGACAAAGCGAGGGATTACTGTGGAAAAGCCCTAAACCCACGGAGTGTGCTGCTCTCAGCACGCACTCCAAACAAGGAGGAAGAGAAGATGATGCAGGGAGGTGCCACAGACAGGACCCAAGAAAGGCCCCCCAAGGTCTGATAAGTGCGATAGTTTGAGCAAAACAGGGCACGAATACGGCTGTGTGACAATACACGAGATGAAGATTATGTCAGTGTTGCTCACATATCAGATGTCACAACTGACCAAGGCCATGTTTCAACTGGTTCACTTTGGAGTGGATCCCAAAGAGTCTCCACTGTCAAAAGTGAACCGAACCAATCTATTTAAGCGGCCCAAATTGGACTGAGAGAGGACTAGCTTCCAAAGAGATCTAACTCACTATTGGCTCCCGGAACGCTTGTGAGAGAGAAGTCATTCAAACTGCTGTATTTCCACTGATGGTAACTTAAATGTTGAGCCGACAGACTAAGCAAAACAAAACTAGCACAAGTTAGCGTCAGCTGTTTCCGTTTTATTAACGCACTGCACCCTATACTGTATTTCTAGTGCCTATATTATCCAAACCCACTGCATAGCCACATTTCATACAGCGCCACAAACTTGGAATTACTAAACATCTTTTTGTTAATTGCTGCGATCGGTCTTATGATAAAAAAGTATAATTCAAGAACAATTTATATTTTATTTATTAAGAAAGCATTTGTTGTGTTTGGGTGAGGGCAGCTGCTTACATTCTTACGAGCCATGTCTTGAGCATGGAGACACATCCAACTGATCCAAAGCACTCTAAAACAGGGGTGTCAAACTCATTTTGGGCCGCGGGCCGAATTTCGTCGCTCAGGTTGGGTCGCGGGCCGAACATAACGTAAAATATAAAACAATAAAAGATATAAGAAATAAATAGCTTTATAGTAATAGTTCTTTGTGGACACATTCATGCAGCAGCAGCAGAAACAGAACATGGACTTGTGATATGATTTCTGATATGAAATGTTGAGATCACAGATCTGTTGGTTGTTGCTGCACAAACTCAATATGATCTCACTATTTTATAGTTTAAGCTGATTTTAGTGACAGATTATTCATGTGGTGAACCAAATGAGTGCATTGTGTTTGTATTCACAGTCCCATTAGTGTGGACACAGTCATGTTCATACTTTATTAACATTCTGACCTGTGTTTTTACCTGTGGCTCATGATCTGTCCAGGTTTTGCATGTTTCCCTCACAGAGCTGTCATCACAGAAGTTTGTTTCTTGTTGTTAGCTCCACATTAGCTCCACTTTTAGCGCCGCTCTAATGTCCACAAAACCGTCTCCTTTCTTTCTTCCACGTGTTTCTCAAAAACGTCTCTTTCCTGGTTAGGACCTCTGCTCAAATCTGTAAAGTGCGCGACGCGCGTTGGCACTTCTAAAAGACCCCGGCACTTGCACCGGCAGCACACAGCAGCGTGGGGGAGGGGCGGCCGCTGCAAAGGATTGTGGGACGTGTAGTTTCAGCGATAAAAATGCTATAGGTCTATCGGAAATGATTGAATATAAATTAGAAATGTTGGCTGGCCAGATTAAAACGTCTGGGGGGCCAGATTTACACAATTTACTGCCCTCTAGAGCCGGAGGGAGCATTTGGGTTTAGTATTTATTTTTAAAAATCATAACTTTTGATAGAAATGAGCTAGTGACTCGCTTCTTTTTTTGACATACTCAGAAATTTATGACGGGCCGGATTAAATCATCCAACGGGCTGTATGTTTGACATGCCTGCTCTAAAGGGAACTGGTCTGTGGGTCAAGGGCCAGTTGAAACGTGTCTCCAGAATAAAATATTTTAGAAAACAGTAAAAGTTGTAATTGTTCACTTTGCCCAGCGCTTATGGTGTCTGTATGGTTCTTCAAATGGCGTCTAATGAGCTCTACAGACATCGAACACCAGAAGAATGCAGAAGATTGCAGAAGAATGACAAAACTATTCCAAAAGAAATAAAATGCCTTTGGTCTTTTCGTATTTTTTTCTACAGCTATCAAAAATAAAAGCAAAGATAAAGCTTTTATTTTTGGTTCTAATTAGCGTTTTACATCAAAGAATCTTAATACATTTCTCCTGAAATAATTTATTGAAAGTTGCCGCTTGTTTGTTTTAGACCCAATCCATAATCTGCCTCTGAAAACACTGAGTTGTGTTTATGCTGTTGTTCCAAACACAGTCTGCTTCCTGTTCAGATATTTAGCAATAATCCATTCGACTCTCACAGAAAACTCAATCTGCTCCAGATGTAGAATTGAACTAAAGCTTATTTAAATGACACATAAAAGTTAGCTTTAATTAAACATTCTGAATTTATAGATGGATTAACCAAAGCTTTTAAATTTTTATTTAGTGTTATAAAATGTATTGTGGGAAAACCTGTGGAAGTAAATATGCATTTTAATAGGTTAATGTGCAAGATCTTTCTACTGTTTTTCTCTCACCACAAACTTATTTATGCATTTCTGTAACTTCTAGTGCTGTCTTTCTCAGGGTGCTCACATTTCCAAACATCTCTTCAGAAAATATTAATGAATCAAGAAGCTGTCTACATCTAGTATGCTTCCCAAGTCCCAGTTGAGAGAGGCATACGTCTAGAGAGCCTTAAATCCTTCTCTCAAACTTTATTTCAAGTTAAGGTCATCTCCACAGAAAATCACCGTCTTTCAGAAAATGAGAATTGTCTCCTGTTTTGCCTTTGTTCATGGTGCAGATGGTGCATTCAGGGTTGTTTAGTTCATATAACACCAAAGCAAATCACACAGATGTTTAAACTCCGATCATCCAATCCCAAAGTAAAACCAGGTGGAGATTACTTTAACAATGTTTTTTGACAAGATACAACTGCCATTTAACAGCTCCAACATCTGCACTTCTCAAACATTTGTCACTAAAAATGTCTCCAGAACAGTTTTTAAACAGAGACAGCAGACGGGTAGAAGCCACGGGGAAGTTTGATTCTCCAAAGGCAAGAAAGAAAGGCGGCCATCAGTAAAGGTGACTGAAAAATAGGACACAGATCGGTGTAGCTTTGAGGTAAAATGGCTCTATAAACCACTATGTGTGATTGAGTTACCAAATATAAAGTATGGAATTTTCGGGATGAAAAAAGCAGACACTCCAAATTGACCTTGTTAAATCTATGAAACTATAGACCTACATACCCCCAGCCACAGGGGTCAGTAAATAAACAAATTAATACTTTGTTTATAATTTTATTTAACGTTTGACATGCATTTTCAGAAATGATTGCTATGTTGACCCATAAAAATAATTGCAAACTGTTTTTAACTTTTGATAAACTTGATGAATTGGTGCAGAAGACTTTAATCAGTATAACAGCTGAGAAGGGCTATCAAAAAGTATCAATAATGGAAAAATATTGATACTTGAATTATTATTATTATTTTTACATACATTGTTTATATTGTTTAGAGATTTCAAATCAAGGAACAAGGAGGAGCTGAAAACTGTGCAGAAGAAGCTGAGGAGGAAGATCAGGCAGGCGGAAGACAGCTACAAGAGGAAGATGGAGGAGAAGCTGTAGCAGCAGAACATTCAGGGAGTGTGGAGGAGCCGGAAAAACCTCTCAGGCTTCAAAGTCCCCCCTGTCCAGACGGAGGGGACAAGCTGGAGACGGCTTGTGTGGACTACGATCTGGCGGAGTGGATCCTGGACTACTTCACAAACCGACCCCAGTTTGTGAGAGCCTGGGACTGTGTGACACTCGGACCTGCAGTGTGGGGGCGCCCCAGGGCACCGTCCTCGCGCCCTTTCTCTTCACCCTCTATACTGCAGACCTCAGACACGACACGGACAGCTGTGTCCTGCAGAAGTTCTCTGATGACTCTGCCATCATCGGACTCATCACGGGCGACGACGATGCAGAGTACAGAGGACTTGCGCAGGACTTTGTGGGCTGGTGTCAGCAGAACCACCTCCTCATCAACGCAGGAAAGACCAAGGAGATGGTGGTGGACTTCCGCAGACACCACTCTGCTGAGATAAAATAGTCACCCACAGCAGAGGGCACACCCTAGATCTCCTAATTACAAAGGGGATTAATATTTCAAGCGTCAATGTGGTCGATGTTGCTCTGTCTGATCATTTCTGTGTCTTCTTTGACCAGTCTTTTTTTCCCAAAAAAGCTGGTCCTGCAGTTGTTTGAGTTCATCTACATGCTGCCTCGATGTGTTACCCACCAGATTTCTAAAGTCTGTACTGAACAGTTTGTTAGCACCACTCACTCACATAGTTAACATGTCGCTTCAATCTGGAACATTCCCAATGTCTTTGAAAACTGCGGTCATAAAGCCTCTCCTAAAGAAGAGCAGTCTTGATGCCGCCAGTACTGAGTAATTACCAGCCCATCGCTAATCTGCCATTTTAAGGGGCAAAGTCCTTGAAAAGGTTGTTTACCAACAGCTCACTGATTTCCTCTTCATCAACAACTCATTGTTTTCCAGTCAGGTTTTAGACCTCATCACAGCACTGAGACTGCTCTTGTCAAGGTGACAAATGACATCCACCTGAAAACTGACGCGGGCAAAGCCTCAGTCTTAATTCTGTTAGATCTGAGTGCTGCTTTTGACACTGTCGATCATGGGATCTCTTACAGAGACTAGAGGACTGGGTTGGGGCATCACTGGCACTGCGCTAAACTGGCTTAAAGTCCTATGTGGAACGACAGGAAGTACTTTGTTGAAATTGGTAACTGTGTCTCAGACCAATGCCCCTTGACCTGTGGGGTCCCCCAAGGGTCAATCCTGGGGCCCCTTCTGTTCAACCTTCCATTCTGGGCGTTAGGTCAGTTGATACGCAGCGAGAATGTGTCCTATCACAATTATGCAGACGACACTCAGAATCTATGTTTCACTGACGGCAGGTGAATATGGACTCTGTCACTGCATCCATGTGTGTGGATGCAAAACAACTTTCTCCAGCTGAACTGGAGACTGAAATCCTCGTGTTTGGCCACACAGAAACAAAGAGAAAGTATTAGCAGTCACCTCCAGAGTCTCGCTCTGAACCTACAAATCAAGACGGAAATCTGGGGGTAATAATGGACTCAGACTTGAATTTTTAACAAGCCACGTTATCAATAACATCAGCAAGCCTTTTACCATCTAAAAAACATTGCCAAAATCAAGAAGTATAGTGGACTTGGAGAGACTTATCCATGCGTTTGTCTCAAGGAGATTAGACTTACTGTAAGCGCTGCTCACTGGCTCTCCATCAACGAGCTGTAAAACAGCTGCAGTACATCCAGAACGCTGCTGCTCGGGTCATGACTAGAACCAGGAAGTACGATCACATTAGTCCTGTGCTCAGGTCTCTACACTAGCGCCCTGTGGCTCAGAGAATAGACTTCAAAGCAGCTCTGCTTGTACACAAGTCTCTCCATCGCCTAGCACCAAAGCACATCTCGGACATGTTAGTGCCATATGAACCACCTCAGACTCTGAGGACCTCAGGGACCGGCCTCCTGCTGGTTCCCAGAGTCAGGACTAAACAGGTGGAATCTGCGTTTCAGTTTTATGCAGCGAAATTCTGGAACAGTCTTCCTGAGGATGTGAGACAGGCCTCTATTCTGTCATTGTTCAAATCTAAGCTAAAAACTGTTTTGTTTGACTGTGCATATGACTGAAATTATTTTCTTTGCACTCTTCTCTTTTATGTCTAAAACTATTGATGGATAGCCAGAAAATGGAACCTTTAAATTTCTTTAAATTAAGGTTTTGTGATTTCTGTCTAGTCTTTATGATTTTGATGCATTTTTTTCCTGCCGTGTGAAGCATTTTGAATTGCCTTGTGTTCAAATTGTGCTCTACAAATAACTTGCATTGCCTAAGACACTTCTGTAGAAATGCAGATTTGATACAGTGTTGACTCGTGTAATTGAATATAACTGTTTACGATGTAACCATGTGGCTTTAGTCTTGCCACTTGAGTTGAATAAGAGGTTTTCATGAGCAACAATGAGCACTTTATCCAGTTATTAGGAATGTATTATGGTCCATCTAGCTCCAATTACAGATGAGGGCCCTCCTTGACATCAGCTCAAGTATGTGTACAGTGTATTAAGCAGGCAGGAGACACTTCACAGCAGTCTCTAATGTGAACGCACTTTCAATTCTGTCCATGCTTCGCTTCACAGGTCCACACCGTCAGCAAGTGCTCCTGGCTGGCTCCGAAAAGATCATGATTAAGCTCCGTTGCAAAAACTTCTCATCTGAACCTGCTCGGAAAATTAATTGTTGTTCGTCTCTAATTTGGAAGCGCATTAGAATGCGCTGACAGCCCGCGGAGTGCCCACGTGCATGCGTTAGAGGCCATAAGGGTTCACTCTTCGGTCGGTCACGGTGCTGGAAGAGAGTGGTTAACTGTCGGAGGTCGGCCGAGGGATTGGAGACACCGTTTGGTAGGAGGGGAAGTGCGGGCTCAGCAGAATGGTTGACATCGGGGCTGGGGTGGGCAGTTCTGTTAGCTGAATGAAGTGATCCCCTGGGACACAACATCTACACAAGGCACCACCTGAATATTCAGTTCAGAGCAACAAAAGGCCTCTAAACTAAAGGGAGTCGTACAAGGTGAGAGTGAAATCGAAATGTAGCTCATCTGCATAGTTATTGAAAGGCTGAGGATGTGTGTTGATGTCGCATAATATTGACTTCTGCGGGAACATATGCTCCAGTCGTCCTCGAAGGTCGGAACTCTGAGAGTTTTCCTGAATTTCTGTGAAAAACTGAGCTATACATGACAGTTGATGTACTCTAACGACTAAAATCAAAGAATGTAAACCAGGAAAGTGCTCAAATCAACCAAAATGTGGATCTACTTAAGGACATTTGTTAACCTTGACAATGTTATGAAGCTCAACTGTGACCGCCCACTGCTTGGTTCCAGAAATTCCGACAAAATTTAAAAGAAATTGTAAATGTTCGAAAGTTTGCTTAATCGTCAACAATGTGGTAAGTAATAGGAGCAAGATTTATCATTTCATTGAATATTTGTTCCCTGAAAACGTAATAAACAAAAGTTTTACATGTGTTTTTTGTACTGAAAACAACCACATTATGGACATTAGTTAGCACAAAGCTGCTTAGCCTTCGCCTGTTCTCTGGGGGGCTTGAAAGCGGCTTTATACTGTAGTCTGTATATAGCTTATTTTTGCTGTTGAGTTATTTGCTATTTTAATTTTGCTGCAGTTTACAAATTCATAATCATGCAAGTGGAATGATAATGGCGGCGCCCATGTCAACTTCAGGAATAAGATCAATACTTTCAAACACACTTAATATCGTATAGCTTAAAACTGCTCAAATTAGAACTACTCAAATTAGTAGTACTAAAATTTGTAGTATTTTTCATGTGTGCTTTGTACTTATTTGGCAAAAGTACTTGTACCATATTTGCCATGTAACAGTACAACAGTTTTGTACCCTACTCTTACTCTCATCCAGTTCAGGGGTAAATGCTGTCGTTATTCTTCATGTGACCCATGATAATTGACACATTCAGTACCTCTGGGAGTGATTGCGATGCAGTGCAATGCCTTTCTTTAGATCTTCAATCAGAATTCCAGTCAAGACTTAACTACCTCTCAATGGAGCATGTATTTCATTGTGTGATTAGATGCAACTATAATTTGTACAAAGAGTTGGAGAAGAGGTTGTAAATAAGGCCACTTGTTAATTTTCACAGCAGCAACAAACTAAACAAAGGCTTATAAATGGATGAATTGCACTTGAGGTTTTCCAAACAGATCCTGTTTCTGTGTAGCACTTAAATATTTGCAGTAACACCCACAGCAGCCGCCTCCTCAAGGAATCGCTGCATATCGATTTGTTTTTGACCTGTGTCTAATTCTGGTTGCAGTAGTGAGATCACGTTCTACCAAAGCCACGAACAAGCTGTTAATTTGGATGTTTTGCCCCGGTCTGTTTCTAATCCAACCGTCTGCAGTGTAAAATCAATTTGGGATAATCTGAAAAAATACTTCTTCTTCTTCTTCTTATTATTATTATTATTATTATTATTATCATTATCATTATCATATATTTCATTACATTATCATTATCATTATTATTATTATTTATTATAATTAATATTCATTATTATTATTATTATTATTATCATTATCATTATCATTATCATTATTATTATTATTATTATTATTATCATTATTATTATTATTATTATTATTATTATTATTATTATCATTATTATTATTATTATTATTATTATTATTATTATGGGCAGTAAAGTAAATATTTTCTGGATAAAGTTAAAAAGCCAGAAGACATGGAGGTCAAACAGAATAAAATCGAACCGAAAAACCGAACAATGAGCACAATTAGGAAAAATCAAATATATTTAGGCCCAGCGAATAGTTCTTTTGTGCTGTGTTTTGATCAGCATGAACTCCTGTAGAGCTCATATTGCCTTCAAGAGTGCATAAAAACAGGTTCCAAAATTCAGTTTAGAATTAGCATTTCATTATGTTGTTAATAAAGTATACCTGAATGACCGAGAATATCAATAATTCTTTTTCAGTGTCCTTCAGAAAGGACAAAACAAAAAAAGAGAGCTTGAATTGATTCATACACTTTTATTTATTTAGGTGGAATTTTGCTTGCTCAAACTCAAAGCTTGTGACTTTACAGCTCCAGTATGTAACATTTAGCCCAAAAAACTATTAAAATGAAAGCATGTTTTCGAAAAAATAAATGTTTTATTGCATAGAAAAACATAGATAAACTAAGAACTCTTACCATACGGGCGGCATCTCCATAAACCTGACTCGTACTTGGCCCCTTGGCCCCTCGTACTTGGCTACCTTACATGAACATTTTGTTTCTTTGAACATAATATTCCACATATGGCATGAAACGTATCTATCTCCATGGAGAATGTTCCAAAGTATGGTTTTAACTTTCTATTTAGAATCATAGGGGGACGTGCCTCCTCCAGAAAGTTACTGTTACTTTTCACAAATTATGTCTTTTCTAGTGCTGTCAGTTGGTTAAAATAAATATACAGATCACATACATCACAGATTAATCACATTTTGAAAAAAGATGAATCAGCACACTTAACTCTGGTACTTTTATTTATTTATGTATTTATTTATTAGTTATTACTGCTGCTATAACTTGTCCTCCTAGTACAGTCCAAAAGTGTCTCTACTGGACCGCAAAAATATCCTATGTCCAGTGCATAATGCTTCAAACATTATACAAAGCCAATGCATTACAGAAAGAGAGGTTGAAATGCAATGTAAAGGCTTTGCCGAGAAGTACATGCAGAAAAAAAAAAGAAGATTCATCGAAAGTAGTTTCCCGTTTATATTAGCTTTAGCTGGAATTATTAAACGTCTATTTATGAATTGCTGAGATCGGCCTTAGGATTTAAAGGTATAATTCCATTACTATGCACTCTATGAACTATAACATCAGCCTGCCCAGGGACGACAGGTGGAAATTAGCACTTGTGCGACAACTTGGTACAATGCATCTCTCCTGATAAGGTGAAGGTATATTGTGCACTGTCCATGTCTAAATAAACTAAACTAAACTACAAGGTAGATTTGATTAATAAAGAAAACATTGGTTATATCTGGGGGACGTCAGTAGCTCATGTAGCGGAGCTCTGCCTCTGGACCCAGAGTCAGGCCCTGAACATGAAGAATAGATCGCAATTTTACTTTTGTTCATTTTTAACTGCAATATTAATCTGAAACGTCTTAAAAATAGAGGTCCATTGACTTATACACATTTAAGGAAGCTTATGACGAGGAATTACCAATATATCAAAGTTGATTTAGCCTTATATGTCCATTTAAGTCAAAACCTTTAGGCAGGGTGTTACCATGAATGTGATGAAAAATAACCTCTCAAGGGTATATGTGAAACCAAAAGAAAAATGAGCCTATACTTTTCAGTCCAATGAAAAGGGGAGTACAGTAAGTCCAATTAAGCACTCTCGGGCTCTCAGCTCGATTGAGAGAAGAAAAATAACAAAGTAGCCTAAAATGTACCTATGTAGACTAGCCTATGCTAGAAGGAAAAAGTGACTTTGATTAAGGACGTCTGACCTGCCTATGGGACCGTTAAGTGGTGATGTCATCACTCTTAATGTGGCTTCTTCAGGGTCCAGTGGAATATGAGCTTGTAGTGGCATATTCATTTTAACCTGCTCCATGGGCTTGTATAATGCTTTTAAATACAACGATACTGGAAAAACAGGTACTTCTATTGAAAATGTTTAAACTGGTTGTGTCCCTTGATATGTGCTTAAATCATCAGAAGATTCAGTAAAAGTCCTTATTTCTGCGGCTTGTGTCAGTGAAACCAAACGATATCACGCTTAACCATCCCCGTGGCGTTTTCTTAGCCAAAATAGGACATTAAACAATAGGCTTGCATGTTCAAAGGTATATTTTTTCTGTTTTACGATTAAAGGAATTGGTTTGCCCTAAACATTTCGCCTACACTACCTGAATGTATGTGCCACCATCTGATATCAGCAAACATCATTCTTCTGTTTATTAAATGCATAGATTTTTGAGACAAAAGGTTTGGCGGCACAGACGTCACATGATACGTCTTCTTTCCAGAAGCTTCCCATTTATCTCAACTGTCAAGTGAGGAGAACGTGAACATTTGAGTGAGTGCTTTCTCCAGGCTGCTTCACCAAATTGAGGGAATTAAAAAGGCGTAAATTTGCCAGAGGAACACTCTAGATTCGAATGAATAATAGTATTGACGGTCTAATTCAGGTGACCCTTTTTATAAATGTTATCTTATTATCTAAATAACATGTCTTTAAAACACATATAGCCTGTAACTTTTGCACGACAGTAGGCCTGTTTGATAATCGGAATGTTTAAATTTAACATGTAGCTCCCTCAGGTGGACGATTATCGCCACTACAAAACATGGTTTCACTGGCCAAGCGCACAGGTCTGTGATATTAGAGTAAAAGTACTGAAAAAAAATTTGGAATGTACTTTTAGTGGCAGGAAAAAAGGCCATTACAAAGAAATGGATGCCACAAACATCACCAACGATTAAGGACTGGACTGACATTGCCAAATGGGGAAAAACATGACTTAATATGGAAATGGACAACATGGGACATGCATTTTAACTCAAATAAGCCTTGATTTTAGTTATTTTTTAGTGGATGTCTTGTGTTTTTCCTTTTGATTTGTACCCTCTGTTCATTTTGTTCCATTAGTTTGTTTATACCATGGGGGAGAACTATCAGAACTAGTACATGGCCACAACAAATTTAGATTGTGTTTAGTGTATATTTTCTTTTAAAAATACCTTTCACCGCCACAGTGATAGAAAAAAAAATGCTTTCAAGCCTATTCAGTGGTATCATAGTATAGAAATTAGTATGACACCAACGATATTTTAATTGACTAGTTCAACATTAGGCTTACCTCTTGGGAATTACATCTGTGCACGGCAACAGTCATCACCACCTTCATTTGAGCTACTCTAGTGTTAACATTTTCTGTTACTTCGTCTGACCTGAATTACCGTGTTAATTTATTCCAATAATCATACCAAAAACAAACATTTATAATTTTTTGTAAAACATTGCTTTTATTTGGTGAAGGAACACTTTGGACAATAGGAGAAAAGAAATTCCCATCCGTCACTTGAATATTTGTAAGATCACAGCAGAACAGACCCTGATCATTCACAGGCCGGGACAAGTGCAATACCACACAGGCACAGAGCATTGCTACCTCTCCCAACCTGCAAATAACAGACACCACACACATTAGAATCATTTCAGTTCCATGATCAGTTTTGCATGGATTTGCACAGCATTTTAGTTGAAAGCTGAAAGCAAACCAGCAAAACTAACCAGAGACCTATGAACACCAAGTAGACCAGCTGCTTTGTGAGGAGATAAAAGTCTAGAAGTACTGTAAGTGCTCATACTGCAGTAGAACTTTTGAAACTACCTGCACTATAAGCACTTTAATACCACTGAAACCTTGTCTAAAGCTCAAGATTATGATGGCAATGATGAAAATACAGGCCACTGTCAGTTTTGCATAGATTTGCACAACTCTCTTTCTTGCAGCGCAACTATGCAAAACTAACTGTGATCCATCGGAGTTTAACAGTAAATGCTTTAATAATAAGAAGAGTGTTCCAGTCCCTTATGCCAGAAGGAGCACTTAGGGCAGTAGGTGCTAGTCTACTTCACTATCTGCACTAGATGCACCTTAGCATAAGCACTAGCAAAACATTTTATTTGAATACTAAAATACGCAGTCAATAGCTATGTAAATTCAAACAATTCAATAAAAAGTATTTGTAGTCTACAGTCTGTCTTCTTGGTTTAAAAAAACAAAAACAGATGAGTCCTTAAGGAAAAGATGACTGTTGAACTTTTGAAAAGAGCAGACACCCAGACCTTTATGTTAGCCCTGAAGTAAAGTGTATTCAAGGCAATGCTCCTACAATTTCTCTCATCACAATAGTGCTGAAAGTGCCTCCACTGCAGTAGATTATACAAGACTACCTGCACTGTAAGCACTTTGACACTACAGTGACTTTTAAATGTCAGAGGTAGGGGATTCTATTCACATCAAATTGCCTTCAAGTCCACAATGAAGAGGTCTCCAATAAAGATGCGCCTTGGAATTAGCCTGCAAGCACAAAAAACAAGACATGTTACTGGACCATTACTGACATTTCAAAAGCAGCTCATCTTTTCATTAGCTTCAATTAAAACACATGCCACAACATTCTAAACACAGTGTGAAACATCTAGTACACTAGATTCAATGACATATGGCGAGATACTTTAAGCCACTCACACGTGATCAAAGTAGGATACTTATATTTGTATCATTAATGAGGAATGCAACAATCAAACATTTTAATAAGCAACAGAAATAAAAGGTGGCACGCCAAATGGTGTCAATAAATTCACAAATCAAATAACGCGGATTTATTTCTAGCCCAATGCCTAAAACATCCCATCAACTTTGAACTGAAAACAAATAATCGGCCAACAGAGCTGGAGCCGAGAGAAACATAAGAGTAGTAGTCACATTGTCCACCCCTCCCCCATGCGGCAACATGGCGCCTACAAGTCCGCAATTGACCGTTAATAAACATGCTCACCAATAAGGAACAACATGGTATTTACTGGTTTTAATTCACTTTCAGACCTATTTAACACAAGATGTGATCAGGTGCATGTGGGGCGTACGCACAGACGCGCGCACGCTCCATGCGTAAAGTTAACAGAGTAGCGCCGCACACGGACTCCTCAAAACACCGCACGATGAAGCATGCGCTAGCCACAAGCTAACGCGTGCGAACACAGTACAGAACTTCACACGGAGATTAAATGATCCATACGAACGACCATGTGCTTGGGAAAGATCATAGTCTTAATTTAGAAATGTTTAGGCTCAAAAACGCGAACCCATAAAAAGACAAACGTGTTAGCAGGCTAATATTGGTAGGCTAACATCGTGTCTGCGCTTTGCTGGAGAACACAAGTATAGTTACATGCACATGTGGAGGAGTGCTCTACTCAAAAGTCAACTCAACAATATTTTTACTCGAAGTTCATAAAGACTATGACAAACGTATTAAAAGATTTGAGTGGAGATTGACGAGTGTTAGCACATGCTAAAGCGCGGCCTACACAGCCCCATGTGCTGCCGCTTTGTTCTGTACTTTTAAGAGGAACAGCAGAAACACAGGGGACTCACAATGCCTTTTGTTTATGAGCTTAATCAAAAGCACGCACGGATACAGAACGTGACATTTGTATTCATACACTAAATACACATTCGCCTAGGCGAGAATAACTTCTTCAAGCTACAACTTGAGGTGCAGCAACACATGTTTTTCAAATCTCCCTCATTCTCCAGCTCTGGAGAAGAGGTTGCCATGCGCCCCTTACAACATCGCCTTCAAATGCGGAAACTGTCGATTAAAACGTGTTTTTTTTTTTCCTAACGTGAACGTAAAATGTGCTTATGTTGTCGCGTACAATCCTCGGCATTTCACTTTACTGACGCAACTCCAGAAAAGGCTAACAACAGGTCTCCTGCAAACAACATGCGCGTAACAAGACACTAGCTTCAAAATCCACCATCTTCACACTTGTTCACACTTACCGTTTACTCACTGTTTAAGCCTTATTTGACAAATAGAAAAAGAAAATACTTCTCAAAGTAGACCACGCCGGCGACTACAATCCCAAAAACACAACCATGTGGCACTATTGCGATTTGTTTGGAGTTTGGGAAGCGTAGTAAGATTGCGAAAGTGGCGCGAGTCCAGTCGGTTTAACCATGTGGTGAATGAAGGGCGGCTCCCAGCAGCTCCCAACTCCTCTTCATTAGCATAAAGCAAGTACTTCCTCTCAAAGTAATGCCTCTCAACGTTCAACACCCAAACTTACCCCTTACCCACTGAAATGATACAACATAAAGCCCTCATTGTAGCGCAGTAATAGACATTAGGCGGAAAATAGCGCTTTAGATTTTGACAAAATATTATTATTATTTTTATTATTATTTTCTGAATCAGCGTTTCGTTTTACAAAATAATGTGACTTAAATTTGGCTTTTATTATGTGTTTCAGTCGACTTTTGTCTCTTGTAAATTTGGCTTGAGTGAGGGAAAACAGCAGCTGTTCATTAAAACACTGCCACTTAACCTTTTTTACAGTAAGATATATTTGTATTAAATATTGCGTTTTGCACCTAAGTTTTGATAATCAGATAAGATCCTCTGATTAAAAACAATGACAAAAATTAAGAAAATGTCAAAATCGAAGGAAACAATTAAAAAGAGAGAAAACAGAATATTACGATATATTAAATCCTAAACCTTTTTACATGTATTTAAATTCTATTATAACACTGGCCCGCTGAACTATACATACGTAGATAAGACAACATTTTTGCTACCTTTTAAATTTTGCACGTTTGCGGCTTCCGTAGGTCATATGTTGGTCAGTCATGGCGGCTCCCGGAGTGAACGAAACTGGATTGATGTCATCTGGCCCATATTCACTTTATGCGAACGGAGGCAAAACGGCACACACATTTATCACAAGTTGTGCATACGTTATTCGTTCCTTTGCGTATCGTTTATGTGTTCATGCCTTATTGTGGAGGTCAATAAATGCATTACCGGTGTCGTCGCAGCCATGTGCTAGGAACTGATGCTGCGGCTCCATAGCAGGACAATCACTGTGGGATTAAAGGTGCTAGAATATCAGAAGGTAATGTAGCCTATAAAACTGTTAGCATTACGATTTAACTGGATGTAATTGTCAACAATAATTTTACAGTTGAAGATGTTGCAATAATGCCTCGCATTACTTGAGTCTGACCCTTTCTGTCTGCTGTTGTTTGGCTTTGCACAGATTGATGGCTTCCTCTGTATTCTGTCAACGTGTGCTGAGGCTACATTACCTTTCAAGATTGCAAAAAGTCTTGATCGGCGCACGTAGTCAGCACAGCACATCAGAGAAGAATGTTGATGATCTGGGCGAGACTACTGATGAAGCATTACAACCCAGAGAAAATGAGGGCTCTCAACTCTCATACAAACTTTTCTACAACCCCGCATCATATTGCCACATCAGGAATTTACAGACTGCTCTGAGCCAAAGAGAAAATGACGATGAAGAACCATGTCTGCCCATCTTTACACCTTGTTTCTGGCAACAAGGTAATACATATAGTGTTAGCTCTTCGCGACATCTTTCTAGCACCAAAAACACTCTGCTTGACTTGGCATTTAACAAAAGCTCTGAACCAGAATCACAGGTACGCAGACAACCAATTCCACCTGACGTTAGATTTGACACGCGCGCCTTCCTCAAATGCAGACAGGAATACTCCTACATGTCTCTTGATTTTACCCAGCGGCCTCATCCTACCCCATTTGACAAAGCCTTGGCCCTATTACAAAAAGTGACTGTGCTAAAAGGAGCTTTGAAACCATCAGATATTTCCAGCATTCTCTGGGAGCTCAGCTGTGTAGACACTGACAAGACGATGCTAGTGAAGAGTGACCAGCGCTTTGTCATGCTGCTCAGATATTCAGTAGAAAATCTGCAGCTATTTTCTCTATCTCAGCTACTGGAAGTATTGCAGGCGTTTGTGTGGCTGGATATGCCATCTTCTCACAGTCTATTAGCCCTGTATGAATCCGAGCTGAGCCGTAGAGTTGACCAAATGACTCTACACCAGTTGCTGTTCGCTGCTGATTTGTGGCGCTGCGTTGGGAAGCAGGTGCCCCAATTTTTGAAAAGATTTTATGCATCTGTCCCTTTATATTTTGGTCAGATAAGGACTCCTGAGCTGGTACAACTCCTCTACATCACGGGAGAAGGAAGACATTGCCCTGCCTACCTGGTTCAACCTTTGGAACAGCTATTGATGCGCCACTTACATGAGTTACAACCAGAAGAGGTGGGCACTGTATGCTTGGGTCTTTTTAAATCCCAAACATCGCTATCAGAAGGAGCCGTGATGCGTATTCTGGACTTTGCGCACGTTTTGGTGGAGGACATGAGCGACTTTGGACTAGTGAATGTAATGAAGTATTTGCGTTTCAGCTATCTGTATCACAAGGAATGGTTGGAGGCGATGGGAAAAGAAGTGCCCAAACGTGCACATGGGATGGGTGTCCAGGGGCTCATGCACGTGGCACTGGCCTGTTCGGCACTGCATTACCGCAATGATAAAATACTTGTGGGAATAGCAGAAAGGGTTCCCTTGCTGGTGCCACATTGTCGGAGTAAAGATTCGTGTAAGCTTCTGTGGGCATTCGGGACATTAGGCTTTTCCCCTGCTAAAAGCCCAAGTCTGTATCCTAGTCTCACAGAAGGCCTTAGGCAACGTAAAGCTGAGTTTTATCGCTACCCTGAACATCTCCTCACTGGACTTTTAGGGCTTGCTTTTGTCTCCACTTTCCCTGAAGATTTAATATCATTAGCACTTAGCCCAGAGTTTATCAACTTGGCACTCAAATCAACACAGCTGGATCTGAAGAAAGACTTGTACACTTTAAATGGCGCAGTCGAGCTGGAGTTGCCACATTGGACCGGACCACGGCTGAGCTCGGAGCTGAAAGAAGAGGTGGCGGACACGCTTCGGAATTTTGCAGAGTCCGACGTCTGCCAGAAACAAGAAGTTGTGGAAGCGGACCTGTGTTTGAAAGATTTGCTCGGAGGGGAGGAGTTTGTGTGTAAGAGAATGATACTGCCGCACACGCGCTCCATAGACCTCGAGGTGCATTTGGATTCTCAAGGACAGCCCATTCCAGTGATGCTACCATGCACAAACACACCTGAAAAAATGTCTTCCAAAAGTGATACTCTTTACAACTGGGGCAAATTGAATGTTGGAGTTACTCTCACAGACGATCTCATTGCTCAATTATTAGATTCCAAAAACAATAAGTTGCAAATAAAAACGGCTAAGCACACATCGCTTCATAGAGTAGAGCCGGACGAGGGGGAGAAGATGTTCGATACTGGCGTATTCCTGACTAATGAAATCACCGACATGTTAATAAAAAGTTCAGGGCTTAAGAAAGATAAAGGGCCAGTAAAGCTCGCCATCCAGGTGTGCCACAGAAATCACTACTGCTATCATTCCGATCAACTGTTGGGACTTCACGCCATGAAGAGGAGGCACTTGAAGTTGGCAGGATACAAGGTTGTGGAGCTGCATCAGCAGGAGTGGTTTCCCATGCTGAGGAAAAGTAGGACGGAGAAGCTAGCATACCTGCACTGCAAGGTTTTCAATCAATAATTACCCACTGGATAAAAATAAAAGCAACTTGGATTTATTGTGCTCTAGTTTGACATTGATATTTCATCTCGAGCAGTACTTAACTAAGAGAAAAATAAGGTCATGAATGAATGCCATCTGAATCAATAATATGCAATCTGTTTCTTTATCCTTTGTTGCAACACATGGAATTTTCCCATTGTGGGACAAATAAAGGTTTATCTTATCAATACATTTTTGTTTGCAATAAATAAAATCATTTATCTAATAATTTGTTGTAACTAAGTGTTTGTAAAGGCAATAATTATATAGCACACTGCAAATAACTTTCCGTCACATCAGGCAAGATATACACTACAAAAGGGGCATGTCAGTGATTTTTAATGGAGTTAAAAATATACACTTATAATTATCAAGATGGCACTGTATGTGTTTGTGTTTGATCCTGCTATGATTGGAAAGGGCTTCGTAATTGAACACCACAACATCCTAAATGATCACCCTATGAACAGCACGTTACTTTATAATTGGATGTTCAAAAGTGAACAATTAATATGTCATTTTAACAGTTTATCTTTTTCAGTGTGTAAGCAACGCAAACAAGACACAAGAACAAGACAATGTGGTAGGATTTATATCTCTTAAACAAAGGGTGCATCCTTATAGTGACCACATCATGGCAGACTCGGTTTCCTCTCAATCATTGACTAAGCTTGACTGATTTACCAATGTGCTTTTGCATGCTTGTTTGAACAGAGTGGGAGGAAACCAATGGAATTGAACAACAGACAAAAAACTGTACCCTGTAACCTTTTAGCTCTGCATCAGAAGTTCACCTCTCTTGGACCATGAACCCTGCATTAGGTTACATTCATGTGATGTCACAAAAGTTAAAACCGCGAAGGCAGACCAGGACTTGCTGTTAAATACAGATGTTTTGACCTGCTGAATGGATGGTCAACAACAAGCCGCAATATGAATCAAGTGAGTTTGAAATGAACATTTAGACAAATTATGTCACCATATTTGTTTAAATCTTTCTACACATGAACACAACAACTTAAGTGTTTTTTCAAACATCAAATAAAGATTGTACACGCATATCAAATAGAGGTCATAGCCTTTTGACTTGGCTGCAGGATAATATTTGTACTTTTGGTGTCTGCAAGGCTGCACTTGAGGCTGTTATGTGTTGACTTCTCTGGAGGCCTCTCATCCTTCTCTCCCTCTTTCTTGCTTCAGGGCTGAAAAGGTTTAGGCAACACATATCACAGGCCGTATCACATTTAATTGGTTTCTCGAGGCTATTTGTCTGTCACTGGTGATTCAAGTTATGGCTTGATATCTATCGGGTCACATTAAAACCGAATATTCTTTCTCTGATGTGTGGGAGGCTAAAGCTGGCCTTGGTATAAACACTTCTAAACAGTGTTATTCATTGACTTTTATGGCGAAATGAATTATAAGTCAGACAAAATGTGGTGTTAAAGAAGAAACGGTGGTGTAAATTTGGGGGGGATGTGGGGATACAGACACACCATACGGATTACAGGTGCACTGGCTTCCCTTTAAAAACGTCTATTTTCTCCCAACATCCCCCTTCACTGTGACCCAGAAAGGATGTCAGCGCTTTCATCTGGCAAAAAAAAATAAAAAAAATATGGCGCTCAGTGAGGAAGCTTTGTCTGGAAGAAAGGTGAAATGTCTGTTTTGATGAGACGGTTACATAACACCTGCCTCAAAATGATATACAGAAATCAGAGATGAAATGATGACCAAATAGAGCCAAATGTTTACGCGGGAAGAACTGGAACAAGATTGTGTGTCCTTTTGTTTTAAGTATTGACATAAAAACGCATGATGCTGATATGCTAACATAAATTGCTCATAGCACTATAAATCCATTTTCAATATTTAAGAAACTATTTAGATAAACCATTGCAATTTAGACTTATTTATAAATTGTACCAAAAGATCAACGCTGTCGTACTCACTTTGTACCAGCAGATGTCAGTCTATACACTTCTTAAAACCTGCCATTCTTCACTGACCACGATAAACAGCATCAAAGCCTTATCTGAAAGTGTCCATTGAACAATCAAATGCCATGCAAAAATGAAAAATGTCGTTTATTTGAGAGTAGATCGTACAGCAGAAAGAAAACTTCGCATTTATTCGTCTTAGAAGCTGTTCATGGTAACGCTCGCTGTCACAAAACAATTAATACATTTGTGATTGCCAGTCTTTGAAAATAAATAGTTTTTCCTTTTGTCCGAAGAGTTCCAAACTATAAAAGGGAATTCGCATTTGGACACTTTCAAGTCAGCGCTAACCCGCAGCTACTAATTTCACACTTGTGGGTGTGCAAGAAGCCCATGCGTTTGAAGTCCCAATGATTCACTTCTTCTCATTTAGAACAGTTTTCTTTGCATTCAACATATCGGGTCACCAAGAAGATGCCTTATGGAGAAAGTGGAAAAACAATTGTGCTTTTAGTGCGCCCTTTTGTCCGCACACTAACACGCTAAGCATGGTGGAGAGGAGAGCATCTTCTGTGTGAAACAAGATCAGAACAGGACTAAACCTAGACTAAACCAGAAACTCACAACCAGGTGGGAGAATTAGGCTAGGCCCACTCAAATGTGTGCAAAAAGTACAAGTACAAGTACCCGTTTAAATTGTACTTAAGAAAAAACATTGTTAAAGGAGACATCATATACTATAAAATATGTAGATCATCATTTTATATTTAGTTGTAAACCACAATATTGACCTAAAACAGCTTAGTAATAGAAACAGGTCCATTCTGACCTGCTGTTCAAAAGTGCAGAGATGATAAGCCCCGCCTCTTCAGATTGACATTTCACAACAAGCAGCAGATTTCAATGACATCTCTGCATGTTTCACTTAACCTGGCCCACGCCAGACTGATATGTGTATCACTCTGAGTTGACTTCTACACAATATCAATCTGGACTGGCTCTTGTCGTAAAAAGGCGTAATGTCACAACGAATATTTGAATCTGATTGATTAAAGCATCACAACAGAGTAATCAAACTGTTGTTAAATCCAGTCAGAGAAAATCACAGACTTCTTCAAGTACACAAAGCATTTCTGTTTGCAAGTTTTTAAAAACTAGTTAAAACTAGTCTTTAAATCTGCTCAAATCGACCAAGGTACGTGCCAGCGTCCGAATCTTTGTCTAAGTTCGTCCATTTGACTTCCGCTCAAACAACAATGCTGTGATTGGTCAGGCCCAGAGCGGCCGGGCACAAACCGAACAGCGTGAGGCTGACCAGAAGAGTTTGTGAAACAAATATTTTGATAATTCCCTCTGGAGTAAACCAGGTTATGTATCACTAAGAGTCTTAAGTTTTCAAGTAATCACAGCTAAGTACAGGGGATGTGGGCATGGATAGGGGGTAGGTGAAAACAGGAATTTTCGGATGACTCAAGCCGCAGGACAACACAGGATTACTCAAATATACAATGATGATAAAAATCTGTTGTAATAAGGTTAAAACTTAATTTGAGTTGACTTGGCATAATATGTTCCCTTTAAGTATTTCACACAGATTTGGAGGACTATTAAAATAGTCAAATGCTGACAAAGGCACTGATTTATGGGCAATATTTATTTCTGAATTTCTCATAATTTTCATTAGATACTTTTGTTTGTTCGAAGGGGGATGTCACCATGAACATGCTAAAAACAACCCGCCTGTCTCATTGCCGTAGGTTTCAAACTAACCGCAGAAAAATGTACTTAAAGTACTAAAACGTCACTTAGTGCTTTTACCTTTGCACTGTGTTACGTTCCTCCACTGTTTGAAACCAAGACCAGGAGGATCACGTCCAGGATTTAACCCAGATAAAACCACATCTGACGCTAAACTAGTTCTGAACTAGGACTATTACAACCGTGCCAAACCAAAGTTAACCCTGTTTAGATCTGGTCCAACTTCAGGGAACAAGACTTCAGAAAGGCCCAGAAGCCTGCGTAGTGCGGAACAACCACCACAGTTTGAGAACCACTGAGCTAGAGCTTGTGCACTAATCATTACATTGTTAGATTATGTTCTGCATCAGACGCCTGTCAAGGTGCTAAACCCATGGTACAATGATGACGCGAGATGTAAGCAACAACAGGGAGGTAATTAAAGGGCTTTGGCATCGCAGCCATGTTTGAACAGTTAAAAGGAGAATTAATGCTCTCTCAGTAATCCCACTTTATTTGCATTTCAATTCATTTTGGCCTCAAAATTAATCCAATGCACACCAAATGAAAGCTTATGTTTCTTAAAGTGAGATGCTACTTACAGCAGTATTGGGTGTGGTTCGCAAACTATGGTCCACAAAGCTTTTCAAGTGGTGCTCGTGAGTCTCTTGAAGACTTCATGTCCCAATACAGTTTTTGATTTAAGTTTGAGTTTAAGAGTTTGGTCCCAAATGCAGAACACTGGTAAGACTGCTCAGACAAGTTTAGGCCTTGGTTTAGACTTTGTTAAATCCTGGATTTGTCTAATTTGGTCAGATGCTGGTTTAGCCATTCCACCTGTCTTCATTAGGCCTATTTACCTTATTCCACCCTGTCAACTTTAGTTATTTTTTTTTACCACGGATCGGCATTTCTGTTGTATTGGCATTTCCGTTGTATTGGCACTAAGTAGAGAGTGAGGGAAAAGTCTTGCTGCTAATATATTAGTAGATTTGAGCTAATATAATATAAGTAGATTGATTTGTATGAAATGTCCAGTGTTCATGTGACCAACAAGTCAACAATGCACCGATTCCCTGGGTGGTTTGAAAGCAACTTTTTAGTCTGTGTAGATCTCGTTTTCTCTCAAAGTCGGCAGCCCTATGTTAATTAATGCAACCGGGCGGCGACGCACGCGCCAACTTCTGGAATAAGGTGAATAGCAATTTTTGTTGCATAGAAAACAAGCACACAAAATGTATTTGCAGAGTACAGTCTGTACAAACGTAATTAAAAGACAGTACAAACAAAGAAGACAAAAACAGTATACCTACTTGGAGTATTTTTTGGGGTGACTCTTGGAAAGTTTAAAGGTGCCTTCGCATGTGTCCTGGTTTTGTCCTGGTTTGAGCCCAGTTCTGATGCAGACTTGTTTAGCCTTGTTCTTTTATTGGTTTAGACCTAATCTAGTCCAAGTTTTGTTACGAGTTTAGTCCCAGTTTTGATGTGGTGTGTGCAAGTGTAAAAGCACCCTAAGTCTTGTAGTGCAGATCACACAAATCCTCGCCTCTTCTTCTGGAAGCAGTACAGCTCATGATGTTAAGTGTGAGACATGTGACAGTGGCAGATGGATTGGCCGATATGCGCCGCGAGCTGGCCTGGAGAAATGGACTTTTCCGGTTGACGGCAGAGACGCTCTGTGTGTCGTCGCCGATGCCTCACTATCTTTCACACTTCTCCTTGGCCACTTGTCGCTTTGTAAACCCTTCGGTGGCACTCAATACTGCCCGCGTTTAGCATTCCGGACACACTCGCGGGGCTAAAAGAGAACTGCTGCAGGGACTGATAGGAGAGAGTTTGCATTCAGCTCCAGTCTCGTCTGCCATTGATAGACCTTTATTAACTTAACCAAGTCCAGAATTTGCCACTTGGGTCCTCATTTATCATGGGGTAAGCCTGCTTCACCTGGAAACACAAGGGATTTAACACAGGCTGGGATTATGATCGATGTACTTTGCGATATTAGCAAGAGAATGTTAAGAGTTTGTCTGTAAAAAGGGACGTTCAATATTTAATGTTGTGACATAACAGCAGAGTTACAGTACGCTGCCAATTGTCAATAAATCCAGGCGAGACCTTATGTGGCCTTGATCTTTGAAATCAACAGATTTTGTTTTCAGGGTTGTTGTCACGATTGGATGTGAACTGTCTGAATTATAAAATGGCTGTTATCTTGCTTCATAACTGTAATAATTTGAGACGGTAAATATCTGTGACAGAGAGGGTTTAGCAGCAGTCTTGTCTTTGAACTCCATCATGCTGTGGGTTCTGAGATTATGCCCCGCTTCCACACACTACCCAAAGAAATGCATGTGCAGTTGTATTTCAATGTGCAATATAGAAGTGAAGATGAAGCCAAAAGAAAACGTAATTACGACCCAACATTCGGTAGGCTTTTAAGAATACTAACCTGGCTAGCCATGACACACTTTTACTATACTTTGCAAAAATGTATAGTCTGGATCTGAACCCTTTCTGATGGGCGTGATTGACAGGCAGATTAACCAACCGAGGAAACGCATGGTTTATTCGTGTCAAAACAATTATGGAGGCTTACGAACAAAAAATTCTGAAAAAAATAGCACAGAGGACTGAAAAACTGCTTTTTTCCCCCAGAATCAACATATGAAGCAACTACAAGCGCTACAAATAAAGGCTTGTCTGATGCTCGGTGTGGTCTGGTCCCTGATCCTCCTGCATCTGATCGGAAAGTAGGAGGGACAGGTTTACCAAGCAATAAGTAGTTGATATTGGTTAGAACATATTACTATATTTCCTCAAAATAATTACACCGGTATGTTTTCAGTGATGCACCTTGAGATCCTGGTCCACTGGTTGGTTGATAATCACTGAAGCGTAGAATATCTGGAATCCATGAACTTGCACTTGTTTATAAGAAATATGCATTAACTATGAAAAAACTGACTTAATTATAGACCCTAATCCGATGGTCTTACTGTACGCGACTCTGCTGTACTATTAATATCATCCTTAATGCAGAAGATGAGGGTATCGGCGAAAAACAGAGCCATGTTTTAATGCTAATTAGCGTTATGTGTTCTCTTCCCTTTTGAGACGAGTTCAAGATGACACTGGCAAAGTGGTCCAGCATCATTACATAACTGCTCCTCAGTCATAGTTATCTCGCTGATTATTGCAGCTCAAAGCACGGCTGATGTAAGATCGTCTCTGTTGGACAGCATTCAGCCCGGACAGATAAGCACTTCAACGAAGCAGGAAGTAAACTAAGGGTCAAATTCACAAAACGTGCATTAAGTGGAAGCCATATCTGAGGCATTTGTGCATGAATTTACGTCCTATTTATTATGCGTATAACAATATTCATATAACATTTTCCTCTTTGACTAATCTTAGCACAATTTGTCTTGGTGCAGCATCACACAGAGTTGGGACAGACGATGAATATGTATTGTCAGCTTTATATTAATGATGCTGACATTTCTTAAAATAATATTTCAAATCATCTGGAAAAGAACACCTTTGACATGTTAATTAAAGATTAGTCAGAAGACAGACTAACAATTCCAACACATGCAGAGAGAGCTATTTAAAAGTAAGTCTAGGTTTTCTTATCTTTGTCCATTTGAGCCTTTCTTCTATGTGGCTGCACAGAGCAACACATGTGGAAAAAAAAATAAAAATGTCGGCAGCAGCAACATGCCAGGCTCCAAGTGCAGCCGGCCACAGTGTTGTGAGCTCGACTCCCGACTCTGACATAATACTGCATGTCCTCCCTTCCTCTCTCATCCCATTTAACGCTAATCCTGTCCTTTCTAATAAAGCCTACGGGCCAAAAAAAAACTTTAAAAGAAAGAAAAGAAATTAAAAAATGTCCCTGTTTCAACCACTGATTTTTTTCGTTGTAAATGAATAATGAGCAATGCTTTTGATGGTTTTCACAATTTTAGGATGCACAAAACTGCATTCAAAATACTGAATCGGCTCCAATTTTTCTTTTCTTGAACCTTGGACATTACATAACATTACACCAACTGGGCTGCTCATTAATATTCATTTTGTGTGATGTTTTTATATTTCATTTGGATATTTTGGACTTTTTAAGGAGCAATTAATGTAAAAAAGGGCACAAACTATATCTATTCAAATGGAACTACATTCTTTGACCAGTCTGTTATGAGATAATGCTATCAGAGTCAGATTTTATTCCAAAAGGATTTGGTTTAAGTGCACACAGTGATTGAGTCTTAAAAGTTGGATTGGAATTATCAATAGACAAATATGAAGTGCCGTGCTAATCTTGCATAAAGATGAATCACATTATCAGGTATCAAGATGTACAAGATGCTAATTAGCGACAACAGCACTTGGAAACGACTCTCCAATACACAACGGCATTGACTACAATCCCTCCCCTGCATTTTCCACATGTGTCATGTTAAATGAGGCTGTTGATCAAAGAGCTGGAGGAATTTTAAAATCATTCCAGTGTTCCTACTTCCTCGTGTATTAATAATGTATTTATTTATTTTTTTTACAACATATTCACATTGCTTTGGTACTGCAAAACACTGTGCTCTGCTGCGCATCACTATGGAACATTTCTCTCATGAGCAGAGGGAGAAGCAGAGCGGAGGAGTGTAGTGCTTTGTCAAGTCTATAGTGGGCTATTCGCTTACAGATAACAGACTTTACAGCGCTTGGATCACAGCTTTCAATGAAGAAAATCATGGTCATAGTAAAATCACATCAATGTCTTGTCAGATTTAAAAAGTAACCCGCCACTGAAATCAAAGACAGCTAGTTTAGGAGGAAATATATCTACATAATACAAGATGAATTAGGAACCAAACCAAAAGAGTTTGATTTGTTTCCTAATGGTGGCTGGAGACGTATTGGTATAGAATCTAGGATTTGTCATCATGCACGATGCTTGTAAACCTAAAAATGTGGACCAAGAATTTACAAGATTTGCCCCTAATGTATTCATTAAAATCTTTATATTTTTTTCTTGATAACAGATAAAATAAATACCTAAAAAAGGAATGGAAAGGAAATGATAACCTTCTTGGCCTAGAAAATAAATTCACATCTTGCCAATCCTTGTTAAAATGTCATTTACTCAGCTTTTCTCAGCAAAATTCTATATGCAGAGAATGATTTATTGATTGTGTAAATTGTGCAGATGGGCTGAATGTTTTCTTTTCCCATTCTTGGCTCTTCTGCTGTTGCCGTCTGTGTGATAGACAGTATATCTCTGAGGCTGTCAGAAGTCCATCTTTAATGTATTGTCTGAGAAAAGCTCAAACGCATGACCTCATTCTCTACTACTCATGCAGCGTGGGACTTCTGATCAGAAAAGAACTCTTTAATAATTCCTGTCTTTGTGGCTTAGTGCTTATCGTCCCATCCTGTCGCTGATTAGACTCGTGCCTTTCCTAATCCGGACAACTTAATTATACAGGAGATGTCAGACTTCCAAGGACGCTCCTCTCTGAGAACAGGAAAAGCCAAGTGTGAATATTTGATAGTGTCTCCTGTGACACAGAAAGACCGCTCTCCTGGGCTCAGTGGAGGACATGCACATGCAGAGTTGAACTGTATGTATGATGTCTCCACTCATGCATGTTTGTTTAAACATTCATAATGCCTGCTCATAATCAAACTACAGGCTGCTGGGGAAGTTTACAGTACATAAACCCAAGGTGTTTTGCCACCTGCATCAGCAGCAGGTGTTGCTGCTCTATTGCGACACACTTAACTTGATTAATGAAGGTAATATGCTCCTGTCCTAATAATAAGACGTACACAGCGTTTCTATGGTAACTGGGCCTTCAGTGTCCAACTATTTTCTGTTGCTTTGATGTGTTAGCCAGTAGCAAGGTGTGCACTAACTGTGCTGTTACTAGTGGGAGACTGCGCCCATGGGAGAAGAAAAAACACTGAAATTGTAATCAACTCGTTGATTAAAGAAAAGGAAATGTGTTCAGAACACTGGCATTTGTCCTGGTTTGATTGCATTGCTCAAATCCAAGTGAAAGTTCAGCCCATTTGTCTTTATGGACTACTGAGCAGACAAAGGTTACAGAGCCATAGGTGTTGATTGACTTGAGAATAATAGAAAGCACTAACATTACCTCCTATTGTCTATTCAGTTGTTTTGTTGGAAAGCTAGACGTTATACTTTTATAACACATAAGCATATCCCTGCTCACCTCCCATAGTTTTGAGATTCTCCATGAACTTGTGCTCTTCTGGACTTTTTTATTTCCGTTTGTGGATCCCCTCAAACTCAGGTAGGTTCAAAAATGCAGGATAGACCATGAATTATTAACCAACATTGTGAACTTTAAAATAGCATCTCTGAATAATTGATCCAGCATGACTTATGAGTTTTGTGTCTCAAACCCATGTGGACATTGATTTGCAATTTCACCATTAGCTGAAAGTCATTAATATTCTCAGTTAGTACACTTGTTAGCAGATAAATGTTGAAATAAAGTGCATCACATGGGTCCACATGGCTCACTTGGCTGTAGCAGGTGACTGTGGAGCGATAAGAAAATGCAAATATCTTTTCAGCTTTCCACGCGAATGATCGGTGAGTTTCCGCTGAACGTGTCACCAGAGGAATCCTTATCCACTCGTGTGAGGCATGTGCTGGAGGGGAAGAGCTGACAGAGGTTACAGGAGCGCCACAGGTAAATAAACAAGCAACTATCCTAAAAATCATTCTGTCCCTCCAGAGAGAGCAGTGGAAGAAATAATACTGTAGAGGGATTTCATTATGGCAGCTGAATACTGATGACCTCCTTATGGTAGAACGTGTGGTGGGAAATCTGTAGTAAATAAACTTAGAGGCAGAAAAACTAGTAGGTAAAGACTGGAGTTACAGTACAGGGCCTGGTGCAGTTCTGAGGGATGGCAATGTCAAAATGTTATGGAGTAGTAGTAGGCATTTTCTGATTGGGGGTCTACTGCCTGCTTGTCTCCACGGAGATGTTATTGCCATGCTACAGGTCAGATCTGTGGAGAGGCGACCCCGCTCACAGTATATTTTATTTACAATGTTGGGTATGTGCCCATTCTTTTGGAAAGTGATTTGAACTAGGGCTACAACTAACGACAACTAACGGTTATCTTTGTAATTACTTTTTCTTTCGATTAATGGATTAGTTGTTTAGAATGTGAAAGGCCTGTGAATAAGAAGAATTAAAAAAAAAAAAATTTACCAGATGAAGCTGATGTGAAACCTTTTGAGGACATCCTGGCGGAGAATATTATGAAAGGTATTATGAAAAACATTTCCCACATATTTTTTATGATTCCTACTCTGTCTGAGTAATAAAACCTCTTCTGTCAGCTCATGGACTATTCTGGAGTCCATGTATAGACCAGTTAACGATTAATTTTATATTGATTAATCAATTGTTGCAGCCCTAGTTTGAACATTTAATTATGTTAGATGCCCGTATAGTATAAGATGGTGTACTATGTAACTTTTCTGGTTTGTCTAGAATGTTACCAGTATGGCATTTAAACTTAAAGTGCATGTCAGGTCTGTGGAGAGACGGCCATTTTAATAGGAAAACTGTGTGTCTTTCATGGTGGTGTTTTGTTTTTTTTGCAATACTGTGGAACATTCCAGGCTAAGCAATAACATCTCATAATGGAGACAAGCAGGTGACATATCCAACGATCAGAAATGTGTATGAGACGGTCAGTAGTAGAAAAGAGTAGAGTGGAAAGAGCTGATAATGCAGTAGACTCTGGGCCCATCAGGGATCGACAGTGTGCCCATGTGTGACACCGATATAGTGCTACTCTCAGCAAAATGTCATTAGCTGTGGTGGAAAATCAAGTATGGAAATAGCAGACTTCGCACATTTTGAAACAATTTTACACTAATTAGTACTATGGAGCGCCACAATGTAAAATATTGATGAAATAAAACCATGTTAAAACTGCGTACAAAGAAATCAATATGAAGGAGGATTCTTTGGTTGATTCAAGGCCAGAGGTTTATCTGTGGAAAGTGGATTAATGGGGAATCAACAAAAGCTGTGTAATTAAGAACACAAAGCAACCTTTGCAAACTCCTGTCAATGTAACTTTCTCATAGTGTTACTTCACATGAGAGGTTGTGGTTATAAGCAAAGTAAATGTGTGTGAACAGTACTGGGCTCTGAACATGTTTCAGAAGGACATTTTAGCCCCAAACACTTAATCCCTTCTCTGTTGAACCATGACAGAAAAACTGGGACTGCAATGTCTCTTGTGCATATTGTTGTTGTGTCCGTAGGCAAGACCTGGTCAAGTGTGAATCTGGTGTTTTTGTGTGTGTGTCTGTCTGTGTGTGTGTGTGTGTGTGTGTGCGTGTGCGTGTGTGTGTATATGTGTTGGTGACGGCTAGCCCACATGCCTCGGAGCAAGAAGGTCATGGGTTCAACTCCCTGCTGCTTGGGCCTTTCTGTGGGGAGTTTTCCTGTTTTTTCCCCATGTCTGGGCTTCCTCCAGTCAGTCCGGTTTCCCCCATCAGCCCAAAACATGCACCTTAGTGAAATCTTCCATTTTAGGCCAAGCCAGGCCAATAGATGGGTCCCCTGGCCCCTGCTCCGCACTGGCTGAAGGGTGGGTCAAATGCAGAGGACACATTTTCCTACGGGGACAAGAAAGACTAATGCCTAAACGAACTCTAGCCCTAATCCAGTTTACCCCTGGGCAGGTTACAGAAGTAGTTCACCCCCACTGAATATGGAGTGAATGAATAATGCACAAAATTGTGAAGCGACTGTGAGCGTCTGGCAAAGTGATATAATATATAAGACTAATGCTTTAGTATTCCTACAAATAGTAGCTTTGCTTACTGTATCGAGTTGTCAGTGCAGGCAAATTAGAATCAATTACATGGTCCTTTTAATAATCATGATTTTCTTTTTTTCTGATTGTAGTGTATAAAGATAGTTCAGATGACAGATTTCAAGCTAAAACAAGATGGAGTGTGTCAAAGGTGAGAATACAAGATTTGAAACTAAATATTCAAGATATTCTTTACCATTGAATGACTCTGTCACGGATTTACCCTTGATTATTGTTTTGAATTCTTGCCAGTATCTTAATATTCCTACGATCGGGCTAAAGCCTTGGTGGAGTTGTGGATGTTCAAATAGTGCCACATTTGAATATAGAAGCATACATTTATTGTCACGTTACTACATTGCCAACATCTTAGAACTGTATGCTTTGTTCCCATTTCTTGACCCAGAGCCAAACGCATTAGAAACATTGTGTTCAGCCATTGACAAGAAGACAAGTCCTTCCCTGCAGCTGCCAAGAATCCGCAGTATAACTCAAAGCTTGATTTTTATATATTTTGAGCGTTTGCATTCTAACTGCTCTGCCTTGGGCTCAACAACAAACCACCCGTGACATTTCTTGTATACTTCCTTATGTCCCTGTCCACCCCTATAGAGAAGGACTTGATGTGCATTTTCAGATATCCGCATCGTTTTTTTTGTTGGTTTTTTTACATTGTGTTTGTGCTTTCATCCAATACCTGCGTTAGATCCTCTTAAATGAAGCGTTGCATCGTTCACCTTCAGCAAATCAGGAGGTCCCAGGAGGATTTCTCTCTCTCCCTCTCTTGAGGGAGGAAGCGGCGATCTATGCCGGGGGTGAGGTGTGTGTGTGTGAGAAGTTCGTGAACAAGGCCAGAGGTCGGTCTTAGCTGGGCGTCATGCTGAGTTCATATCCACAAGCACTTGCAGACTTCAACTGACTCTGTGGGAGAAGAAGAGGCAAAAAGTGTATACAGTGCAGTGAGGTGAAAGCAATTTAGTAGAAAGTGTGACTCAAGGATAGAGCAGCGCAAAATATTGCAATTCAAATGGCTTGCTATTTTTTATTTAGTATAGGATTATTTAACAAAAACATATTTTTATGGGAAAATAATGTGTTGTGTAGACCTTTACAAACATACATGCAATTCTTATATTAATTTGTCTACATATCTACAATGTTAATGTTCCATGTGTAAAATTGTAAACTAAAATTGGTGTTTTGTTTGTTTCTATGTTTCAATATTGTGCAGCCGTGTACTCGTGGAGTTTAAATTTGCAACTACACACAAAATTGGCAAATTTAGAAGGATTATGAGGTAACTTTGTGTTCGATTTTTTGATCCCAAGACTCAACAAATGTCGCTGGTTCACATAGTAGGTAAAATTAACGTTTTAAATGTTTCTTTATTTAATTTTTTTCATTTTAATTTTTCTTAACAAAACAATCATATTTATGTAGGGGGTTGCTTAGTCTGTTATAAAACCATTTTTATGCATGCTAACAGGTTCCTTGGATCTATTTTCAACATACTTCTGATATGAACATCATCCCTGTTTAAGGTAAAAAAACAGAGAAACTGCACAGTTTTTAAGTGTTTCGTAGCAACATAACCTGCAGGTATGTACATTCTAGCCCAGAAAAGGAACGCATTCATCGAACACAAAACGGCATAATATCTGGCATTTAGCAACTAACCGCCTGCATGTGTTTAGCAAATGGCTCAACATGGCTGGTTTTATATATAGCAGCTATTAGTGCCACAGGCAACATGCAGAAGCCACTGAACTAGTATTCAGGGGATATGGAAGCGTGCTATACCATCATAAGTCTAACTGAGCAAAATCCTTCCCAAATTTCAAATTGAGAGACACCGTTTCTGACATTTTACCTTTGACAAGCTTAATTATTTTTTTCCCACTTTTTGATTAAATATCTGCCACCTGCTGGTCTCCATGGAGATGGTATAACTTTGCCTGGAACATTCCACAGTATATTATAAACGTATCGCATTGATTTCACAAATGTTTTTCCTTCTCAAATATAACTTGAAAAACGTCTGTGAACAGGCTTGCCTCTTTTATGTGTAGTGCTATACTGAGGAACATTCTAGATCAAGTAATATTGACAAAAGTAAAAATAAATAAATAAAGTAAACGTTTGTGTGTTCGTAATGTGTGTTAGACAACACACATTATATTTATAATTATATATATATATATATATATATATATGTATATATATGTGTATATATATATTATAATATATATATATATATATATATATATATATATATATATATATATATATATATATATATATATATATATATATATATATATATATATATATATATATATATATATATATATATATTTAATGGACAAGTTTTCCTCCTAGTTTGACTAGAAACCAAATTGTAAATAAGCACCAAAGTGATTGTTTAAACTATCAGAAACATTTCTAAATTGTCTCTGCATTTTCAATACAATGTTGCTTATTTATTATGACATAGACCAAGGGATTCTGCTTTAGAATCCAGGTCTACTTCCTGTCATGTTTCCATTTCAGTTTCAATTGATGTTTCTTGTTTTGCCCTTCAGATATGATTCAGTTAAAAATTGGTTGAAAACAACCCAGTCCTGCGCCCACAGATGATGCTTTTTTCTTGGCTCTTTGAAATTCTGATTGCTGCTTTTACTGTAAATAATCTCTGTTTTCTCTATAACGCAGATTTGTGGATATACTATGTTGTCAGGTTTAATGTTTAATTAATGTATTGTAATGTCAAGTAGTCTGTTGTCTAATAGAATTTTTAGTGTTTTTACCTGATAGTCAAAGAATAAAGTCAAAACAGTTAAATTAGTTCCCAAATTCATTATCGTGCCAACAATTGGGAGCTAATTTAGCTCGGTTTAGCAAGGCCCACTCAGCCTTTGGACAACAGATTACATTTTTGCTATTGTGCTAACTCTGGCATACATGATATATGTTGATTAATATGCCCTGCCCTAACTCAAATTAATAAAATAAGTAAGTAAGTAAGTAAATAAGTAAATACATAAGTAAATAAATAAATAAATAAATAACATAAATACATAAATACATGAATAAATAAATAAATAAACAAATAAATATATATATATGACCTAAATACCAGATTTTGTGTATCATTTACTGCTTTGTCCACAATCAAATCAACTTCAAATTATATATCAGATGTTATGTCCAGACAGTTACTCTTACAATTGCTCCTGTTCGACACTTTCCCCAAATACTTTTCTAATCTTACTTGAGTAATTACTTGGACAGGCATTTCAGGAATCACTGCATGGGGCATATTTGTAGTTCACCAAACATTTCTGACTGGATTTCAGCCCTGTACAGTATTCTCACAAACTTTACTGTCTTAAAAGCTGCTCGAGGCGGTTCGACCTTGCTGCAGTAATGGATAACATCTTTAGTTTTTTCCGTCCAAAGGTGTCTGCATGAAGAAGAGCACTCCTACTCACTGATATATCTGGGGGATCTTGTCAGTCAATTAGCAATAGCCTGTCAGTTATCCAGTCGACAGTGAACAGCAGCCTGCACACACGGCATCACAATGAGCCTTATTATAGTCAACACAACTGCAGCAGCCAATCACTTCGGTCTTTTTTAGCTTGTTTGCAGTTGTTTTTTGCTATCATATTTTACATGCGGAGTGACTTGAAAGAACTGCTTTTAACACAGTCTCTCGTAGTTACACAGCCTGCAACAAATATACGTTATATACTGCGGTTAATGAGCAAAGATGTGAATGGTCAAATGTAGTTAATGCTGAGGCACTGGTTACTCCCCCTTTGAAGTGCAGCGTTTTGAAAATTAATCATATTCATGACCCATTTGCTGCTTCACTTTATGGAAATTCTTGATGGCCTTGTTGGCCTGATGCACAGACAGGGGATGTGAAGACTCTGCCGACACAACAACTTTATAAATAATGAGGAGCTTGCAGAATATGAAGTAATGTGTAAATTCAACCTGGAAAAGTCTAATGTTTCTTCACCTGTCTATCACTGACCTGTAACTTACATATTATTCTCTCTTTGTCAGTTTATCAGACATTTCCCTCTCATGTGTTTAAGTCCTGTGGAGTTCCTGTAAACTTATTTAAAGTTCAAGTATTGCAGCTTTTGTGTCTTTAGTAATACAAAGAAGAGATCTCATATTATATAATTACAAATAAACAAGGAATGATGACATTTGCCTGACAGTAGCTGCTGTGGGTGCATGCAATACTTTCCCCGCGCCCCCACCTTGCCATCTGTCTGCATCCATTGCAGTTAGTTGTGTATCCCACAAGGAAGCCCGCAGTGAGAGAGACAGAAACACAGAAAAGTGCTTTTCAGGAGCGTACCATCACCGCAGCTGCTGTTTGACTTTACTAAACATAAAAGTGTGCTCAACATTTGTTGTTATATGTGAATCCTTTATTTGATAATGTAGACAATAAGAAAGAAGAAAAACAGTTGGTGACTGTGTATTAGGGTTGTCAAAAGTAAGTCAGATACTTTTAGTTACTAAAACTAAATTGAAACTAGATACTAGTATTGACACACAAAAAAATCACAGGGCAACATCCTGCTTGAACTTTATCAAAACTAGTAAAAGAAGAAAGTAACATTATGTTGTATTGAAAATTACAATCTATTCTACTGTGTAAAAATTAGGGCTATTTTTTTTTGTGGGATTGAAATTGGTAGTAAATATCGAGCCAATTCTTTGGTATTGAAATCATGTTTGAAATGTAAGTATTGTGACAACACTACCTGTAGTGTGTGTTTTTATTTTTTATTTGACCTTTTTGTCCAGATTGTCCTTCATTTTCTATAGAAAGAGAGATATGATATAGTACATTATCCTCCTGTTGTGATAAGCAGAGCATCACTAACTTTCATTTGCAGGCGGGTGGTTAGTCGCCTTGTTCCGCCTGTCACTTTGGTTTTTGTGGATGATCAGCATCAGGGATGAGGAGGAAATGTGCACCAGTGCAGCAGTGTTCAGCTGCACGCCACAGTCTGTCACAGACTCAGCTCACACCACAGCCTCTGTTCTCCACTCTCACAGCCAAGTGTCGGCTTGGGTCGCATTCAGTTAGACGTTCAGTTAACAGTTAGACTATTTCATGATCGATTTGGTTTAGCGTCTTGCCTTCTTGTTGCTGGCTGCAGTTGTTCATACCGTCTGTATAGATATATAATTGAATTATGTTCAGTTAGGTGACAAGCATTTGTCTGCTATGTTGTGTTGGAGTGTTTTCAGACCAGTCATTTTGCACTGAATGAGACATTTTATTGGAGTAAAGATACTTGTCAAATAACATACATAACATAATTGACATAGTAGATGTCCTTCTGATTATAAAGTTTGTAATTATTATTATTATTATTATTATTATTATTATTATTATTATTATTATTACTATTATAATGATAATAATAATAATAACTGAAAACATGTTTATCCTTTTCATATAGAAGATTTTATTTATGTGGTGAATCATTCAAAACGCTTCCTTGTGTTTATATGCATTTATAAACAGTGAGCTTGCCCTTTCCAACTGTCAGATTGTAATGCTAGATTGGGGCATTTCTCAAGTGGATGAGAAAACAAAATCAGTTTGAACAATATTTCCCAACATTTAACTCTTCTCTTTTTGTTTGTTGTCGTAGTAAGTTACGGGCTGACGGGCGCCACAGTCCGTGATGCAAGATAGTAACACCTCAGGCCTCGGTGGAGAAGGACGTGCCCTTGATGTGCTGGAAAGCCATGAGGAAGCAGGCAGATGATAAAATGGACTAGATATCAGGCATGAGCAGAGGTTAATGTGAGACCAGCAACTCCAAGCACCATAAGCTCCACAGTATGTTACCATGACCCACTGAGCACCGGCTCCGAGCTGCTGCTGTGGCTACTATAGAGCTAAGTAGCCCTAGTCTGCTCTGGAGTAAGATCAATGATTCTTCAAGCCATATTGTCCGTTTTTATATACACACAAATGAAGGTATAAGAAATGACTTTTATGTTTTGTTAAAAATGCTCTGAAATCTACATGTGTTCAGTAAATTCTAGTCTTTACTGTACATAAAATAATTTTGGTGGTCACTGATATGACTATAACACCTTGTCAATGTCCGATCTTGTCAGATCTTGGCTGCTAAACAGGGTTGGGCCTGGTTAGTGCTTGGATGGGAGACTGCTTTGAAAACCAGGTGTTGTAGGGCGGCGGTGGCTCTAGTGCATACTATCGTTGTATCTTTGTGTCCCTGAGCAAGAAACTTCACCTTACCTCAGTTATCATGTACACGGCTGTATAAATGAGAGTGAATGTGGGACAACAAAAGGAGATTAGCCCATGGCAACGCTGTCTTGACCAAATAAACAAATTATTTATTTATTTATTATCAATATTATTATTATTTGTGGATGATGGCTTTAAATGAGGAATATTATGCTCCACGCGGTGACATTTTCTACTATTGGCAGCCGCATGAACTGCGCGCAAACTATAAATACTGCCAACGTCTCCTCCGCTGCCCTCTGCATGTGAGGGAAGTATAATTTGATTTTAAAAGACACAGGTCCATTGACTTCATGTTCAGAACTGCAGAACTGATATTTCACTGTAACAAGCAGCGGATTACCTTTTACATGTTTTATTTTTGAAAAGGGGTTTACGTGACATTTTAGAACCCGACATGTGTCACTTAGCGTCTTCATTTTTCAAATAATCACTTCTATAAGCACAGGGATGTGGGGAGGCATAGGGGGTAGGTGAAAACAGGAATTTTATGAGCAGTCAAGCCTCAGTTGCAGGACAATGCAGGATTACTCCAACATGTAGGAATGAATCAAACGACTAGCAGGACAATGGCTTAACCCTCTCACCCAGGTTAGTTTGGAGATGAATGTGCCTTATGACTGGCAGAAGAAATAGAAATGTATTACTGCTCGTTATTGTCATGCAGATCCGCCAACAACCACGAAAGCTCCTTAACACACCATTCAGCACATTCACAACACAAACGCTTTACAATGAGTTGTTTTTCCAAAGCTTTTGTCGTAACAGGGAGCGCCATTCTCATCTTTTGGTTCAAATGGGAGGATGAAGGGGGATTTCTCTGAGATTGGCGCTCGTAAACCTGGATAAGCTCTCATAAATATTAGTTTGTCTGTAGCACATCCTGTTTTCTCACAAAGAAACTTTTGAACACATCCTGAATCTAAATCCACTCCACCCCGGCAATGCGGAGCTGCCTTCTAGTCAACAATAAACAAGTCTCACGCAAGGACATGGTAAAGGATTATAACAGATGTCAAGTTGTGTTGCCGTGGGTACAGTTGCCAATAATCTCATGGCATGGTAACATGGCTGTAAAAATAATGTTCCATGAAAAAGACTTTCCAAGACCATACATTATATTGGGATTTTTAATATGAGCTACACAAGAGCATACATTTTTCATGGTGTTGGAGAATAAGTTTTATATACAAGTGGAAGAGACTCTGCGGCAGAAAGCAAGTTTATTAAGTCTAGTTCAGGACACAGGGACAATAGCAAGGTTTCAAATGAAATTGCAATAGTCAATAGGACCAATCATATTTAATACAAAAGGGCTCTACAATCTAGTCACTTATAGAAAGGATCAGGATCAATTTGTGAATTTTCCTTTCAAGATCTTTTAAAAAATACCATGGAATTAATTAGGGTAAACTGTCTCTTACCTGACATCTGGGAGTGTTCGTAGAATGTTCTAGAATTGTATGGTCATATTTTCAGATGGAGGGCAGGGAGCAATGTAACTTTAAGAAATATCCAAACACATGTTCCACAAATTGGCTCCACAAATTGACCATGGTTACAAGTCCATTCAACTGACTAAAATCACTTTCTGAAGCTATTATGAAAAAATTTTGTTTATTTGTACTGACAGAAAAGACGTTGAACTTTGTGCCAGTTTTTGTTTCATGTGAATAGGCCCAGTAATTACAGATGAATTAACCATAAACCAGGTCAATCAATCTACAATCTGACAGTTACACAACAAAATTCTACCATAGAATTCTGACCTGTCTCAGCTTTTAAAAGATAGAGATCCAAGAATATTGTGATGTACTGTATCTGTTTAACTGGGCCCAGCTGCAGAAAGTGGTTTGTTGTCAGTTGAAAAGACTTTGAACCATAAGATTAATACGAAACATTTGTGCTGCCAATCCCTAACAAATAATGATTAGATCCTAAATTTGGGATCTCCCATAGATTCTGCTCTGATTAGGGTATTATAGCATTCAAATATTCCAAGGAGGAGGAGGAGTGATGAAGTATTCACAAAGACCAACTGTTAAATTGAACCCAACATGACCGTTGGTACTACTATCAGCATGCAAGATTTGTGAATGAATAAGAATATGAAGGAGGCTGATTTCAAATTCTCGATTCAACAGTCAGCATTTCTATCATTTAAACCTATAGTAGGCTCTTGAAATAAACTCAATGTATTGTATTGTATTCAAACTAGTAGCAATTTAAAGTGTTTTTCAACGACTTATCCTCCATAACAAATGCATTACTAAAGATAAATATACATTTTCAGTTTGCCATAGGTCATTGCCACTACTAACCACCGCAGTGCACCGATTCCTACTTCACTGCTTTCCCTTGTTTAGCGAGTTAGGAGAGCCTTTTAATCCTTGTGCTGAATTCCAGGAAGAGACGAGGATAAAGGTAACTCCGCGCCCGTTGGCTCCGGTCCTGGAGGGAAGCATGAATACACTGTGAGTCAATAATTTATGCATTCACCGACTTACACACACACTCACGGAGAAAAACACACAGCTTTGGACGTAGCGCCACACAAGACTCCAAGCGCTTCAGGGACAAGAGCTAACAACTAGACGCCACACGTACTTTGCCAGATGCATGGAATCTAGGATAATAACGGAACTGGTATCTAGGCTGTGTTGTCTTGCCTGATGTAAGGCTATGGTAACAGTTGCTAGCCCCTTTTGGGTTAAATGCTTACAGTCATATGCTGTCTCCAACGCAGCCTGACACTTCACTTCAAGCTTACATAATGCAGTTCTGCCCTAATTTCCTCCTCTCCCCTGCACTAGCAAATATGAGGGGTCTAGGAGCTACGCTAAGCAATATGACACCATCAATCTGACAAATGCATGAGTCAAAGGTAATGTGAAATGGTTGTCCTATTACGAATGACATGGAGCTGTGTTTGTCTGTGGAATTAAAAAACACAAGCACGAAATTGAAAAAGTAACCTTTAATCTTCCCGGCCGCCTTGTGTACATTTGAAAAAAGAGAAATGTCATACCTGTCAAAAGTTGCAAATGAGTTGGCACCCTATGTCAGCATATACCCTTTTGCTTTTTTTTTTTTTTCGTGTCAGGTAATTGGATGTTTCCATGGTTACGGGGCTGCTTCCAGAAAGCAGCTAAGAATACAATCTGGTCCCCTGTTCTCATGCAGATGTAGCTTTTGTTCTTGATGTGGTTAGATTAGGGTCAAATCAAATCATTTTGTTGCTTACAAATGCCTGAATGCCACAGTTGATATGGCAAATTCATGTTTTTGTTTTGACAAGATTTCTTTTTATTTTAATTTGAGGACAGGACCACATTTTTGGCATCAGCACATTTTGTATTTGCCCCAGGCCTCCAGCGCAGCCGCTACATACGAGTGCAGCTGTTGGATCACTCGGGGCATGGCATCATCGTTGCATTTCTACATGAGAGAACCAATTAGTCTGTGTCTGTCAGCACAAACAAGCCCAAATGATGTGTCACATATACCGGTACCTCAAAACTGTCTGCAATATAGATTTTTCGTCTAAATCCTTCCAGCTTCCATATACAATACATTTGCTTAGAATTTCACTTGAAATCAACATTTGCATGTTTACGTGTGAGGTCACTTCCCTGCCTTGACCATTAGCTGAATGTCTATATCAGGGGTGTCAAAATGCGGCCCTCAGACCAATTTTTGTTGGTCCTTAGGCTTACAGCTAAATTGGCCCAACCAACCAAAACTAGTACTTTTTACTGGAAACTTCTGCTATCATAAACTAAATAATAACAATTTTGATTTGATGCAGACCTAATATTAATGTTCCAAGCCTTATTAAAGGTGTGGCTCATCAAAACTACATCAAACATAATTTCGTATGATTCCCTTCCTTTTCATGTTATCTGTGGCCCTCCGCGTCATATGTACAAAATGGGGGAAAAAGACTGTACCCTCTTCCTCCCCATTTCACTCTACAACTCCTTTACATTCTACAAGCCTTTGGGCCAGAAAATCATGTTCTCCCTGTGTCTGCGTAGGTTTCCTCCAGGCTACTCCTTACCACTAAAAACATGTACAGAAAAAGAGATGTTACTCTGTGGGACCTCATAACATCAGCGTGCCCAGGGATTCAATCCAGTTTGGGACGAGCTTAAAAATAAGCAAAGGACTCCATCTGACTGGTTTGCTCATTTGATTTTGACAACATTTCCAATATGTATAACATAGCGCCAGTGTTATCTCAAACGATGTTTTGATCTCATTGCAACTTTCAGTTGTCAGTGTTTAATATTCAGTCCTCAATAGGCCTGACTTGCTGTGCAGCCTACACACACAGACACGCACACACACGCGCACACAAACAAACATACCAAATGAATGCAAATCTTTTATTCATCAGCTAACAACTAAAGGAACAGCACACTGTAGATATATTTACCTCCGCATATTCTCTGGTCGGACAGTGTTTTTGCAAAAAGAGACTTTTTAAAAAAAAACTTTTTCCGAACCGTTAGCAAAAGTTTATGCTGATGGTGTCGTGTTCTATTTACAAATCTGACATACTGAATCACTGTTGTGTCAAAATCAAAGCAAAAAAAAGAAGAGCCATCTGGCTGGCCACTTGTTTCCTAAAACTGTACATAGGATTTGTCTGTTTGTCCTACATACAAAGAATAGGAAAAATAATACCCTTTTTGTTTTGTATTTTGGGTAATATGAATAGGAATTTATGCGCTCTGTTTACCCATGGCTACAGCTTTCATTTAAAAAGGTTTATTTTGAATACAATAACAAGGCTGTGTTCTTCATATTGTCCAGTATTTTCCAGTTGCATTATACATATCACAACCATTTCAAACATACAAATGAAATTCTATGTTTCAATGTGAAATGGGGATTCTACATTGAGTTCAGTCAGGTCAAGAAAAGGAAACATCTTCAAACATAAGGCAGATACGCTGAGACATTAGCATCAATCAGAGCCAGGACCATGGCTAGTCTGGCGGTATAATTCGTGGTGACTTCAGACAGCGTTCAGATACATCGTGGGCCCTAATTAGTTGAGCGGAGATGACAGGGGCTGACCATAGCACACTGCGTACTCTGGCGTTTATTGACTTGCATTATCGATCCAGGGAAGAAAGGTGATTATGAAGGATGTCTCTCTTTGCCTGAGAGTGTTTCCAATGCACATTGATAATGCATGCAGTTATTCTCAAAGCTGTCATATTTGCTCTATGAAAATGTTCAAGGGCACAACACATTTCCCAGATGAATACAATGTAATGAAGGTTGTGTATAGCAAATGTAGTGTATAGGAATGATCAAAATAGTACCTGTGGATATTGATGCGCTGTGTGAGTGTCACATATGGGACATGGATACTGCATGTTAATATATTTTTGATATTCATTTATATGGCGACTGTGACACATGCCTGAAGTAAGAAGAGGTGGTCTCTTCAAATGGATTGTCTGTGTTTACTCTGTAATGTATAAATCGAGAAAGCATTTGCATGTTTGCATGTGACAAAACTTTAATATATGGCTATGAATTTCAAACCATGACATCATAACTCTATAGTGCATTTTGAATGTTGAGATACTAGTTACAGATGTGGTATCTTGAATAAATTATGAATAAAATATAATTAACCATAACAACATAAAGTAAATAAATGTGCATTGCATATTGCATATTTTTGCCAATTTTCTTCAAGTGCTTTTCACATTGGAACTACCATTTTAACTCTGTATGCTACGCATTTAAACAATTGATATAGTACATAATCTTAATCCGCTTTAACTGAGCCTGGTTAGCCATCACAATTTTGTTCTATTATATGAAATGACTTAATCTGCTCTCTGTGGATGGCAGTAGAATGCCACTGCTCTGGTCACAGTTGGAGAGACATAACCAATCAGAGACTGAGGCAGTATCAGTGGACATGGAATAAACTTCCTGACAGCCTAATAGAAGCATGAAGCATGTCATAAAGACTACCAAATTTGAGATAAACAGCTGTGCTTAGTTTGTTAGTAAATCAAACTTAATATGCAATGGTGAATTGAAATAGACATGTCAGTAGTAGTGTATACAGCGAGAACAAAATTACTGTAAAATATGTAAAATAAGTAAAATATGTTTTGAAAAACAGCTAAAAGCCGATTTGCAGGACAAATTCCTTTTCAGATGCATGTCTACTATGCATTTCACCTATGTTGTGTTTATACTTCACTGAGTAATTTCTTGGTATGTGAATATTTTATAGTATGTAATGGCAGGCCCTGGTATTGATTTTCAAAACTACACAAAATAATATTGTTGTTATGTCATATTTCTTTTAAAATATACAACATTTTATTTTACATAATGTGCCCATTAAGAAATACAATGGGGTAAGACCAATGCACACAATTGTATATCTTTGTCTATAATAGGTTAAAGACAAATGTACTGTATATAAATAGACCAAATGCGAGGAAAAAATAACCATAACCATATTGAGACCTGTCCCACACACATGGAAAACCATGTCCAAATATTTATAACTTCTATTGGCATCCCTTACCCCCCGATTGGATTTAGCATCATTACAGATCAATTTCAGAGTACAACTGGGAGACATTGATATCTCTGCAACAAAAAACAATGAATATTTTTGGACTGAGAACATTGCTGCACACCTCATTAACCCATCATCCTAAAACGCAGCTAATTTAGGCCTAAAAGCTTAGTCTCACATTGTCGTCAGCAAAACAGCTCCAGGATGGATTTTTTTTTTCTATGAGAGTGAATCATTGCAGCCCTGAATCTCTGCAAGCCTGTTCATAATCGTATTTACACATTTTAAACTGCTAAGTACCACGGGGACATGGTGTGAAGTGATACTTTAAAACAAGTAGTGTCCCTGTTGCTAAGCCCTGTACAGCTGAGAAATGTGCAACAACAAAGACAATGAAAACAATTGTCTTTTAATCAAATTCCTGACACATTTCAAAAACTGTGTAAAAGTAGTCCGCTTTTCCAGAACTTCCAAGTAATCTGGATCAATGTGGAGTTTTGCTTTTAGTTCCCAGTACTCGCTCCGGTTAGGTTCCACATAAACAGTACTCGGAGCTGTACAGTATAAAATTGTCTGTTGTATTCGTTCAGGTGGCACGTATTGTTGCCTGTTTTCAAAGTCTGCTGAAGAATACTGACTAGATGAGTGTGTGGCATGCCTACACGGTAAAGTATTGCTGTAACGTTTGTCCGGCTCAAGTGCGTCCCGGTAGAAGCATGGCTCATCTCGATGAGGAGTTGTTGGCTTGTTAAGAGGTTCAGGAGTGGTGGCGCTGTACTCAGAACTCAAAATATTGCTCGCTGCTTCCTCATCTGAATGATCCAAAAATGGCCCACTGATCTCGTCAAAGTCTCTATATCCATCCACAGATTTGCTATCAGTTGGAGTTTGGGCAGTTGTCTGGCTAATAGGCTCTGTCGGCGGTGGGATGTACTCGTAAACGTGTCCGGCTTTGGTCCGCACTTTGGGGATGGCGCCCTTTTTGTACAGTCCATATTCAATGTTGAGGGAACTGATGCAAGCGTTCATAGATTCATTCTGCTCATGTTGGTTTTTCTGTTTTCGCTTTTTCATGGCTACGAACAGGCCTGCCGCCACAAAAACTGACATGATAAATATGAGAAGAAGGGCAAGTATCATAACGGACAGAGGAATGGCGTTGTTGTGCATGTCCGACTCCAGAGATGTTTCTATGGTGATGGTGCTCCCTGGAAAGGACTCTTCGGATGGTGGGATCATAGAAGCCAGCATCTCTGAGTTATTTGGGCAGAAATGAGAAGCCTTAATGTATCTCATGTCCTCCCCCGCCAGCTTCTTAGGCGAGCCACATATGACATTGTTTACAACTGTGCCTGTGCTAAGCTGCTCTAGCCACGACTTCAGCTCCAGAATGCTACAAGAGCAATCCCAAGGATTCTCAAACAAGTCCACTTGCACCAGAGCTGTAAGCTGATCCAGGACGCCGCTGACTGGCAGATATCGCAAGTGGTTGTTGCGCAGATTAAGGCGAGCTAATGTGAGGCCATATAACGCTCCCGCTGGTAAGGTTTTCAAGAGGTTATTATTGAGGAAAAGGAGCTGGAGTTTTGGTACATGCTGAAATGCGTCAGATGTGACCTCCTTTATAACATTGTACTCGAGATACAAGAACTGCAAGCTTTCTAAACCATACAGCATGCCAGCGGTGAGGCGGTCAATCAAGTTTCCATTCAAGTAAAGTCTTCTCAGATTGGTTAAGTCTCCAAAAGCTCTTTCTTGTATACGTGCTATTCTATTGTTACCAAGGTGAAGTAAGTCTAGTCCAGTTGCCTCAATAAAATCTGATTGTTCCACCTCTGTGATATAATTCCCAGTGAGATACATCTTTTTGGGATTGTACGGTTTGGGCTCTAAGTCTGATATCTGCTCTATCTTTCGCTCCTGGCAGTTCACATTAAGGCCCAGGTCTGATATTTGTAGGTTACATGTACAAGCTGTTGGACAGTCTAAAGGCACGGGTGATTTTGTCTGATATGAAACAATCTGCCCATAGTTTTGTGGTTTATTCGATGGGACACGGCCAGTGGGCCTTGTTTTCAATTTGCCTGAATGCCGTGGCCCCTTGGTGGGTCTAGAAGATGAGCGCGCAATCCCAGATGATGTTAAGGAGGATGTGACTAGCGGCTGAGTAGTCCTATAGTATGCATCAGTGCTCAAATGAGGCTGGGGCGGCATCTCATATTCAGCAATGGCTCTCCTCGGGCACAACTCTTGTTTTGAGACCTCGTCAAGATCTCTTCCGTGAAGGCGAAACGGAAACTCGCAAACTACATCCCCAACTAAAGCTGTGTACGAAATGCTCTCAAGCCAAGTTTTAAGTGCGATAAGTTCACAAGAGCAGTTCCAAGGGTTCTCCTCCAGCTGCAGCTCCACAACACTGTTCATGTGCTCCAGTAGACCGGAGTAAGGAAGCACTTTGAGCTGATTGCCCCTCAAGTCCAAATGGGTCAGTGGTACATACTGGAAAATGTTGACAGGCAAGCTGGAGATGAGGTTGTCATTTAGGATTAGCACCTCCAGATGTCGGAGCCTGTTGAAGGTGTTTGGTGCCACTTGAGTGATGTAATTATAATCAATTTGCAGATACTCCAGACTTTCCAGGCCGAAGAAAAGATCTTCCCTCAAGGCGTCTATCTTGTTGTTGTTGAGATGCAATCGTCTTAATCCCTGAAGTCCGTTAAACGCTCCCGCCTCCACCTCCGAGATGTCGTTATTCCCCAGATGTAAAATTGTCACTCCTCTGTACTCGGCAAATTCGTCAGCGGAGAGCTTATTCAGTTGGTTCCCGGTAAGCAGGAGGTAATAGAGGGGGTAAAACGGTGGTCTTATGTCTGAGATGGCTGAGATTCCTCTGTTTTCACAGCTCACAGTCAGTATCCCTTCTTTCTCGTCACAACCACACATTCTTTGACATATCTCCCCATAAGTGTCAAATGTCTGAGCTGTGCACGTTGATGCAGCACTTAAAAGAACATACCAAATCCAAAGAGGCATTTTCCAGCAGCAATGACGGCCAAGCTCACAGCACAGGATTCCACTAAGGTATCCACAGAGTCATCTAAGAATAAAAGACACATAATAGTGTTAAAACAGGCAACTCTGAGAACAAGAGGAGGCTGTGTGTAGAAGAGGCAGCCTTAAGTCAAAGCTTGGATGCTCGTTTCCCAGAGGTAACTTCTGGCTGCTAAATTTCAAATACAAAACAGTCTATAAAAAGTAGCTCCCCTAGCTATGCAAATAACACACAAAAAGCAAGGTCAAAGCACCAAAACAACAGAGTCAACGTGCTTTTAAGAGCAGCTACACTGAGAGGACTTTACATCCTGCATCTCCCCGTCACTTAGGCTATAGTAACTTACATAATTTCAACTCATGCAACACGACCACACATACAGGCTACATACCTCACGCACATTGATATTCTCTCAAAATGTGAGCTTTTGAACGCGTCGCCTTGGATGAAAAGAAGCGCTGATCAACCATAACTGCCAAACGCTTCTGCTTTGAGCGCGCACTGCCGAGGGAGACACAGCGGAGCCTGGTAACAAAGTTCCTCCCTCTCCTCTCTTCTCCTCTCCTCTCCTCTTCTCTTCTCTCCTCTTCTCTCCTCTCCTCTTCTCTCCTCTTCTCGCGCTGTCTCTGTTCGCGCACGCACAGCCACACGCACGAGGACGCGCTGGGGTTGGTGGCGGTATGGAAGGATGTCAAGTCATCTCAGGCACAAAAATCAGCTCATTTGAGCGTTGCGCCAAAATAGAAAAAGCCAAAAAGATGTTTGACCTACCTACGGAAAAGCGGCCAATTTAAATAGAAAATGACATATCAATATTTCATGGCTGCAGACTCCTCGTGCTTTCCAACCGTTCGTTAATTCAGTGATTCTGTGTGGAAACAGAACGAGCGTAGCGAAAGGCGTTCTTCACGTTCTGCTCTGGAACATCACAGGTGAAATGCGAGGGCGCGGATTACTAATGTTGCCTTTAAACGCGCCAGAAAGTTCAAAGTGATGCGTATTCCACCTGACAGGAAGAGAAAAAAGCCTCTCCCCAGCGGAGCGTGCGGCAGGTTCGCACGCCAGATGCTCGGAAGGTGCTGCTGCTTTGCACAAACTTTGTCCAATCAGGCGCCGGAAGTTTGTTGTGCTCTGGAATATTCATAGTTGAGTGTGGATGGTGCTCAGGCGAAGTGAGTTTGACAGACAGAAACCTAAATCTATTGTGAAGTGCATTATTTCACACTTTACAGCAGACAGATCCCATTTGAATCAAACCATATGCAGCCACTGCGCCACAACTTTGCACCATATTCATCCAACTATTTCAGCTGTAAACAGGGGCAAAACTCTCAGTTTGGTCTAGGGGGGTCCAAAAATGTATGAAAATTATGACGCCTTAAACGCTTTAAATGTTAATATGATTAATATTAGAATACTGATGTAAGTATTTGCAATTTAAACCGTCAGCATTTATTCAGAAATTAGTTTAATTACAAATACACATATATATATATATATATATATATATATATATATATATATATATATATATATATATATATATATATATATAAATAAAGACATTGTATTATCAATACATACAGTCAGTCTATGTGGTTAATCCATAGACATAGACAATTTTGTACCGTAGAAAATCCCGTACGCTGCATATTGGCTGTTTCAGTCATTATTAGCGTCAATGTTTAATAGTTATGATAAGTTAGCACACACAAGGAGCACAGCGGCTTTAAAATCGTGTAAATAGGCACTGTGAGGGGAGAAGGGGGGACACCAGTCTCCCCTCAAACTATAAATATATATATATATATATATATATATATATATATATATATATATATATATATATATATATATATACTTTGTAGGCGTAGGGGCACACATCTACTTCCATCTTTTGAACAAACTAATATTAGTATCATTTTTAATCATTTGACAAATATGCACCTAAGCACATGCCCAAGATACATTCCCTCTGTGGGACAATACAGTTTGACTTAACTTGATAGAGCTCAGCAATGACCACCGCCCTTTGGTTCAAGAAGTAAATTTCTTCCCCATAGTGATTCAATTCTTTTTTGCATGTTTGAAAGCTTGCCTGGTTAATCATGGTACATAATGAGCACCAGACCCATAGTTGTATTCAAAATCTGTTTCTGAAACTTATAAACCATTATAAAGTTCTTAAAACATTCATTTGAATTTTGAATGTGTTTTTTGCCCTGAAAACAACCTCGTTTTGGACATCAGTTACCACATAGCCGCTCAACCTCTGTCTCGTCTTTTAACTCTCTAAATCCCTATAGCAAAAATCTATGAGAAATGTACTTCAGGAACCACAGCGTACTTTGAAGTGGGCGAGACTGTTGAGCTCCTTACTCTTTTTCAACCGGCTTTTTCAAGTTCATTTCCATGTTAACATAAAGTGGGCACAAACTTTTGTTAATAAAACAGTGAAGACTAAATGGAACATTGGAACATTTATTATTTTCATTATTTATTATGAACACATACACACGCAGACACATTCAGTGAATGGTAGAGAGTTAGATGATTTAACACTTATTTTCACCTGAGCTAGCATGACCCAGTAGGCATAAGAGGCTGCTGTTGCTGCCCAGTCATGGCTATCACATTCTTTCATGGTATTGAATGATAAATGACAGTATTCACGGGAACACATTCTCTGGCCTGACAGCACCCATTGCCCTCTCCATCTGTCATCGAAGGGAATTCCACAGTCTGAGGCTCTCCTGCAGGTTGTTTCCATCACTATATGGGAGATTTCCTGTCTCCGGTCCCGAGGTACAGGTTGTCATTTATTATTTAGTATATACAAGCCTAGAGCTAAGTCAAAGGTAGTTTAAATAGATGGAAATATTGAGGAGCGCTGACGGCATGGACTCATGAAATGAAGCTCATTTGGAAACTTTGTGTCTTCTGTAGTTGAAGGAGTGTAGTAGAAAGAATTGCATCCGTCATAGTAGTTGTTATTGTTGTTGTTGTTGTTGTTGTTGTAGTAGTTGTTGTTGTAGTAGTTGTTGTTGTAGTTGTAGTGGTGGTGGTAGTTGTAGTATTAGTGTTAGTAGTTATTGTTGTAGTAGTTGTAGTTGTTGTACCGTAATAATTGTTGTTGTTGTTGTAGTAGTAGTGGTAGTAGTAGTGGTAGTTGTAATAGTAGTAGTAGTTGTTGTTTTAGTTGTTGTTGTTGTAGTAGTCGTTAGTGTAGTATATGTAATTGTTGTAGTAATAGTAGCGGTAGTTGTTGTTGTAGTAGTAGTAGTACCAGTAGTTGTTTTAGTTGTTGGTTGTTGGTTTTGACAGTAATTGTGAGGTCCACAGCTAATCCTGTGTTTGTAAAAGTGGTTCGAGTTCAGACATTGGAGGAAGACATTTGTCTTTGGCAATAATTAAAAATCTGTATTTTTTATTGTCATGAAATTAATACTGTAAGCCATTTTAGATCAATACAAAAAGGACTGTGTTTTCTTTGAGTTTTTTTCGTATTAGTAGTAGTTGTTGCTGTTGAGACCTGAAATCTTTACTCAAGCACATTTTCACTACCAAACATCCTGCATAGTTAACTAGTTAACCAACTAATTAAAAAGACACCCATAACCTGACAGCTTTAGTCTATCAGTCATTGTTCATGTCCCTGCAGATGCTTGGAGAGGACAAGCAATTAGATAAACGTCTAAGGCGTTAAATGGTTTTGTAAATGGTTTAATGTGAGCCATCAACAGATCTGGTTTATATATAGATAGGAACAAGTCCCTTTAGGGCAACCATACAACAAGACTTTATTGGAAAGAGTTGGACACACACCAGTGAAAAACGCACCAAGAAAAAGTGATTGCATGACGAACTAAGAAACAGAATTGAAATGTATTATTTTCCTTTTTTAAAAGTATAATTTGTTGTAACACATGTTAATACTGATGTGTTATAGTTCTTTTGCAGATGTTAGTGATTGTACATGACATTTTATCCTCTATATTGCAACAGTATCGCATTATAGGATAAGTATTAAAAGTATTCATAGACAGAAACTAATCAAAGTCCTGTATTGTGGAATGTTTTTATTTATATCCGAACTACCATATATAAGATGGTAATATTAAAGAAAGTACTATTATTTTGTGTTAACATTTTTAGAAAAGTGTGTTTTTATTAACACCACTGCGGTGCATTGAAATTAAATTTGACATTTTTGTAATGTGACAACACTATTGGCTGTGGATTAAAATCAAGTTACTTGTACTGTTACTACTACTACTTCAACAACTCCAAACACTTCTTACCAATGTTAAATACAGTACTTTGACTAGTTGTTGCATTCATTCTAGTAATACTACCACCAACACCAAAACCACTTGCCACCAAGGTCAAAAGATAAGTAAGTAAATATTGTTTATTTATAGTTTTCACATTTGGAAGCATCTCCCACCCTTGGCTTGGCTAATCCAGATAATGAGTAATTATATTGTGACGTATCCTACTCCATCATTTCTGCAGACAGCATGCTACCTTCTGTTGTCTCTGTGTGTGGACCAACGCCTGTGAGCAGCCTCCACAGTCACAGCAGCACCGACAAAATGAATTGCAATCCTGGTGCCGAGGTGCAGCTCTGCTTGGCTTATTAAAGTTAATTAGTAAATCAGTCATGCACAGTCTGACTCATTGTGTGTGGACTGTGGCCTTTTATTAATGAAAAAACAATGAGACCTAACATTTGGCGTAAATCTGCCTAACGCTCTGAGGGGAGGGATGTAGGCTACTGCAGATCTGTGCAAATGTACAGTATGAGTACTTCTCAGGAAACTTTTATTGTGCATTAGTAAATAGAGAAACAATAGTCATTGCTATAACTACTCTATACTATACTACACTACACACTACACACTACACACTACACTACACTACACTATACTGCACTATACTATACTATACTATACTATACTATACTATACTATACTACTTTAAAGGTGCACTGTGTAACAAATCTAGTTGTTTCCTTGGAGATGTTATTGCTGTGCCTGGAATGTTCTACAGTTAATCTCTCTTGCATTAATTTAGTTCCTTTTAGGTTTTTTTGCTCAAAAATACATAAAAAACATACATTCTTACTGTGAGCAGATGTGACCTGTAACTCGGCCCGGTGGTGTTGCCTGCTTTTCTCCATGGAGATAGATACATTTAATGCCATATTGTGTAAAATTATAGGCAAAGCAATACCATAAGGTGGTGGGCCTGAAATGTTACATAGTGCACCTATGACTAATGGCAATCGAATAACACTCTATGGCAGCTTTATTTCACTATCACTACGTCTACAATTATTTCTAATACTGCTACTAGCATCACTTTGTCAAGAACAACAACTACAACCAAATTGTTTGTACTAAAACATTCCCAGTAATTTTGCGAGCCAGCGCATGTTCCACTGCTGTTAATGTCAGCCCTGAACTCCCCACTTCCAGGTAGAACTTATTTAGTTTGTTTACCACAGCTGAGGTGAAGGTATTTGCTCAGCGCTCTGCCCTTCTGTGGCTGATGCAATGGCACTCATGTGGAAAGATGTCAAATATCATTGTTTACCGCTGAGTCCGGGTGGGGCTGTATCCATCATCTTGTGCACTTGGCTCATGCTCACATGGGAGTGGATTGCATCAGGGACACTGCCCTTGGCTCATATTAAAGAACCTCTGCCTATGTGTTTAAGTGTTTTCTACCACCCTCTGCCTTTGCCTGAAAACTCACACTTCACACACTTGAGTGGACTACTATGCTTGCATAAATTAACATTCAACATGGTTACAGGGTAATGAGCGGACTGAGCAGCTGGCTAAATGGCATTATGACAAAAATAGCCGCTACATGGATTTGTATGTTTTATTGTGTGAAGGAAGGATACTTGTATGGCATACTTGTACTGTGCCTGCTTTTTGGGTGTCTTAAAAAACGACATAAGGTTATCAGTGTACTGCAAGATGTGTGATGTGATGTGTCAGTGCTTTTTTCTCAACTCGAGTTAGAAAATGACTGATATTTCTGCTTCGCTGTTGCGACACTTTTCCCAATTAGCTTTGTGTTAGGGAAAAATAAGTGTTGTCCTAACGAGTACTTGTAAGGAGAGGCAGGAGACTCTGGATGACTGAGGCAGGAGAGGTTTTACCATCAGTCCCGGACCCAGAGACTTAAATACTCAACATATGTTGCCAGTATTGGCTATTTAAGCCTGACTATGCTTCCACACAGGAAAGATTAAAAAAAAGCTAAGAACGCTGGGCGTGGAGACAAGCTGGCCAAGCCATAAGGAGAAGTACATAGCATACTGCTTCTGTGAGATGAGTTGACCTAGGAAACTGATGTTAGAGAGCGACAAATACTGGAGGTGTTCTATGTTAAAACTACTGTATTTAGTGGAAGATATATTCCACAGCACCCACCTTTTCCCAATCCTTTATAATGGTAGTCACACAAAGCTCTCTGACTTCTGACAGGTTCTCAATGTACATAAATATGGATACAACACTGCCCTCAAACTCAATATATTGTCTAGTACATTCTAATGCTCTCTTAAATGCTTGTATACAGCTTCTGTATCTCACATTGGAAAGGATTATCATTAAGGCTGGTTGTTTGTTAATTGTGACTAATATATTTAGTCAGTATCTTGCAGGAGACAGTGCAGCTGTCACTAGGGTAATTACGGTAGACTTTGTCCCGTGGGAAAATTAGTTCCTTACTTTTGACCCTCAATGCTGTGGTGCAAACCTGTCAGGAGCAGTGGACAAGCCCCACAGCACTGTGCACATGCAGGAACCCTTCTCCAAATCTTTAGTTGTTTGGTCAGGACCTTAGCTGGAGGATTTTGCCTATTGTGCATGTTTTTATTGCCTTCAGTGCAGAAGGCGGCTGCTTCGACTCTCGTTTGAAGCATCCCTGAGAAAGATAATAGCATCCTTGACATACTAGTTCTATTATTGGGTCGGTAAAAAAGAAAAGAAAAATCTGTCAAATAACTTTAACTCTGTTTTGCATGATGGTATACACAAACTACACAAATATGTATCTGTTCATAATCCACTGTTGATCAAATGAAATGACAAGATCACTAAATAAAAGTACTAAATCAACAACAGTTCCAACATACTACACTTACGCATTCTTTTGCCATATTATAATTTACATTCTGACGTTCAAAAAGCAGCGAGGGATTTGGCGATGCATGATAACAGTTTCATTTAGCTACTCTTCTAAGTCTTCCATGACACTGAACATAATCTTCACCAACTGGGAACATGAGAAGACACTCTCCCCGCCTGCATGCTCATGGACAAAGTCTGAATCACAAATGAGCGAGAGATGGTGACTAACAATCATGTGCTCCAAGGTCACAAATGCACAAATGGATTTGGGGTCACACAGTGAAGCGGAGAATGAGAGCAAACCTTGTGATATATGAACAGGAGGAAGGAGGAACATCGTAGGTCAATATATGGACTCACAAAAACAGAATCACTGAAATTGCACTGGCGGGATGAATACAAGTGGACACAGTTCAAAACCGCTTTTGCTTGTAGAAAGATAAAGGGAGTATTTACAACTCCAAAGATTATAAGTGAGATACCGAAGCACTTTGTCACACCTTTTTCACAAGATAAAATGGCAATCTTCAGATTACATTTCAAGCCAGAAATGAAATGAAAAACTTTCTGAACCATTTGTTTTCCACTGTGGTGTAAGATGCATGTTGATTTGCCATAGGTTTTTATGTCAGATGTCCTGCCTGAAGCAACCCACACCATTACTGAATTATGACCCTTTATAGCCTTCAAATAATTACTTCATCACTATGTTTGTATAGACCTGCATAATATATCGCTAAAATACCGGTATCGCAATATTGTCTGGTGCAATATCTTAAATATAATTTGTTTTTTACAGAATTTGACTAATGCATCAATGAACATATTTGCTTTATTGTAACTGAAATGATTGTGCCAAAAAGTATATTCAAATATTACAATAATATCGACAACTCAGCACGTATCGCATATCGTTTTTTTTCTGTCTGAGCCAAGGCTAATAAGCCAATATGTTCTAATGTATCGACCTTTTCCTGAAATTTATTTTGAGTCCCGTCACAATAATTGATTTACTGTTTAATATATAAAAGCTGGAACAATATTTTTGGGCTCAAAATTTATTGCGTGTATGTTTTTCTTTGCATCAACAGGAAACATTTTTGTTTTTTGGTAATTCATATTAAAATTTAAGCTGTAGAGGGATGAAGGGACTCAGAAATTATACAAACTATACATAATTTATTACAGTTTAGGAGAGATTGTTCATGTGGAAAAGGGTTTTTTAAATGATTGTGTCGGTGACATGTAATAACTGTTGTATTATGTATAATAATAACTGTTGTATTATGTATTTTCTGTAACAATATATCGTTCAACTTTGTTATTGTGACAGGACTATGGTTGGCAAACTTGGCAATGGGCCTATAGTCCAGTAATTGGACAACTGTTCTTGGGTTTCAGCTTCCTGTTTTATGCAGACTTTTTTTCAATTCAAATGCTAAAATACTTAAATTGTCAATCGCAGTGGTCCTAATTTAGGATAATTCTGCAACCCATGGATCTTATAGCCAAACATGGAGTTTCTCTAAACTTGTGCAAAGCCTGTATTGAAAAAGAAAACTAAAGAGTGGAAACAGATCAGTCCAGAGACTAAAGTGCTCTTACAGCAGAACAGAGAGAATGTGGGTGCTGCTGCCCCTGAGAGGTGATTCACTCGCAGCTCCTACATATTGCATCTTCAGAGCTGGTGTAACTGCCCATCCAACACTGCATATTAAATCCCAACACAGCCCTGCGCTCTATATAAAGGCCGGAGAGTGCTGTCCTTTGTTCCCGGAGCCAGGGCCAGAAGGGCAGTGAAGCGATGACCACTGACAGCTCTGGGGAGACCGTGGGGGGAGCGTGGAGGGACACACGCACACACACACACGCACACGGGCCGCCTGACACTACGCATCATGACACAATACATCATCTGAATAATCTTTGAAAGCGGAGCGCGGATTCGAACAAATGCATCCGGGATTTCCTTTGACGAGCAATGACAAAAGATGGTGTGTGGAGGAGTGATGGCTGAACAGTGCCGCAAATAGTGAGCAGAATGAAGTGACTATGGTATAAGCTGCACCGGGCAACGGCAGGACGCACGGGAACAGACAGGAACATGGCACAGAGACGCGCGGCTCAGGCCTGGCTCCTCGTGAAGGCGCGTAAAGGGGGAGGGTAAAACATGACGCGAACGTTATTAACTCCACATGGATCCCTATACAAGCCCAGGGCAGACATACACATCAAATACAAATGTCCTCTTACACTGCAGAGGCTACGAGGCATGTGGCAGTCTGCAGTTTTCAGAGAGGACAAATAACCTTGGCTCAGTTGGACATATAACTCTCTCCAAGTGCTCTTAGCGCTAATTTATACATCTCAATGATACGCTGTCATATGGAGCCCACAGCAATGTAATTAAATTGTCATCTGATGTCTGCAAACATGTATAGAGACAGACCTATGTCCAGTCAGTCATTAGACAGAGACCTATCCATGTCTAATTTCCCCACACAATTGGCTATTTTTATTGCAAAAAAATAACTGAGAAATGTCTTTTTGATTGATCCAGCAAAACTTTTACATTTATTGGTTTGTGTCCCATGATGCAAGCTGTCTGTCCTCAACAAGCAGCAGTAGCTGGTTGTGTACTTTTTCATTGTTGTAAAAGCTCCTATAGTTCCATCTACTGGTCACACAAATTTAATACAAAAACAAAGAGAAAATAGGACGTGAAGGGACCATTCAAGTGATAGCAGTTGTAGTTTTAGGTGAAGTTTTATATTTTATCAAACAGGGGTCAAGCTGAGCTAATGTTCTGGTTATTTAGTAAAGTATTAATTATTAAATTATGTGTTATAGGCTGCCCCTAACATTTGCTAGTGTAGTGTAGTTAGTTTAATATAGTAGAAAAAGATTCAGTTGTAGTCATCTGGACTCTGTCCAGATGACTACAACTGAATCTTTTTCTACAATGGAACACTCCTGGACGAATGAGGGATTACACCGACATGTCTTAGTTTAATATAGTTTCACGGGGCCAGCAGTCTAAGCAGGGACTCTCAGATTTCCCCCCTCCCCAGACACTTCCTCCAACTCCTCCGGGGGGATCCCGAGGAGTTCCCAGGCCAGTCGAGAGCCATAGCCCCTCCAGTGTGTCCTGGGTCTTCCCCGGGGCCTCTTCCCGGGGGGGACATGCCTGAAAGACTTCCCCAGGGAGGAGTCCAGGAGGCATCCGGAACAGATGCCCGAGCCACCTCAGCTGGCTCCCTCGATGTAGAGGAGCAGCAGCTCTATTCCGAGTTTCTCCCGTGTGACTGAGCTCCAATCTCAATCTTACGTTTCATCCTTCCCTCACTCGTGAACAAGACCCCAAGGTACTTGAACTCCTTCACTTGGGTCAAGGACTCCCCACCCACCCGTAGAGAGCAAGCCACCTTTTTCCGGTTGAGAACCATGGGCTCGGATTAGGTTGACTACGCCTAGAAATTCTGTCCATAAAAACAATGAACAGAACCGGTGACAAAGGGCAGCCCTGGTGGAGACCAACACTGACTGGGAACAGGTCTGACTTACTGCCGGCAATGCGTACACAGCTCCTGCTCCGGTTATACAGGGACTGGACAGCCGTGAGCAAAGGACCCCGGACCCCATACTCCCAGAGTACCCCCCAAAGGACACCCCAAGGGACACGGTCAAAAGCCTTCTCCAGATCCACAAAACACATGTGGATTGGTTGGGCAAACTCCAATGGACCCACGAGCACCCGATGGAGAGTATAGAGCTGGTCCAGTGTTCCACGACCAGGACGAAAACCACTCTGCTCCTCCTGAATCCGAGTTTCGGCTATTGGTCGTATTCTCTCCAGTACCCTGGAATAGACCTTGGCGGGGAGGCTGAGGAAAGTGATCCCTCTGTAGTTGGAACACACCTGCCGGTCTCCCTTATTGAACAGAGGGACCGCCATGCGATGTTCCAGTGACATGTCAGCCAGGACAGTCCCACAACATCCAGGCACTTTAGGTGCTCAGGGTGGATCTCATCCACCCCCGGAGCCCTGCCACCGAGGAGCTTGCCAACCTCCATGACTTCAGCTTGTGTGATGGACGAGTCAGCCTCCGAGTTCTCAGTTTTTGCTTCCTCTTTGGAAGACGTGACAATGGGATTAAGGAGGTCCTCAAAGTATTCTTTCCAATGTCCGACGACATCCCCAGTCGAGGTCAGCGGGTTTCCACCTGCACCATTAATATGTTGGTGAAGCACAGCTTCCCCCTCCTGAGATGCCGGATGGTTTGTCAGAATTTCTTTGACCAAGTACCAAGAAACTTTTTCTGTGATTATTTATTTTATTATTAATTATGAAGTTGCTAAAAAAATAAATAAAAATAAAATGAAAACATTTAGTTTACATACATAAGGGAAGGAAAATAACAAGTTTTGTGCATGTAATATTATAGACCTTTTTTCTGCAATCCAGGTGTTATAGGCCAAAATGTATTTTTTTTTACAATCACAAATTGATTTGGTTTTGCTCTGAAAATATAAATATTAACCTTTTATTTATACAATGCTCAAACTCTAATCTACTTTCATATTTGACTTCCATATATGGAAATGTGTCCAATCCTTATTTCTTGCTGACTGCTTGCAGACCTGCATGGTAAAACATATAGGCCGATGTGACCTTTCGAACTCAATCAGTAAACACAAATCATTAGGTTCATGACCATTTCCCATGTGATAATAAGTTGTCTAGACATGTACATCCAATGTATATTTTTGAAATGATAGTCATTACACTAGATTGCTAATTGTACATTTGTAATACATGCTCATAAGTCCATAAATGAAGATGGATGGCATGCAGTTCACAATAGATCCTGTTGGTGTCACTGCAGACCTACAAATGACTTGTTTGGTTTGGCTTCAGTTTGGATCCCTTTGTTAGACCTCTCCCTGTCACAGAGAGAAGAGGTGTTTATGAGGAGCAACAAGACAACTTAGGATAGCGAAGAAAACAGAATTTAAATCGGCTAATATCCACTTAAAAATCAGTTCTTAAGTGCAGGAAAAACATCAGTCATTATATGCAAATCATAAAGCTTTGATTGGCAGTCTAGACACAGTTTTAGTTGGAAGATAATAACACTGTATATTATGGAGAGACCCCTCCCCACCTTGCGCCACAGTAAATGTATTCAGCTCTTAATTCTATCCAGCACCTTGTTCTTGTATTCTGTCTCACCTTGTCATCTCCAAATACAACATTATGACAAATGATAATGATGCCTCATATCTACACAGTGGAAGGATCTACTTAAAATGAACTGAGAAAAAAAAGAAGCTTTCTGTGCTTTCGAGAATGCTTGATCAGACATTACATTATGACCACTGACAGATGACGTGAACAATACTGATAGTTTATTCAGCATGGCTCCTGTTGTAAATATAGTGGGTGGAATGTATCATGCAGAAAGTGAACATTTTGTCCTCAAAGTGTGTTACAAGATGTGATACAAGATGTGTTACAAGAAAGAATGTATTAATTGTTATAATTGGATGGAATTGAGTCTTGTTTTGATGGTGGAGTGTCTTTTACAAGTTCGATTAGTGGAAAAATGCTAGTTGCATCAAAATCATACAGAAAAAACAGAAAACCTACTTTGACTGCAAGAATACTATCAAGCCGCTTATGTTCATCTGGGTCAAATTAGGTACAATCCTCATATTCTCAGGTTTACACGATTTAAACAAATAATGGATTAATTGAAAGAATAATCAGTGGATCAATCAATTTGCTAAATAATCCTTGGTTGCAGCCCTAGGACCAAGGAAAATCCTGCAGTCATGCAAATTGTTGAGTACGTTTTTGGTTCTGATAGGAATACTATCCTAAAAAATACTATTTGCTTTTGTGATTGAGATGAGGAAATGGCTATTGTCATTATTAGAGTTGTATAGCCAATTGTCCACAATAACACTGAAAGCAAAAATTTAAAATTTTCCTGGAAATGTATTCAACAAAATTCCTCAATCTGACACACTGTTGTTAACACTGCACTTAACACTGTTACATGGTTGGTCAAAATGTTATGGCTGATTGATGTGTTTCCTGTCTTCCCAAGCACTGCTTTAGATGGAAGAACCAGATATAGTCCTGACATGCTCAGACTTTGGGTCAATAACAGCATGGCCAGATACCAAGAGAGCTTTCAAAGCCACTTAATTAAACATAACATGCCCGCTTAGAGACCGGCAAAGTAAAGACATATTCTGTTTTTGTTTCCCTGCCAGAGCAAATGAATAAACAAACAAGAGAAAATAAGTAGTGTAGGGATCTCGGGAGGACAGTGAAAAACCACAGTGCTAATCTGATGCAGGAGGATCTCAGTGGGTTTATCTTCTGACCGAGATGACTCAAGAGCCGAGGTAATTACCTTGGTCAGAGAGGTTGTGCTGGAACATAATGGAAAAAGAGCTGCGTGGGGAGTCCGACTTGCAGTGAATGGAAAGCCAACAGTAACATGTCAGTTTGTTAAAAAGCTGGATATTATGGAGCTTATATGGAGACCTATGTGTTTGTGGCACTTGTAGGAGTGTAGATATTATTCTGATATAATACTGTATATGAGCCAAAAGTGGTCTCAAACCAGTCTATTTTTTGTAGGTCAGGGCAAAAGTCTGTGCTGTATCGTTTTAGAGTCTGTAGTGCCTTGTGTTTTACATTTTTTTCCTGTGGAGATGGACATGGCCCTAAAAAGGCAACACAAAAATGAAATACTATAGGTTAAATAATTCCTCCTGACATCATATTTACCTGTTCATTGTTGATGATTGGTTGTATTTGCAGTACCTGGTTAAATGGGTCGGACTGCACACACACTTTTAGTAATCCCATGTGCCATTTCAGCCAATGAGCTTGTCCGCTTCAATGTGACTTTGCAAAACCATGCATCACTGCAGATAAACTGATATGATTGGTTGCCACTGAAATTACAGACATAAATTGCTGTGAACCAGACTGAGATCCTCACTCCCTTGCAGCCCTTGCCAAAAAGATCCTCTTCCTGGTCTTGTGTTATTGTATTTAATCTTTTGGACAGCTATATGGTGAAATAGGAGGAGAGAGGGTTTAGACAGTAAGAGAGATAGTCACAACACTGGAAAAAATATATAATCTGAAATAAAATGTCATGTTAATAAGATTGCCGACGGCACAAGCATAAATTATCTTAAAAAGAAAATAATTTTGAAACTTGAAATATGAAAGAAAAAATGCTACTGCACTTGAAATAAGAACAAAGCTTACTAGATCTATTGGCAAATATTATTCTTTTCCCCCCAGTAAATATGTGCAGCGCCTTAAACCTCTAGCACCAGTGAGCACCTGTTGGCAGCAAACTAACCACACTTTTGGTGAAATTTTCAGAAAGAGGCAGAGAATATATATGAATTCTCCAATCCTCACACAGAGGATCCAGAGTGAATAAGCCTGTATTTTTTCCTTTCTCAGAGGTTATGGTTCTTATTGTTTAACATGATGGATTTATTATTTTTATTTACTTAGGTAGTAGAATGGTCAAAAACAAGGTTCCACATTACGTCCAGTCTCAAGATGTTCATTTACAAAACAACAACCTCAAGCCCCCAAACAGAAATAAATAAAACGTATAGTGGCTTCATTATTACAAATATTTAAAAGCAGAATAGCATTGTTTGGTAGCTATTGTTGTGACCTACATGTGTGCCACTTTGTTTGGGCGTGTCTCAAAATTGTTTTCAAATTGAAGTGCATGCTGTCTTGATTGTCAAGTGTTGAAGTGTTTTAGGCACATGTTGGGAACAGGTTGCAAGAGAATTCCCCACCGAGAAGGGACAAACAGTGCATTGTTCAAAAAAGGGGAAGAAAAAAAGAAAACACTAAAAAAAGGTGTGTTGTGTGGCAGAGGCACTTGAGCTTTATTTAGCAGTATGCTTTTAATTCACACAGGGGTTGGGTGCAACTCTGATTGTTCACAACCCTGCACAAAATAAATAAATAAATAGAGAGCTCTGTGATGTTGCCACGGTAACACACATTGTGCCTTTAATGACAGCCTTGCCTCACATCTTTTAGGGTGATCATTTGCAGCCAACTTCCTGCACTCCGCCGTATCAGCCAAACAATAGGGGTTGCATATGTTGATTTATCATTTACTTGTTTAGGTATGCTAATTAGCTCCCGGGGAGTGATATGTGGCTCTGTGAGTCACGCTGTGTCGCGTTGTGTTTAAGGCTAACATGCTTGCTTCGTGTTTCAACATGTGCTCTCCTAACGGGTTCTGTTTTGTCCCTATTCCTAGCCACTGCACATCACCCCAGGCTACAATAGTGTTGTGTCAGGAGACTACATTTCTATTAAAGCGGATGTACCTGACTTTCACACTGCAAAAGAGGCTTTAAAAGCAAATTAACTACCGTAGTTCCTTTGGCACATCATTAATATCCACATGCATTCATTATAGGCATGTGCACAGCTTTAAAACAGATCTTTTCCGATGTTGAAGTGAAACTGGGGTGGATCACCAAATTACATACAATCAGAGCGCTGCTTTCAGCTCTTTCTTCTGGCTTGACGAGAAATATAATATTTTTTTATTACAGGCAGATAGCACGCAGCAGCCTCATTTTTGTCATAAAGTCCTGCTTCTACAATATACTCTCAGGAGGAAACACTTGAGGATTACACGATGATAAAAATCTCTCCTCTATAACCAATCTTCAGTTTCAAATACTTTCATATCTTTATTTTTCAGTAAATTGATCGTCAAGTAAGTAGTATACTAATTTTTATACTAGTTTTTGTATCTTTAGTATCTAGGTCGACTTGTCTTTTGTTGCCTCAGTGGTGTAGAACTAGACCGTAACATAGTTCTAGCGTAGAAATAAAAAAGTTTAATTCAATGTTGTCTGGCTGAATTATAATGAAATATTATGAATTACGAGTAAAATGTTCAATTGTCAGAGAAGTTCGATCATTTAAATAATAAAAAATCATCCACCCCTTTGCAGATAACGAAGCTATCAAAAGTACTTTACTATACATAATTGAAGAGACAACCACAATCACCATTTTTATATTGTGTAATCTTTTTTTTCATTTACTGACAATATACTATGGAAGACCAATATGGGCTTTCATAGTATATTCTAATTATTCTAAATTCTAAAAGAAAATCTGTAAAAATTCAATCTGTTCTCGGCTCGGCTTAAATCTGAACACAAGGTTTGTGTGCAAGTTCAGACCTGTGATACGTCTATGATTGCTGCATATGACCAGCACTGCACTTGACTGTACGTGAGCGGCCTGTAGTTATAGTCGTGAATTGCCGAAGCAGTGCTGAAATTTCACTGCCATATATCTGTCCCATCTGTGTATTTGTGAATATTTCAGTTAAAAGTAAAAGTAAATGTTTCATTTGTCCAAAGTTATTTAAATCCAGTCCTTGACAGTAAGATCTGCCCCTTTTATCCATCTCATTTTAATCTCCTTGAAAATTCAAAAGCATCCATCAATTGTTTCTTTTGTTAGAGTTTTACATCCAAGATAAAATGTTTTAAAATCAAATGGAATGAGACTGCAGTGCTTATTAATCTATGCCAGTATTTATACAGTGCCAAAACACATGATAGTGATGGCTTAAAGTGATTGATGATATTTCTTCGAGTGAATAATGTGCACACCTTGACATGGTTTTGGGATATGCTTTAATGTTCCCATTCTCTCATCAGTTATAACAAAATGTCCTTCTTCCAATTTTTTTTTTATATAACCTATTTAGAAAGTACATTTATATAGTTTGGATAAGTCTCCTGATTGTATGATTTAATAAAATTTCAATCAAACGACTGGTGTTATTTTGGTAACTTCCTGGTTGTAAGAACTTTTTTCTATTTTAAGTACCTCATATTGTAGATTTTAAGCCAAGATACACTTGCCAATGTATTATGACCTTTTGCAGTTTGTTTTGATTACTTCGTAATATTGAGTCACAATATTCTTCATCGAAATCATTTGTAGCTTTGTTCCTTTCACGTCATATGTTTGCTTCCTTTTCATCAATGTAATGTAATTTTTGATTACCTTGAGCAGCATCAGTTCACAATCTCATGAGTCTCCATCATCCATCCTTCTGAAGGCTTTGCAATTTTCCTGAAAATACTGATGTTTTTAATCAGTATCTGAGCAGTGACAGTTTTGTGTTATTTAGAAGCTTGACCATGTTTTTTGTAAATATAACTCTGAAATAATCAATTATTTTTTTGAACAATCTGTCCATAACTGGTTTTGGTGCTTTTAACATGGGGATTTAATAAAGAGAGGTGTAAAATATGGATATAGGCAACCGTATAAACACATCTCTGCTCTTTTAGCAGGTTTTGATGCCATGTGCCATTCTTGTTCCTCCTGCCATGTGCCGTTCTTGTTGCTCATATTTTTTGACACGTGAGGTTTGAGCCACTAAGCCACTGGTTGGTGGCAAATACCTAACCCACTGCACTACAGATGCCAAAAACAACTTAGATAAACTGACTGCATCCAATCATTTACCAAGTCATAATGAAAGTACTTGTCCATATGCTCCAAAGCAATCTTGTTCATCCGAAATTATTATTTGGATTCCTCACAACAGATAACCTTTTTAGAAAATGATTCATGAAAAATATTCATCATGGGTAAAATCATGCTTATTAAGGATTTGGAATTTTACTTTTGTTTGATTAGTTGGCTGATTCAAACCTGTTTAACTCTCTTACCAAGCAACATTTTTTTTTTTTTTTTATGTACTTATTGTTTCTTTGAATCAGCCCCTCGGCCAGTTTTGGCCTTGATCCCTTTGGCCAACGTTGTGGCACACACAAACAATGCTGTTGAAAATATTGAATTTTCCCTCAAGGATAAATAAAGTTTGCTGAATTGAATTGTCTGAAGCTACTGATGATTTACCATCCTTGTTTACAATATTGAAGAATACAGTACCTCTTTTAAGTGCATAGTTAGGCCTTCTATTGTGTAATCAAAGTTTAAATTAGAACATATTGTATGACCTTAAATAAAAATCACAAGTACTATTACGTTTGACCAGAGAGAAGAAAAAAATGCATTAGATCTGAACAAAAAAAAGGGTTTATTTCCAATATTTTTGCATCTAATGAGATAATATTGAGAACATTACAATAGTTATCTAATTCTATACAGTTGACCGACAAATGTAACAACACTCGAGTCTCTTGATCTCCTTGAGTCTGCATTGTTCCTCTGCCCTCTTCTCTTTAATGTGCAAAATGTGCAAGTTTTTTATAATCGCCCACTTAGTTGTGATTATTTGAAAAATTAAGACTCAAGTAGCCACTTTGAAAAAAAAAAAAAACATGTAAATGACAATCTGCTGCTTGCAGAAATGCCACTATAAAGAGCTTATCAGTTTTGAACAGGAAGTCAATGGACTCGTTTCTTTGTGTCATTAACCTGTTTTAATCAATATTGGTCTGGTTGGTTTACTATGAACAAAATATAAAATGATGATACAAAGTACATGAAAAAACATTGGATGTCTCCTTTAATTAAAAATGTATATTTTCTCATTTTGGAGTACAATTACTAAACAAATTATACTTTGCCACAATACCTTCACTTTCACCTGAGCTAACCTGTAAACAAGTTTCTGGGAGACAGTTTCTCTCACTACACAGCACTGTCCATACCAGCCACAGCCTCGTCTATGGCTCCAGTCCGCTCCAGTCTGGTCTAATGTGGCCTTAACAACATCACTAGAATTTCTGTCACGTTTAGCAGTCCATCCTCCATCCAAACTCTTCTGCGTTCCATTTTCAGCTCATATTTGTATAGCCTTCGGCGTTAACTCGCTGTAATACCTAGTGGCAGACAGGACCCATATGCTTGTACATCACTGCAGTATTAATGGGCCCCGCTCAATTAGGGCCAGAGTGCATTTTGCCCAAGCGTTATTTAAGTTAATAAGTCTGGGTTTTCTTGCTGCTGCTCATAATCAATACTTCATTTGGATATTCATAGCAGTACACCTGAGCAGATATAGCCGGTGTGCGCATTTGGATGTGAAAAGAAACAAACAACATTTTGAATCGGTGCCGCATGTCTGATTGCCAAACGCACAAGAGGGGATGAGATGTGTGTTCACGCGCAAGTGTAAGCAATCCTCGTCAAGGCCCTCCAAAAATAGAGACAGAGATTTTTAATTTGAGCAATTTATGAGCCCATTAAGTCATTTAGAAATGCAAACCTCCTCATCTGAACTCTGTACCGACTTGGTTCTTTTTTAGAAATTCGTTTCTTCGCTTAAGGCATCTGTGTGCACTCGACAAGCATAAGGGCATGTTGGGTTGTTTGTGATGTCGCTCACAAAGAGGAGTCGTCCCGTGTTCAAATAAATGTCTTTTAAAACACCCTTTGCTATATAATGAAGTGTGCATCATTAGCTCTGCAAGAAACCTCTTTGTAGAAACATTGTTTTCTTTTTGACCTGGTGGTATCAAAGACTGCAGCTGTGGGCTACCTCGCAGACCTGCTACACATAAAAGCACATTGGATTCAAATGTTTAGGGATTGTTGCAGGGGGAATTTTTAAAATATATTTTTTTATATTTTTACAGAGACGTCAAAGAATAATAGGATAATTATTGCACTTACCACCAGAGGGGAAGAGACAGTGAACCAGGAAAATAGAGGCAAAGAGAAGGGAGTAATGAGCACTCAAAGTAGACAATAAATTTAATAGCGTGCAAATTGAATGGAAATGCACTTTCAAAAGAACATCAAATGTGGGATTACTATGATCAAGTTTGACGCTGCGATCTTGATGTCTTTTCGGGGGCTTTACTTAATGAGAAATAAATTTTGGTTATATTTGATCAATCTAAAACTGTCCGGAGCCAAACAGCAAAAAGCAGCTGGCGTTTGCACGGCTCGACGCAGCACGCGCTCAACACTGATTAAATTGCTATCGATTGGTGCAAAATGTCAGGAAACGTAAGGGTCCAGTGCCATTTAATGCGCCTCAGATGAGGGGAGAAGGTGTGTGTGTGTGTGTGTGTCCGTGGTATCACTCATATGTCACCCAGTGTGCAGAGTGACGGGCTCAGTGCCGCTGGGTTTAATTGGCGTTAACACTGGTCCGCTCTGTACGAATCTCGCAGGCAATAGTCCAGTCAATGCAAGTCAAGAAGAGCCACTCAACAAGCTTTGAAGGGAAACAGTTGTGTTTACTTACCCAGATGGGGTTATGGGGGAGGGGCGGCCCTAGTCTGATAAAGGCCTCACCGCAGTCTAGAGAGTGATAAGCATGGACTACAGAAGGAAAAGACACAGGGTTGAGACACAAACAAACATATATTTGGTGTATGAGTTGTAGGGATGTCAAGATTATTCAATTAATCGTTAATGGTCATAACATAATCGTACAAAGAACGAAAAAAAAACTATAATTGTGAGAATCGTGGGCAGGAACAATGAGCCATTTCAGTTCAATCTATTCTCCAAAAAGTGCAAAGTACTTTTGGTTTTTATCATGCTTGTACAATTACTGTTTCAGTCAGAAAGTTTGATTTCATAAAGCTGGTGAGCGGTAAGCTGTTAGATGTGTGAATTAAAGCAAGATTTCATGTTGTTTGTTCAAAGTGCTAAAGCGTGAATAATTGTAAAATCTTGATGCTTCTTCTCACAATAATCATAACATGCCTGATAATTAGCGATGATTTGCAGGGGTTGTAAAAAAAAAAAACTTCTATATATAGAATACTCATTTAAACACTATATTGATAGGGAAAAGATGACAGAATAATGACAAATAGGACACAATTGTACCTTTACTGAATAGTTTTATAATAATGACTCAAATGACGTTTTGAAAATGAAGCTAATAATGACTTATGTTATGTAATTATGTTGTTGTTATTTTTTAGCTTCACTTTTGATCATTTAAGGCATTAATCTCTTGACTTGCCATCGCCATTAAGATGCTAACAATATAATACCTGTAATTACAGTTCGTTGGTTGATGTCTCTGTTAATATATTAATAAAATACATATATTATAAATATATTATTATAAATAGAAAGTGTATTTATTATCTTCGACTTGAAATAATAAAGTACACTATCATAGTTCAAATGTATTGCTCCACAGTCGCTGCATGAGTGTCTTGAAAAGATGTACACCTTTTGGCAGGTTACATTACTTTCTCGTTTTATAAGAACCAGCTGTAAAATACAATCGCTGTTTGCAATAGTTTGTGCTAGAAGCCATACAGTTTTGCACTTTCCATAACCCGTATTGTCCTTGTGCATGTAAATTGCTTCGCGGCCTACACCCCCAGAACATTTTGCTCTAGTTCATCTCTGGCTCCAGTGAGTATCTTTTCAGATGTGGCTTGTGTTGGAAAGAGCTTCAAGAGACTCAAACGACTAAATAATTAACTGGAAATGACAAAAACTGCTAATTAGCGGAGTAATTAACCAGGAGGGGATGGCCAGCCCTGGTCAACCTGCTCCATTTCCACTCACACGACATGAGAAGATTATTCTTCTGGATTACTTAAATGGCTTTGGTGAGAAAAAGCTATTAATCAAAGCCCCCCTCTGGTCAGGAAACAGCTCCATAGAAAAAAATATCTACAACCTTCTCATTTCTACGGAGAAATTTTCTGGCCCGCTATAAAGCACAGTGTCATGAATGACTGGCCCCACTCCAAAGCTATTAATGATGTGATGATTGAACTCTAATTCACAGAATAAGCCAAGACACTCAAAATGTCATATCGGGTTTGTCAGCAAAGATCGTTCCGACAGGCCAAGGTCACAAATCTGAGAGATCGAATCGCAGCTGAACTTGCTGCTCTATTCACAGTGCAGTGGGAACTTGGGCATATTTTTTGCAGGAGCGGGAGACAGTAACAGTATAGCATCCAGACTCCTCAAGCGCTATACCTTTTAATCATTTTGACTTTGGGCTACGTAAAGATTTCCAAAGCACATAAAATTGTCGTTGAAACTGCTGCTGACTTATGCAGCATGTTGGTCCATTAACCACTGTCAAACACAATAACTTTGACGTATAAGGTTTGAAGTACTCCTTTATGCCTTTATTTTGTGACTTTGTTTTCAAAAAAGAGCTTGAGAATTCTCACATGAAGCATGACAGATAAATAGAGTACAATTCAGCAAAGATCTTGTCTCTGAACTGCGGCAAATTTATTCTCTGTTGTTTCCTGCGCTTCATGAGGGAAAAGGAAACGCAAACAGCCCAAGTGGAGAGCCGGATCATCCATCACATGACATTCCAATCAAAGAAGATCAACGTTGCATGGGATCCATCTATATTTGAGTCGGAATTAAAGATGTTTTAGCTTGCATACGATCTTTTAATATGGCTAATAGCCCAGTGTACAACAAGTGTAATGGGAGGATTGGATGGTCTTAAAGAGAAGGGGATGTTGTAGCGTTTTAGTGGTGAAAATGTTCTGTTGTGTGCTGATTTGAATCATGCACAGTATATGACAGCCACGGTGTAATTACAGTGCTGTCAAGACAGACTTTTAATTACAATTACTTTTAGTATTTAAATTATATTTGAGCCAGTACATTTTCCTATGTTTTATTTAGGTTGCCACATATGTTTATTCAACTGTAAAAAAAAAAAGAAAAAAAGAAAAAAAAAAAAAAGAAAGAAGTGACCATTTTATATGGTCTGACAAATGTTTCTTTTTTGGAATATAAACAACTTAAATAAAGTAAAAGCCCAAATTTAAAGGTGCTGTTCCTCCTGTGTGTTTCAGGGAAGATGATCATGTTCCACAGTATGGCATTATCTTGTATTTTTAAAATTACAGGCATTTTTATTGCTCTAAAAAGATCTTGAAAAAGGTGACTTACCCTCCTCCAGAAAAGTTGCGGTGTGCACTTATTACCACACATGGACAAATGCAGTAAGCCCTTGTTACCGTAATATAAATATGCGAGAAAAATGACAGGAAGTGACATCACACAAGGGACATTCATTCCAGTCAAAGTTTATGCAGAATTTACACAAAGAAATTGCTTTTTTGACCCTCTAAACATTAATTCGGTCTCATATATTTGTATTTGCCAAATAAAAACAATTGTGACATTTCATGAGTTTGCTGGGTAATTTCTTCGTGTGATGTCATCATTTATAAACAGGAAGTGAAATTATAAACTTAAAAAATGAGCTATTCTGGGATAACATTTTTATAATTTTTAGCAACATTCAAAATATATTTATCTTAACTGCATTTTAAGGTAAAATGTACTATACACACAATGGGCATTATACAAATCTGCACAACCCACACATGGATTATATGCTCAGTAAAAGGACATTGAGACAAAGATTCTGAAAATGATTGCTCCATCTTCCAATCAACACGAAACCAAAATGGATAGTTTTTAATTTTAAAGTTAGAGTCACATTTATTTCAGTTCATTAACAGGCAAATTGACTTACTGTATTTATATATAGCACATTTCTACCTGCATGGACACACAAAACACTTTATATTACGGACCTAATCATCCATCATTGCTCCAAAGCATTCATTCATACACTACCACAGATATTAGGGGGTGTCTGAGGAGCGGGTAAATGACCACCAAAAAGTCATAATAACAAGTACATTTCCAACCTAAAATATCAAAACTTTTCTGGTGTGAACTTTTCTAGTACTGTGTCCTCTACAGCCTCTCGCAGTCTAATAAACTCATTTTGAAATAGATGTAAAAAGTACTGCGTGTCCATCTGTGCTGCTTCAATCTACATAGAGTAGCTGTATTTAAAATATTTCTAAAGTGTGTGTTATGTAAACATGTTTGGTCTCGTTATTGGACAGCTGAGATGACTAATATTTTTCATAAAATTTGCCAATTTTATCTCATATTTTCTAGTCAGCTCCTATCCCACTACAACAGTTAGTGTTTAAAAATGGAATTCTCTGAGCAGCCAGCCATCATTGTAAGTGTTATAACAGGATACTATTGCCATAGATTGACAGATCTGGTTAGAGTGAATCTAGAGACGTAAATAAATGATATTTCTATCCACTGAAATGGCAGTTTAAGTACGTTGCTGATATAGGTTTGTGGTCTATAGGGAGAGAGAGGAAGGAGAGCTGCACACATCAGGACTGCTATGCTATCAAAGCCTCATGGGAAAGCCATTTGTTGAATGCTGACAAAATAATCATTGCTTTATTGTTGGGTTACCGATATGAGGTGATGCAATCTGGGCTAAGACTAAATTCAGAGCGGAATATTTGACAGAGAAACAGCGGTATCACATTGCGTCTTTTTTATTTTTTGCCGAAAGCCGATAAAAGAAAATGGATTACAGGGCTGAGGCGAGGCTGGGACTTCTGTACTCTAAACTGGCCTAAGATAAAGTGCTTAAGGTGGCTTTTTGAAGCTTTAAGTAAAAATCAGTGGATCGGGCATTGCATTATGACAAGCTATAGGTGATTTTAATGTTCTGCGATTTGACCACCTGCTCAATATGCTGCCCCAGACACTATAAACTGCAGTGCGCTGTGCATTCTGACGCATTTCTGTCAGAACCAGCTTTAAATTCTTAATCATCTGAGCTGCAGTGGTGTGTCTATTGAATTTGCATCTTGAGCAAAGGCCAGCCTTTGATCCCATCATGCTTCACCTGTCGTTCAGTTCAACACTGTTCTCGGACCATAGATCCAGAGGCAGTGACGCCCACAGGAGCTGGAGGTCTGGAGAGCTCTCCTCTCACTCAGTCGTCTAGCCACAACAATTTGACCTTCATCAAACACTCAAATCTTCTTGCTACTGTAATTTTGCTTCTGACATGAACTTTGAGAATAATGTTCTCTTTCTGTCAAAATATTAAACCTACTAACAAGTAGCATATGGAGAGAGCACTTCATTCATTTGTGGCCACAATGTTATGTTTAATGATGTTTGTCAAAGCACACTTCTATTTCCTCATACAAAAGAGAGATCAGCGGTCAAGTTGTCAGCAGTGTAACCTTCAACGACTGTTTTGAAAATCTGTGCAGGTATGACATTCATGTATCATCACACACAATGTCACAATGTACATCCTTCATTTATCTTGGTAATGTCTACGAGTCTGTTGTCGTGTCTTTCCGTATTTCTTGACCTCCTAAGTGTCATTCTCGTCAAGGTCAAGAAGAAAAATTCCACACCAACAACAACAACAAGGACAGAGCCACTTTGGAAATTCAGATCCCGACTCTAATCTCCTCCTTTTTCAAGATGACCGGGCGGACGACGGATATGACAGAGAAGTCTTTATATTGAATTGGAGCAAAAATAAAACATCACGCAAGCCCACGCAATCACTCCACCCTCTGGTGCAAGAACTAAATCCCCAAAGGAAACTTGCTCATAAACATTCAATTTGTACAAGGCTGTTCACATTCTCATTCATTGTACCTTGGGTGCACTTCCAACACCAATCACATACCGGGAAACAGGCTTGCAACACGGCTCCATGCCTCACCATAATTGCCCCCGCCCTTTGCTACCAGGGCCTTCCCATGTAATTAAACTTGGAATAATTATACTTTTTAATTTGTCCTGTATTAATATCTTTCCATTTGGTTTTAATCAGTGCTACCATTTGTTTGTGGAGATTACCGGCCAGAACTGTTTGGATGTGGGATTTCTAACCACGTCATGCAGCACGGATACCCCTCACTAACAGAGAGCGAAAAAAATCTTACCATTTCCATTCAGACCACAAGGATTTTATTTTCAGTTTTATTTCGGCTCTTTTTGCCTGTTAAAATATGTGACCTTGAATTGGCAGTTGTCTAATTATCAGTTCTAGTCAAAGAGGAGCGCTGGGGAGATGGTGTTTTTGTGGGGTCCTTTTGCTGCGTCCTTGTTGCAGACAGGCTGCGATGAGAATTGAAATGAGAAGAGGAATGGGCAGGAGGGATATTGCATCACGGAGTTAGGTGGAGTCTCCAGTCAGCGCCAGTTTAAGCACACACGTTTGATGCCGATTTTTGCGCAAGGCTTTGTTGAGACTTTAAGTAAATAGCTCACTTTTAATCATTCTCACGTTGCTGGGGCTGCAGAGACAGGAAATCGGCGTTTCATTCCCAAAGTGCGACTGTTCACTTGACTGTTCGCAGACTGTCTGATGAGTTAGCAAGGTTATTTATTCAGTTTAACACCATCACGTTGTTAGCATTGATTGCAAGGCTGATTCCCAAATCTCCTTTTGGTTAAATCTAATGAGAACAAAAATAACAACGCGTTCCAAGGTGAATACGTGTGAAAGTATTTTACACATTTGATCAATCCAATTTTTGCATTTTAACACCTTCATGAAAAACCTGGTGAAAAGTCATGTATGAGATGATTATACATTTTTCATCCCGACATAATACAGTAGGTGTTTCATTATGTTGCGGGTGAGAAAATGGGAAAACATTAACTTTTTTTCAATGTGCTCAATGTGAAATTGTTATATTTTATAGAATTGGACGATGTCACCATTTCAGAGAGAGGTGTGAGACTATACTGAATGTCTGAAGGCAAATGAAGAACTAAACTCAAAATCCTAAAATACTGGACCCTATCTTTTTTTTTAATTGTTGTTAGGGATTGGCTCTTGAACATTTCCATATTAATCTTTTATTTTATTTCTTAAAAGTTGTTCTCTTCCTTACAATGGATAGAGTTTTTGAGTGTATAAACGTCATTATATCCTTCTGAGACACAGAGCAAAAAATGTATTTGATTTTGGTTAGGTTTTCATCTAAATCAGTCAAAACATTATTTTCAGTAATTCAGCAATATCTAAACCATATTGAATTTATTAATCTAAATACATCTCAGTGGATTGATACCAGCACTGTGGAAGTGTGTTACTGGGCAAGACACTTGTGTTAAGACTAAGAGTGACTGGTGTCAGTGAGGCCATAGGCGCAGAATGGCAGCCACATCTCTGGGAGTCTGCCTCAGGGCAATGTCTCCTGGCGTTGACTGAGAAACACATGTTTCCACTCAACTAAATTACTTTGAGGGTCTGCTGAAGTGCAACTACCGACAAGAGCCTGGATTTCTGAGAGGAAAGCTGAGAACTGAGTCAAAACCCAGAGAAACCCAGGACGCATTTGTCCAGAGGTCCTGTGAGGGAAGAACTGTAGGATTCAAAAAGAATGAAAACAGAAATAGAGTAAAAGAGTAATCCTCTGTTTTGGTCAAAAAGCTGTTTTAAACAAAAAATAAAAAACAAGTTGTAAGTCCAAATGTGGTATGCTTGAAAACTCAGAATACACACTAAATGTGTTTTAAATATAATTCTTAGGTTTACCTATCTTGAAACTAAACTAAATTAAACTAAATCCCAAAATGTGCTTGTTTTGCTGTTTGCCATTTTTAACTTTCAGAAGCGGTTTAGTGACCAAGGCCCAGACACTTGTCCTCTGTGATGCACATCAGGAGTTACTGATGTGACATTCAGAGAGGAAGATATGAGCATCTCCATGTGAACAGTGGTCATAAATCCATTGTTCAGGTCTCAGGAGGATATATGTTAACTTTAATCAGTCATGTGTTCGCGTTTGAATAATGCTGCCACTTTAGAGGTTTCAGTAAAAAAAACAATATCTCAGTTAATTTGTGCTAACAGAGAATATTCAAATGTTGTGTCAGTTTTTGTATCTTAATCCAGTAATTACAAAGATATTAACCATAAACCTGGACAAACATCTGGATTTTCTACCATAGAATCGACCTGACCTCCAGCACAGTTTTAAACTATGGACTGTTTATAATGTACGTGAAAGTAACATATAGTGCCTATTGAGCTACTGCAAATGATGTTGTTGGTCAGTAATTGCTGTCCATAAATAAGTTCTAGTGGGCGTTCAAGTGATATAATATTAAAGTAGCAAGTACAATTACTCACCATTAGTGGCTTTACATGAGAAGCATCCTTCAAACAAGTAACTATAGGCTATATTCCAGATTCTTTTCCTTCTCCACACCTCAAGGCTTTCAAATAACTTTGGTATTTATGGACGCGAAAGGATCAGAGACCAAAAGTGAAACTGTGAAATGTCTCAAATTTTAAACTGTAGAATTCTTCTCTTGGCTATTTTAAATATAACCTGCCATATGTCCAAATGTGTCTTCAAAATGATGTGCCATAAATCAAACTTAGACTCCAACTGCTCATTTTTCCCCAAACCACAAAACTGTTCTCTCCTTCCATTTTCCTCACCGGAACTGAAATGAAATTCTGTCATTGCTTGTTTCTGGTTTTTTTCCTCATCAGACAGAGTTGTGATTTGTTTCATTCATGCTTGTTTGAGTTGTTCTGTATTCTCTGGCGCTGCCTTTCTGCAGCCTCAAAATGCTTGATTCGAACCTCTGCCTATCCACAAAGCTTCACTCACTTCAATGAGCACTCTGCCTCCCCCAATTCCTTTTTATCATTTATGTTGTAAAGTGGAATAATTACAAAAAGTTTAAAGAAGTGCCTGCTATTTTCCAATGTTTCAAGAGCACATCAGATCTGCCCTTTATACTTTATTTGTCTTGGTTGTATCCCTGCTCCTTTTTGACATCAGTATGACACAATACAACATTCCTGGAGTTATAATTATTATATCTTTTTTTAAACACTTGATTTTTGGCCATTTCCTCCTTTAATTTATGAATTTCATAATAGAACTCTCTCCTACACTGATACAATTTGTCTCCCACCAATGAGGTCCCATTTATCATGGCGATAAATTGAACTAGACTCTCTTTAGGGTCAATCTTTTACTTGGTTTTGTTCTAATTTTATGTGACGCTTAATGCATCAGCAAACTATCAATTATTTTGTTTGTAATGCCAAAGACATTATCATTTGTGCTCAGATACAACGGATCTTCATCAGTTTGAGGAGATTTGAGAGTCGCACCTGAGTTGTTATGAGTTTGAACAGCAGTCATTGTTTAGAGACAACCTCCAACATTTTTAATTGCCTGTTAATTCCCTTAAATTCCAGATCATTTCCTTAACACTTTAACTTTATTTTCATAAAGCTGGTCACATTTTAGACTAGACTACTAGCCCTCACTAGAGCAATGCTAATAATGTGAATAAAAGTGAGTCAAGGACTTCACTGTTGTTTTGTTATAGCTTTGATAATGGTGAATAATGTTGAATAATGGTGAATCGTAAAATCGGGATGTTTCTTCTTACAATAATAGCAACGCAAACATGTATGACATCGCTTGTAGTATTCTAGAAGCGACTGTAAATCCAAACCCTGCCAAGACAAGAGGAAGAGTCTGCGCTGCTTCTCACTGTAGTCACAGCTCCGGAGGTCAATAATGCAAACAAGGCCGCCGCTCCAACACCAACAATTTTGATCCGAGCGCTGCACTGATCCAAACATTTACTTAACCGCATTCAATTCCTGTCCCTGCCGAAAAAAAAAAGATAGCCCCTACCAACCACCAGCTGGGACGAGCCACTGTGAAGCAACTCACGGTATCGATTCGGTAGCATTTATTAAGCATTCCTGTCAATATTGTAATTTTATTCTATCTGCTGCACACTCATTTAAGATGCAGGTCACAAATGAGACCTTTTTAACCTCCAATCAGAATAAATGTAGCATTGCATAAGCACTCTGGGCCCTGAGTTTAATTATGAGCTATTATTACCATTTTAGATAAACACTAAGGTCACCAAATCTCTGGCCCCACACAATTTGTCTTCATTCGCCTGTCTCTTTTTATATTCAAGATCTTTCCCATTGCCACACCTCGCATTGTCTGCCTGCTATTAAATATTGGGCCATGGAGCAAAATGAATGCAATAAAGAGAATCTCTGAGATGCTGTATTCACTGCCCACTATCGTCTCATTCCAAGGGCACTCAAGCTTTATAACAAAAAAGAGATCTATCCTCAATGCTTTTTGGGTTGATGATAGAATGACAAAGGAGTGAAAGATAGCTCAGTACGCAATTAGACAGGGACCGATACAAGTGCTGAAAATGGCTAATTTCCCAGGAGGGTTGCTCTAATCCAGTCAAGAAGCATAGCACCTTGTCACTCACTTCTTTAACCAAATCATATTTTTTACGGTGCTAAGGTCACACTGTTTGTATGCAATGACTGTTGTGTTGCCTGGATTGTCGGTATACCTCTTTTGAGCCAGGCCACAATCACTCACAATGCAGTCGTAATCAATCTGGGCATAAATGTTTGCAAAACCACAACACAAGCGTTATTAAGGCTGGGCTCGCTAAAGAAGACTGTGGAAGTTGATGAATGTATTTTGCAAGAGGTTGTAATTAAGGAGCTGTTTAAAAATGAAGAGGGAAAGAGGAAGGAAAAAAAGCGTGGTCAATGGACGCATCCATCAATACGCACACATCAATTCTCGCCTGATGCGGACATGACTAAAACACAAGCGCATGATGGACAACAGAAGGGTGTAATTACATGTGCTCTTGAGGCAATACAAAATGTTGATTGGGGGGAACGCATTTGTTAAAAGTGCAGGAAACAAAGACGAGAGCGCCTAACAGTCGTTGAAAACTTCAAGGATAGAGCGGTAGTGTTGGTGAAGTATCCTTCACTGCAGACAAACATTTTGATCAGTGTTTTTTTTTTTCATCCAAACATGACTCAAAATGATCATTTGGAGATTTGGTGCCATAAAACCACATTTCAGCTTTGACCAGGTATTGCTGAAGACATGTCAACGTAATTATTAGTAATTGTAACAGCATTTGCAGTGGTGGCAATAGTGTTCGGATGACCAAATAAAGGACTTTTATCTCAAGTAAGAGCGTTTCTCCAAAAATTAAAGCATCTTCCTTGTACGTGTCATTTTCAAAACAAATTAAAATTGCTTTCTTGAACATGCAAAAATCTGCCATTTAACACAAAACATTTTCATATATTCTCCTCCAAAGTCTGAACCACATGCTTTTGGGTTTTGGTGGGAGGATGGGTGTCGACCTCTTGATTCAAAAGACCAAAATGATCATAGACGATTGGAAATGACTGAATCTCAATCTCGAGTAAAATTCGAGTCATTGCTCAGCCCTAGTGAGTACATAGAAGTCAGCAGTAGAAGTATTTCTGAAGAGAATGATCCAAGTCTTAGAAGATATGAAAATGTACCAAAACTGTGATCGACTTTGAGTCTAGAAAGTGCTCATATCATATGAATTTGTTATCTTAACTCTCATCATCATTACTTTGATTTCAGATGCCCGTTACAGTTCATTATGTCAGATGCATTAACAAGTCAGTAGGTACAGAAGCAGCAAAGGGTACAGAAGCAGATTAGGCACAGCATAATAATAAAAAACAAGATAACTTTTGAAAAAAGAAGGGAAAAAAAGAAAACTTTGAAAAATATTGCACAGGGATGATTGACATTATGTCACAGTATCGCACATGATTATGACATAACTATGACTGACAATGGCTGGAAAGGCTTCAATGAAAAACAAGTACCCAAGAGGTGCAACCAGATGCCCATGCCTGATTTAAGCATCCTTCCTTACGGCCGTGCTCCAGGATGAAACGTCCAAGATCCAAAAGTTCATCAAGGACAAGGCCAACAAATGATGTCAGACGTGTGAAAAATATAACAATAACAGAATTAGTGTTACGATTATCACTTTTTAACGGTTATTTACCATTACTGACCAATAACAGTGAAATATTTTTCTTTCTTTTTCAGCTTAATTAGACAGGACAGATGAGAGAGAAGGCAGTAAATTCGAGATACTCGCGATACTGCGACCGACTACACATGGAGCCTGGCATATTCTGCCGCTTTAACCACTCGACAACCGGGCACTCTTCCCCATTGTCTAACATATAACGATTCCTTGAAGTTTGTGCCCAGCTTTATGAAATCTAACTTTCTGAATGTTGAAATTACATTAACAGCCAACATTTTACACTTACATTTTTCTGACAATAGATTGAATTCAAATATCTTAATTTGCGTCTAAATCGTTGTTTATTTTTTTTAGTTCTTATGAATAATCGCATTATTGATTAACCTAAATCCTGACAACCCTTGTACCCCTGACTGTTTGTTTGTTTGTTTGTTTGTTGTGTTTGGTGGGTGGATGGATGCTTAATCTCTGTGTCATACTCCATGTTGTTTTCAGTGTGTCACTCTTCCATTGTTCCACTGTTAAATATGTGTTGTATACTCTTGAGTGATGAGGAACATCTACTTTAACTTAAGTAGCACAAACCTACGGTAGATTTGTCATTTTTCTTGCCTCAGTGCCAGGCTGCCAAGTGCCAGAAACTATGAACAACACCTTGAGTAGAAATGAGCAATGTTCCTTCTGTCCAATGTTCTTTCAATCTAATCAGCAGTATTGATGTTTAAACAGTTGTTGTCCCGTCAGGGTTAGACTCCTGAGTGCTCTGGGCCTGGGACAAGCTGAGCAGCAACAACACGAGGCCCGGCCCATTAAGAATGCCCTACTTTAATAGCATCGGCCATATATTTAAATGTGGGCCAATGCCAGAGAGCAGCTTGATTTCTCTGTGTGTTTTTTTGTGTAACCTGACTTGTGGTGTCTATTACTGAGCTATAATCATCTAGACCATTTCTATCATTATGAGGTTAACAGACTAACAGAATTCTACTGGCACAGTGTTATGTTAACCTACTTTTTATCAGTACAAGGGGGTTGGGCATGGATATGTGATGGTAAAAAAGGGGGGTAGCTGTAGCTGGCAGCTGCTTTTCATATTCCTCACATGCCAAAAGGGCTGTATATATCTACAGCAACACAACCATAGGCGGATACGGTTATTATGGTTTCATTGATGTAGGATGCGACAGCTCGGCTCATTTGGGGGATATCAAAGTTGCGTGAAAACAGCTTAACCTGGGAACCCAAAGTAGCGTATCTCCAATAGACACATTAGACGAGCACAAACGCAGCTGCAGTGTGAGACAATATGCACTTCTGTACAGCCAGGTTACCTTTCTGCCACTTACACAAATTACACCTGTGGTTTCTGATGGTTATGACAGATCTAGAAGACTGCATTAGAAATGAGATTTGATGTTGGAGAACAAAGAACTCCTGAGGCTGACTGATGTAAATAAATGCAGAGTGAAGCTATAATATATTACCCTAAATTTAGCAGTATAGAGTCGAACTTGTATGTGGGACTCCTCTGTGATTCCAGGTAATGATGCCAGGTTGTTGTTGAAAACCATATGCAGCATCTGCTTCTTACTTCGACAGGGCTTATGCTGCCTTCATGTGCCATGGGAATTATAGTAAATATCATTTAATGCCCTCCTCATCTTGTAATTTCTAGTGGAAAACTGCAAAAAAAATGTATGCCCAAATTGCCAAGATGAAATCACCTTTGACCTCTCACTATGGTGCACAGCAGCAAAAGAATCACAATTTTAAAATATTGTTTATACACCTGTTAGATTAATTTGATGCTGCATAATTATATGGCACAATTTGAATGGCATCTCTCTTTCCACTTAAATAAAATTAAATAAAATACTGAATTGCTTTTTCCATGAGCGATCTGTAGGAAATGGTCTCATGCAAATGTACTTGTTAACTCTGTAATCACATATCTTTGACCAGATAAAGTCTTTTTAACATGTTTCATTTTGCTACGACCGCGAAAGCACTCGAACAGAATGCACTCGTAATTACCACTTCACAAATGGAAAGGACCATCTTCTCCAGAGCACATGAAGGCAGCATCAGTTTGTTCTAAGAGTGTCTTAAAATAAATATAATTCTTATTATTACAACGTATTTATATAGTGCTTTTCCACCTTCAAGGCACTTAAAAGCGATTTACAGACAAAGTGGATGAAGTGTCTTGCCTAAGGACACAATGTTCCCTCTAGCGCCCCACTGTGGTACTTGGTGTTGTAGCGGTTTCCCATCCAAGTACTAACCAGGCCCTGTCCTTGTGAGAGCTGACGAGATCAGGCATTGGCAAGCAGGTATGGCCACTTAAATGCATATTTAGGGGGTGTGATTTCTAATGGTGAGTCTGCCACCTGCTTGTATCCATGATCTTTTTTTGCTTTACTGTGATGTAAACTCCACTCTAAAATGTTATGAAAAGTGCCTATAAACTCATTGTGGCAAATAATTAGGATGCTTGTAAAGAACTAGGTAAGTGAGCAATAACTTTGGACCGCTGCAACCAATTTAAACCTAACTATCTCTATTTTTCATCTTTTTATCACAATAAACATCATGCAAAGCACAGCTAAGGACAGCTTTTATTTAACAGTACTCATAGCTACAACAATTCCCTTTTCGGGCCTTAGTTTCAATCTTAAAAGTTAACCCACAGAAACCTATGAAAGGAAATATTCTCTGTCCTATTTATATCGATTGCTGATCTATTTGAACAAACGGAGTGCAGCACCATGGCATAGTGTCACAAACCACACAAAATCAGCTGTTAAATAGCCGCAACACCTTGGACCCGGAAGTGCGGAATACGCTATGTGATAATCCCTTATTACTAATTTAGTAATTTGTCGTCATCTGGTTGAAATTATACATGTTATAACAGTTACCCATTTCTTTTTTAACACAACCCACCCGGTAATTATTTCTTTGTTTGTTCAAGTAAGTGAACACCGCAGTTGTTTTTAGTAGGCCTACTCATTATATGACTCACTGGAGCAGAACGCCATAAACCAAACATGTATTACTTTACTTTGAGATATGGAACCTCAGCAACAGGCAATGTTCCTGAGTGATATTAGAAAAGAGAGCTACCCCCTGCCTCCATCCTCAACAAGGCAGTAAAGCTGTTCCCTGCTTTTACCTTGAGTTCATTATAGCAGCAGGTAAGGAAACACCGTGTGCTCACTGATGCAATTTAAGAGAACGTGCGCTCCACACTTCCCAATGCAGAACTGAGCCTCCATTGAAGTTCACGTTTAAAAGGGTTCAGCACTCCCCTCCACTTTCTCATGTTTGCTTGGCTTGTATTTACACTTTGGAGCTTTACAGCAAATGGCCATTTTTGGGGTCCCAAAACTCCATGTACTAATAATCATCAAGGTGTAAATCGACTGACCCGAACAGGTGCAATAAAACTAAATGGGAGAGTGAAGATGAGATGTCAGTTGAGCAATGGCTTGTACAAGGCCCACGCAGTCCTCAGAAAAGTGCTTTAATCTACTAAAACAACACCTGCACTGGTGGGTAAGTGGAGTGTGAGGGCGTTATTTGTCTAAGGGCAAACCACTGCAATCGATGGGAATACTTTTTTATGTTGTTAGATTTTATCATTTTGACCACCTGCGTAACTTGAATTCACATAAGATAAGTACTGAAGATATAAAAGCCGTTATTCGACCCACTGTGGAGTAAAATAACAGTATATGCCAAACACCTAAAATATTCTGGATAAAGATTCAAACTAATGATTCGTCATTCTGTTTGTTTAAAAGAGCCGTTCCACAGACTGTCTCACTATAACTTTTCTGGTGGAATGTCCGCCACCTGCTTGTATCCATGGACATGTTGTTGTTTTGCCATCAATGTCCCACAGCATGGCATCTATCTCCATGGAGACAAGCATGTGACGCCACCGGGCCAAGTTACAGGTCAGATCCGAGAGTGACACGACCCTACACTCAGTAAGAAAGTGTGTTTTTCATGGAATTTTAGCAATAAAACACCAGTAATTGAATCGTTGGCTGGAAAGCATTTGCATGACTTATTGGTAGAAAGTGTTTTTTGGCTGTAAAAATATTTCTGATGAACCGTGGATGGAGCAAATGACACCAACAGATGCAGTCAGGTCGGGAGAGTAGAATGAGACAAAAACTCACATCAAAAAATGACTTAGTTGTGCCAGGAGGCCGTTGAAATGCAAGACAGATAAGTTAAATGCCATACGGTGGAACATAACAGGAAAGCAATAACATCTCCATGGAGACAAGCAGGTAGCAATCCCCACACCAGTAAAGTGACATGCGCTATTAACTTATTTTATCCAGTAACTAAGCACTGTAAGAAATTGGTTATCATTTGATTTAAATCCTTCCAAACTTCAGGTGGGACTAAAAATTAATTGCTCTGCTGCTTTGCTCTTTCTTATTTCTGTTCATAAAGTTGTTTACAATAGAAATAGTCAAATATAGCATGAAACATAGGGGTCTCTACAAAAATTAGATCTGATACAAATCATTCTTAAGGAGCTGTTGAAAAGAAATGCTTTGGTCATCGTCACATCACTAATTCAAATACGTTTAGTAAAAAAAAACAAAAAACTGGACATATTCAAAATACCTTCAAATATAAAGAAATGGCAAGTAATTCTGACAAACTGGCACATACCGCATCAGAATTGGCAATAAACTGGAACTACACCAGGAACTAAACCTGGTCTGGACCATGACCGAAACCAGGACAAGTACAACACCAAACAAGTCTACATTAGGACTAAACCGGAAACATACCGGGACCAAATCAAGGAGATAAGATAAGATAAGATCACCTTTATTTGTGGAAATCCCAGTGTTGCAACAAAGGGTACAGAAGCAGATTATGCACAGTATGATAATAAAAACAGATAACTTAGAAAAAGAAAACTCTTATAAAAAAAACTCTTATAAGTTCTGTTTTTGCCGCCAATGTTGATTTTGACTCCTACTTTTGCTGTTTTTGGAGCAAACTGCACCAACTAATTTTTGTTCATCATTTGAAAAGGAGAACTGTTTTTATCCCTAACCAGGAACACAACACCACAAGTGCATTTTTGGAAATCCTTTGACCTGAGATTGTGTTCAAGCTCTAGACACTTTTGATATCACAGTTTCAGATGAAGGACAGGGGCCTGCATAACTCTATGGGAAATTCACAGTTTTTTCAAGAATTTATAAACCAGAAATGATGAACTTATTTGTATGAGATCAGCTCCACAAGCTTTTCATATTAATCGTATGGCAGTCTTTATGTACAGTCCTTTCAAACAGTCTTTGGTGTAGAATAATTGCACCAGTTTCTGAAGGTATCGTGAAAAACATATTTCACTATTTATTTGTGCTGACTGAATCTGATGAACAGTTTTTGTTTCATGTGGATAGACCCAGTAGTAAACCATGGTCAACAAATCTGCAAATCTGACAGTCTTTATATTTTATTTATCATTCATTTATACAGGGAAAATAAGAGAAATAATTTTTCGTGAGCACTCTGTTAAAAACTAAATACAGATTAAACAAAAACAAACAAACAAGGATATCCAAATAAAATGCCAATAAAACATTCAATAAAACAATCCAAAAAAATTAGCAAATACATCAAAACACACTTACTCATACAATATGGGATAAAATCATGAAAAGCATGAGCACCAACACTGTTGATAGTCCTTAACCAGTGCATTAAAATCATTATAAGAGATAGAATAATTAAATTTAAATAGTCTCTGTGTTTTGTTCCACAAAGTTGCTGAAGGCCTTTTTTCCTGACTCGATATTGAGATCTCAAGCGGTGCATACTTGATCTGAAGTTCAGCACACTTGTTAAATAATTAGGAAAAATAACAATGAGAGTTTTATAAACAAACAAAATGCAGAGCTGTTCTATTCTTTCATCCAATGATTGTCATCTTACTTTAGAGTATTATTGACAGTGGTGAGTTTTGTATCCTTCTCCTGTAATGAACCTTAATCAGAGGTTTTAAGAATGTTTCTGTAGAATGTATTTATATAATATCACCATCATCTAGAACTGAGAGAAATGTTGCCTGGATTAACTGTTTTTTAAAGAGGAAAACACTATTTATTTCTAAAGAAGAACGACAATCTGGCTTTAAGATTATTTGTCAGCTCTTGTATGTGTTTGCAGACGGAGAGTTTATCATCGTTCTTGATGCCCAAATATTTGTAGTACGCCACACAACAATCACATTATCTTCGAGCATAAGGATACATTTATTGGGGAGGTCACAAGAGAGCCTTTTGGAGAACAGCATACATTTTGTTTTGTTTTAATTCATTAACACAATGTCGTTGGAGGGAGTGAAATTCCACTTGAATATTATGAAATTAAAATTACAATAAACCATAGAATTCTGACCTGTCTCCAGCTCAGTTTGAAACTAGAGGCATTAAAAAAGTTTGTGATGTCACGTGATCTATTGTAATATCAGGAAAGGAAAGTACAAAATGCAAAAGTAAATGTACTGTACATGAGTAAAAATGTTTGGTATCTGCACTTTTTACAGTGGATACTTTTAACCTTTACTTCACTACATTTGAGAGCAGGTATCTGTACTTTCTACTGCACTACACTTCAAACTGGACATTGCATATGTTTTTTTGTTTGTTTTTTAATTTTTTTGTTTTTTTCAAATTGCTACTGTTAACCAAAATGAAAATCATCACTTTTAACGCTTAAACAGTTCTCAAAATCTATATAAAATACTTGTACTCTTTCATCTCAAAGTACAACTTTAATCTGGCACTTCAAAACTTTTACTTATGTAACTTTTTGCATATGCTAGAGTATTGAGCACTGAGTATAGTTTTGCTTCTGTAGTAACTTACAAAATTGAGTAATTCTGGTCCAATTCTTATGCGTGCAATGTTTTCCTGCATTTAACTTGAGTATTTTATTGAACACGGCTTCTCAGTAATAATGGGCTCTCTATAAGCAGCATACATATACGGTTCAGCTTGTCTATATGCATCTTCCCTGGATCGAAGACGCAGATGGCAAACAAAGACTTCTTTTGAGGCGACGTCTGCAGACAATGACAATGAAATTCTGCCACTCATCTTCTAAGAGCCTCTTTGAAAAGTGATTAGAAGAATGAATTGATATAGATTGAAGCCTGGAGGAGAACAGAATCAAAGGTCCTACTTCTGGATGTGCTTGAAAAGACACACACAAACACACACACGCAAAAAAACAGACCAGATATCCTTCAGTCAAGGTACAAACCTGAAGCGGAACATTTACTTGGAGCTATGTAATGGTGTTAGCATATAACCTTCAGACAGCCAGACAACTCAACTGTCTGGGAGAATGTGTGAAAGGCAGAGAGATTGCAGGTTCACACGCTGGCGACATGACACATAATATGTCCGTCCTGTCCAACATGTGCAATTTCATAAAGACCCCTGTCTTTGTGCTGCGCCAAACTGTGCATTGATTCAATAAACTCTGTATCGATCCACAAAGGCCGGCTATGTTTTTATACCGCCGTTCTCTCCCCCGTCTCCCCTGTGTTCCTTTTATGCTCCGTCTCACCTTCAAATTTTCCATCTTATTTGCAACGGCAGACAAAAGCACTTAAAGGGTGAAGAGCTTTTTAAACCCTGGGACTTTTCAGAGCACATGACAGAGCACATTAGCTTTGCCTGTTTATGCAGCTATTGGCCCACTTTGTCACTTATATAAAAAGAAAAGAGCAGAAAAAAGTAGGACTATTTTTGCCCAATGCAAAAGAGGAAGAAAAGTGTGTCATGACCCAGTAACATGTAGTGAAAACCTGTGAAGTCCTGCTGGATCACCCCCCCTCCTTTTTGCCAGTTCTATCATCTCTTGTTTCTGAGTCGCACATGAATGAGTTTGATTGACAGATTGAAGCACATTTGAACTCGTCCCAGCGGAGAACGCCATGAAGTGACATGTTTTTAACAAGCACGCCGACGCTTGTCGAAGTTTTGATATCAAGAGAAGGTCAACAAAAGAGCTGTTAATTCCGGTGGGCCTGCAAAAACTTTAACCCCGAGAAGAAACATTGGGGTATTATATAAATTTAGAAGGAAACAGGAACCGATCCAACTGCAAATGTTTACAAAAGTGTTGAACAGGTGTTGAGAAGTTTCATGTTATAACAAAAAATAATAGCTCATTTGAATTTAGGTCAGTCGTTACACAATCTATCTAGTTGGAGTCTGCGCGTCCTTTCTGTGTTACCGTGGGTTCAAACCAGGTAATTTGTCTTCCTCCTACCCACCTAAGACATGCCTGTGTTTTGGTGAATTGGTGTTTCTCTATTGTCTATGCTGGGTGAATGGTTGTTTGTCACCGTATTTGTACGGTGTCAAGCTGCTCTCCGAAGCCCAAAGTTCTTGAAAATATTTGGATCTCAAAGTGCACATTATTCACAAGGAAAGACTAGTTGTTGGGGAAAATGTGGCTGTCATGATGTGTTTTGCCACTGCCCTATTATTCATAAATGCGGGACTGAGATTAACGAGGCACTGCAGACTGTCTTCAATACCGGCGACATTCCATTTGACTTTAAAACCATGTAAAACTCCAACAATGGAAACGATAGATGGATACCTGTGGAATGTACTTAGGCTGTAGCAAAAAAACAAGCAATAACAAGAAGATGGATGACAGGGATGGACTGAAATACGATAGCGTGAGACCCTCGAATCTTCAGGACATAAAGTGAGATGTCCTGACCAAGAAACTGAATTATTTTACATAAAAACGTCAAGATTTGACTATAACTAATTACACAAGTCATTGTCTGGAACACAGTAATTGATTCAGTCCGTAAAACTGCTCCTGCGCTGTTCTCTTGTCTCTTAGCCGTCGCTGTCAGACTATCTCAGCCTACGATACCACTCAACGGATCGCTTCTAAAATAATTGATATAAAACTACTGTCTCATCCCTCCATCGCATCTGCTGTGTCAGTTTTGTCAACCCCCTCCACCTCCCATCTTCTTTCCTTCATCACTAAATCAGATACAGAAATTCTTTCCCTCACAAATCAATTATTTTCCCTCATCACTTTGTTGAACTTTTCCTGCCAAGGGTCAAATTGCCAAAGTTTATCTATTAAAACAACAATTCATTGAACCTTGTCTGTCTGGTGAAGCTCGAATTGCTGTATCATTCAGCAAAGATTCATTTGTGAACATGATCCAAATGAATTGCTGTCATCTCTTGAACAACTTTCTATTTTTGTCATTTTGGTTCACCTGACGCTGACAATTTTCTACTTTGCTTTGGTTGTCTTTGAACAAGTTTACTTCATTCCAAGGTTTATTGCCCCCACTAAATTTAAATAATCCCAAATTCATGCCTCTATGTTTTTGTTTTACGTGGTGTCCAAACTTTTCAGAAATTGGAGTTGCAAATGCAGTCAACAGCGTTGCACGTTTCAAAGTCGACAGAACGAGAACAATGTTTTAAAAAGAGCCAGTGTTTGACTAAAAAGCCGCAAACAAAAAAAAGACTTCCCACTCCCGCCTTGTCAAGTCTGTCTCCAGTCACAAAGGAAAGAATAAATTGTGAAAGTGCCATTGCATATCATTACAGTCCTACTTTGTGTCCGTATTAAGAAAATCATTACTGAAAAGTGAAAGCTGACATTTACATTTATTTCCATGTTGCACTGCTCACTTGGAGTTTAAAAACACATTAATCAATTTTGGTTAAAGCATTTAGTTTTGTCTCTTCTGCCTTTTGTTTTTCAAGAGTTTTTTTTTTCTTCTTAACCATCAACCCCCTCTATTTTTCCTGACCGGCGGGGTATTCTGAGGTGAGTCAATACAACGGCTCTATTTTCATTTTCAAAAAACACACTGGAGCCCGTCTAAGCTTTCAAGCCATGCACGAGAATACTACGCTACAAGAGGCCAGCCGACTATACCTCATTTTCACCACAGAAACACGACACCCAGTATTTATGGAGAACACGGCCAAATCATTTACATAATGCTTCTTCTGATGACCTTGCAATGCCACAGTGTAGCAAACTAACTGTCAAGGCGTTGAACATAGAGTTAAAACATTGAAATGTTGAAGGTTTGAGGGTTGTAATATTTCAAATCTTCTCTGTTGTCATTTTGAAATATTTTGGTGGCAAAATTCGTAGATCAATGACTGCGGCTTTCATTTCAAGGCCTTGGAGATATTCTTGTAATGGAAGCAATCATCCTTCCATTGCTTGGTCAGGGAATCTGTCTTGGTCGACAGCCGCATGCCTTTTTGAACCATCTCTCTGTCTGAACACTGAATTGGTGCTTATTTGTAGCCGTTAGCTTAGCTTCAAGTTTAATATTCACCCGTTGTGCAATTAGCATGGTTTTACACTGCCTGACCAGTCGCCACTCAAAAGATAAGCTTTATTTCCATCCAGTGTTGCATTATTTTTCACCAGTTGATCTTGTATTGATGATGCGAGAGAGTGACCGCTGCACAAAGCCTTCTCCAGCTCGTCCCAAACACTCTCACTGGGTTCAGATCTGTGGTAGATTAGTTTCTGCTTCTCCTTAGATGTTTTCTCTGCTTGATGCCGATGATTTGACCCTTCTCAAACACACTGACATCTTTTCCATGACCACAGGATTTGTTTTCCCACATGGTTGTTTCAGAAATGAGAAGCCCCTCACTGCATCAGTTGGGTTTAAATACCGTGTTGCAGCTGAAAGATCATCACCCAAGCAGTGTTTATCCAGTACCTATTAGATGAACTTTTTATTTTTATCAGGCAGTGTATGTTCCGTGCCTTGTTATAGTTGTTCTTCAAAGTTTTGGAGGCACCATAGAACTTTTTAGCACGTTGATTTAGTTTTAAAATAAAACATCAATATAGCATGATTTGAAAATCTGAGAATGACTTGGCCAAGGAGTTAAACAGCGCCAATCAGACCAATGAAACAATGTTCTAGTTGTTGAAGGAGTCTTTAAATATTGAAAACTCATAGGCACAAACAACATTCACTAAGAACATCAGCTGGGTGTTGTGATTATATAGTTGTACGTTTATGTTTGTCGTTACCAGAGTGTATCATTTTGTGGACAATAAACAATTACTTAATTTTCCTCATCCCTGATCTGAAATTAGCTTGCTGAATCATTTCTAATACAAGTTCTATTTTGGATACATTAAATTGGTCTCCAAAGGCCATGTTTCTTACACACAATAGAGCGTTATTAATGTTTAACCCAATAATAACAAAATGTAGCATCAATTAAAAAAAAAAAAATCTGTATTTTTTTTAATGGAATTTATTACTTACAGTAGATTTTACATGCATGTAAGTATCACAGGTGCTTTTTCTGATCACTCAATATTTAAATGCAGTACAATACAGGGTTACTCAAACACATGTATTAATAAAAAATAGAACTTTGAGGTTAGTTAAACATTGTTAGTTAGTTAAGTTAATGAAGACATTATGGTATCTAGTATTAAAGCGACATACGTAGCATTTGATTATACATTTTGTTAATTGTAAATAGCAATATTGATCTATAACGGCTTAATGATGAAAATTGGTCCGATGACTTCCTGTTCAGAACTGAAAGGCTCCAATTTTCATATGGGGATTTCTGTAGATTGTAGACAGTAGATTCTCAATCATGTGTTTTTTTAGACCTACATGTATGCACTGGAGCCTTTCTTTTTTGATTAATTGCAAGTAAGTATAGGATTGGAGGGAGGTGAAAACTAAAGTTGTCTGAGCACTCAAGTCTTGAGTGTGCGGGACAACAGATCAAAATTAGGCCTTAGGACTAATTCGGCGTGTTTACATAATGTGCTTCGTGTATGTTCATTAACATGCACAGTCCCGACCAAATAAATATAAATACATAAGATTACTCAAACGAATGAATGGGCACAGCTAATTATTAAAACATAAATATGTAAATAAACAACCAATACAAATTGAAAGTACGGCCTATCTGATTGTTCACAGAAGTGTCTGCCTGAAAGAACCTCATTTGTAAAGTCTTTGACATTTTGTTGACATTCACCTGCAACTCCCTGTCCACTTTTCCCCCAAATTGGTACCAGTGCCGGTTCTGTCGTTTTCCACTCTAAAAATGCTGGCTCCTGATGTTGAAAACTGGTTCAGACAGCAGTTAAGAGCTCTGGCAGAAATATGAACCGATTCCAATGGAATATCAAAAATAAAAGTTACAAATTATAACCAGCACTTATTAAAAGTAAATAGTCTCATCTGAAGTAGTATAGTTAGTTTTAGCTGAAATACAACAAAAACTGGGGAACAGTGCATTGCTATGGCAACAGACACTAGCCCTTATTTGGTGGAAAACTGAGCTGAAACTGCAGAGAACCAGCACCAGCCGGAACCAGCACCTTGGTGGAAAAGGGGTATAAATGTTCTCTGAGTATTTATAAATTTTAGCGTGACTCAAAAACACCAAGACAAATTATTCCTTTTCTTTTTCTCTCTCTGTGTCATGTTCTGTGTTTTTGTAAACATAAAACCAATTTTAAAAAGTATAAGTGGGAAGTAGGAAGTAGTATCACCAACACTGAGCTATCTGAGCGCTGTTGTGCACAAAGCCTATTGAAAGGCAACTTTGAGTTAGTCAATGATGAGGGAAAACCATCCTAACATGGTTAAAAGCTCAAAGTCGTTTTACATACGGTACTATTTCCGCTTTAAAGCTCATTAAAGCCAATTTTGTATGATATGTCTCCTTTTAAACTTGGAAGCTTCAATGAAGAAATCTGAAATGACATTGTAGCACTGACAATCAAATCTACACAGTGATTGCTACTGAGATTACACTTCTTACGTCTGAAAGGGCTGTTTATTATTTCTAGCTGTCTTAAGGTTAGCTCGGATCATGACCAGTGTGAGTGGGTTGAAGCAACTATTCCTTTTGATGAACTATAATAGAGCTCCGCATAGATTAAACATTCATTTATTTCTCGATAGATGTAAAAAAGAGCGCCTGAAAAGGTCATGGTCATGGACTGGTAGATTAAGTGCAGAGAATGCTAATACACTGAATATTTCTCATAGAATAAATTATTGTCCACCAACAATTCAGACCTATGGTAAGTTGTCTTTATTGTCGCAGTATAATCGCTAACATTGGCAGGCTACAACCATAGCTTATTCCATTCTGTAAGCACATGTTTAAACCACTAATTCTGACATTTCATTAAAATTGCCTTATTGCCGCTGCTGTGTAATCTTGCATGCAGAAATTGACTTTGCCTTAATGAATAATTTGAATATAATTTAGGAGCACTAATTTAGACATGCACTTGTAGGTTTTTGTACTTCAAAGTATTTTCCTTCATTTATGCTTTGCTCTACGCTTTGTGTTTATGCTTGGATAAATCACCATCACCTCCCAGGAATGTGGTGCTAAAATCGTTGCCTTTGGGGTGATACTAAAAGGTAATTACTTAATTATTATAAAACGCATTGGCCAAAAAAGATCTATTTAGCTGCTTACTATCAATGTATTGTGTTTGTTGTATTGTTTTTACAAAGATTCCTTAATGGAACAACAACATTTATAGGCGCGTATAATAGTCATTTTAGTATTTAGCAACATTTTGAGGTTTGATCCTTGCTAATTGGTTGCGGTTTATGTATTTTTATGAGGGCTTGTATCCAGAGCCATAAACAAACATGCAAATAGACCTGGGAGCTGAATTTTAATATTTCTGCCCTTAAGGCTCCTACTGCGTTCAATGACATCTCGCAACGTAACGCTCTCTTTGCTGTGTGGTTGTTTACTCTTGTTGTTTGACTTGGATGGGGACTGTCAGAGCAGAACCCGTAGCACTGGGGCGGAGGTAGGGAAGACAAGCTCTTAATCGCCTGCAATATTGAATTATTGAATTAAAAGCTTAAGTACTTGGGGTGAGCGTGTCAATTTTTCACAAGTGAATGCTACACTGCTCATTCCATTTTCATCTGAATACATCATTTGTGTATGTAAAATGCAAGAAGAATGGAGGTATTACGCAGATCGCTTTCATTGTCTGTAATTCCCTTTCAGTGTGACTGTAATCATTCCGAGAGAAGTCATATTCATGCGACAGGCTGCCAGTCCTTAATCTGCATTCAAAAACACAGCACTTTTTGTTTGGAGCCGCCGTACTGTAGTGTTAATTAAACAGGGCTTTTGCTTCAAAGCAGGACATGAAGTGTAACTGTTTTACATGTCTAATTGATCTTGTGTTAAAGGAATTGAACCCGTGCCTAGGCCTTCTGTGATGTACTTGACATTGTGTTCACCTGTCTCATCACCCCCACCTCAGCTCTGTGTCGGGTGCTGTAAAAGGACACATCCCCATGTAAAACCCTGATGTTTCAGTGTGTGCGTTTCAATGGAATGAGTGGCTGTGACCCACGCAGCCTGCGCTCTCTCAAAGAGTATTTCAACTTATGCAGATGAGCTCATCAGAGCAGCCTGCTGAGATGAGACATCTAGGTCTGGAATTGTGTCAATACCGCCACCAAAACAAATGCAAATCAAAATCCAAATTAATGTGTTTTCCCCTGAGGAGGAACTGCACTCGCAGTTAGAATCAGCTCTCTGTAGATGACAGCGTTCAGTTAAAGGCCTACAAAAAATAGAATAGGGTACAAAAGTCAGCTCTAAATGGGTAAACTAAAGTAAGAAAAGCTTTAGTGTGATTGTTTTTGAGATGGCAAAAACATATTAAAGCAAATGTGTGGTTATGCTAAATGACACTGTGTCGAGCAAATAGAATGGATATTTTTCAGAACTCTATTACGCGCCGGTTGCAACATTTGTGCGTACGTCTTGTGTTGGGATAAATAAACATTAGGATGCCTAAATGATCCGCACTCCTCTAATGTGTCTGCCCCGTGTCACAACTCTGAATGAAAGCATATGCAGCACATTTAGCTCTTTCTGACTGTTATTAGAAAAGAGGGCTGGTTGCAATGCAGTAAAATGTTCAATTTATTAAGTCAGTCTACCGTACAACCTTGGGAGAGTGGCAGTGAAAGTACATTTTATTTCCTTTCTAACAATGCATTTCTAGCCTGCACTTTGGCAATGAACAACACATTCATTTTAAGAGTCAACGTGGAAAAAAAAAATCATGTTTATGCATCACTGATAGGAGGCATAATATCGCTTTGTGAGTGTCGGTGTCTTTGTTTCACTCTTTTGTATAACTTGTGTTTCTGCTTCCTTGACGTTTTAGTGCTGTTTACAACATACAACTCATAGACAGAGGAATGCACGGTGGCAGAGTGGTTACAACTCTCGCCTCCCAATAAGGAGATTCGATTCTCGGGCCAGACCAAAATCACATGATCTTTCTGGGTGGAGTCGAAACAGTGTGTCTATGTCTCTCTGTGTTAACCCTGTGACTTGCTGGCCTCTGTCCAGAGTGTCACCCGCGACCCCTAATGGGAACAAGCGGTAGATTTATTGACCTTTATTCAACCAAGAAAATCCCACTAAGATGTAGCATATCGTTTTCTTTTTAAAAGAACTCATAGACAGTAGAACAAGTGGGCGAGGAGATCACTAAATATACACTAGCCTTCATTGTGTAGTACTTTTCACTCAAAATATGATGCTTTAATCCTGACAAAATGTATGTGAGTTGATGACAGCAATGCAGAACGATAAGGTAAAATTTGGCCTAATTTTCCCACATGCTATATTGCCTACACTTCTACACACCTGCCACTTTAAATACAATTTAATCAATCACTTTCTGCACTACATCTGTAAATTTAACTGTAAATTCTTGTGTACATAGTAAGCCTATTTTTATTTTATACTATAATACATTTAAATTATTTTCTTTAATACATGCCCTTTTGATTTCATATATACTGTTTCTATTATTGTTCATCGTCGTATGTTGCACCTTAATGCCAAAACAAGTTCCTATGTTTGTGAATTTTGGTCATTGACAATGGCAATAAACCCCTTCTGATTCTGATTCTGAGTCAGATTTTCACGGGAGAACTTCACATTCCACAATATCTGGGTTGACTTCAGATTCAGATTCAGAATCAGAATTACTCATTCATCCCCAAGGGCAAATTCCTTAACTGAGACTAAACTCTGCAATTCTAAAATCAAATTAGGATTTTTATGTCAAGGCAGACTTTCCTGATGTAGAAACACTACTACTTAGATCATTTCAGCGTGTTTCATCATGAAGTATAAATGGTCTTCTCCTGTGAAACTCCTGGCTACTCATGCAGATAAAGAGATTGGTTGGGAAGCGTAAGCTGTTTTTAATTTGGGAATGCTATTTTTGGTGCCCAGTAGCTGGAGGAGTGCAAAAGGTTAAAAAGGTCACAGGTCACAGAGCAGGGACAATGGCGCGTCACAATATTAGCTGATGTCCGATATTGACGCTAAGCCGGTGAAGCATCTGCAGTGAGCTTCACAGTGTGTTGTCAAGAATGGCGCTAACACAATGACTGGAGACAATTCCATCTTTAATGTTATTTTGAAAAAGTAGAAATTAAAATGTTTTGTAGCAGCATAGCGACCCACAATCCACTCTTTCTACTGCCTAGGGTGGAGCTAAAGGTTTTAGCGCTTCTTTTTTCATCACATGTAATAAGCACCTGTAGACATAAATGGATCTCTTTCACACATGAACAGACAGCTTGTGAAGTCTAGTGAAAAGAACAGCATCCATGCACACAGTGTATACAAATTTAATAAAATCACGACAGTTACAGTAGCCCACATTCACGTGTAAGCTCAGCTTATTTTCACAGAAACCGCGGGAGGAGGACAACAATAAAATACAAATACATTCTTAAAAAACGTTTGTAAGAAACTCAACATGTTTATGAAAAGGGACATTCCCTGTTGCACCACCGTTAAACAGTTCATAAGACACTTCACTTTTGTATGGAACGTCACTGATATGTATTGGATTGGTCATGAAACTGGAGAGATGAACCTTATACACTAAATGGAGACAGAAAGCTTCACTGTACAAAAGCAGACAGGACTCAATAGCTTAACAGTAGCAATTTGTTCAACAGCCTCACAAAGTTGGAGCTCAAAATGTGCAAAATACAAACATCTAAATTGACAGGTACAGTACACCATGGAAACACACTTGAAGCCTGGTTTAAGCACAGTTTTTTTTCTCCCCTCCCCCACTGTCACAGCAGTCAAGGACACGGTTCACCGAAACACGACAAGTCACGGAATAAAGAAAACAGACAGAGCTGATGGTTTTTGGTTATACAATGTGTGTCTGGACAAAAGAAAACACTTCTTGGTCGTTGATGTGTGGTCATAACTTCACACAGGTGGCAGCGCTGCACGTGATTGGTCAGTTCCCAGAGTCCCGTGGGTCCAGAGGGCACTCCTGGCTGATGACAGGGCTGTGAATCAGATTGCTGGACAGAGACTTGGGCCTGAGCTCAGAGGTGACGTAGGCCGGCTCCTCCAGCACCGTGTGCAGAGGAGAGCACTGGCCGTCCGGAGGGCCATAGGCACTGCTGTCAGAGCCCCCCTCCCGCTCCTCTTTGGACTCGTGCTTGGCCTCATAGTCCCGGGAAGAGGGCTCTGTCTTAGTGGGACTAGTACTGGACTGGGTCTCCTGCAGCGGCGGGCTCAGAGCGCGCTGAGATTTGAAGTATGGTTTGACATTGGCCACTTGGATTGTACTGTCCCGCTGCTCCTTCCCAAACGTGCTGAGGGTTTTTCTGCCGCTGCTCCCACTGCCGCAGCTGATGGTGCCATAAATCTCTGTCTCTACCATGGCATCCATTCCCACAGGGATGAAAAGGTTGGTGCGATTATCGCCGCTGTCTGCTTGGCTTCCTACCCGTAACTTTGGCATCCAGCATCTGTCAGAATGTCCCAGTGCGCGACATTCATCCGTGCAGTGGACTGATTTGTCTTGCTCTGCAAAAAAACACACAAAATGACACTTGTTATTGGCCTGGACAGCAGCAGTGTAAAGGTACACAACACAAAGATGTAAATCACATTTTAGAAATGAAACAAACAAATATCAATTCTGGCCAACGTCTTAAAATCCCCCTCTGATGGAAGTGATTTATTATGCAACTTCAGGATCCTTCAGAATAAAATATGAACCAAGCCTTTTCAACCAGCAGAGTATAAATTTAACTCTGTTGTTTTAATTCCTCAAGTGTATGTCTGCGCTCTCCACATGATGTAACCTTAATATCACCACACAGCAATGGCAACAATAAAACACACACAGAGACGCTGCTCATTTTCTGCTTTTGTGAAATCTGTGGTCAATGCATCACAACAATGTTTTAACCTATTCATGAAACCTCGCTTTCCCCTCTGTTACTCTCAACAACCTGTGTAGGTGTTTTTCAGCAAAATATCATCTGGTGCAGAGGAAGCAGAAGTGTTTTGCATTTGTAGCTGCGGCGGTGAGCAGCAGTTTGTGTGGAATAAACAGCAAAACAAGTGAGATGTTCACGCTTTTTTGATTAGGATGCTGAGATATAAGCCAGTTAGACTCCTCACAATATGGTACATCTTGCTCTTCCCAGTGCCAATTAAAACCAGAGAAACGAATTCACAGCGTTTAAAAACAGGTAGTTAATGCATTATGTAGGAGAGACTAACAGCGATTTACTGTGTTCTAAAAGGGTTCCTGACTGGTGAAGGAAGCCTGTCCTTGCCACCAGAGGACCTTGTTTACAGTCGAGGTGGTGAGCTTTTCTTGCAGTTTGGTTAGTGAAGGAGCCACAGTGCGCAGCGAGGGAGTGGAGGCAGTATATGGCACTAATAAAGCCGTGGACAGGAGACAGGAGTGCACCCCTCATTACTGTGTGATGGATGTATGATGACTCACTGATGCACAAGTGTACAGCTGCTCTGGACCAGGAGAATATCGGACCAACAAAAACAAGAGCTCTGTGGCCAGATGTGTATCCAGAGCAGTGGAAAGAATAGTGGACCTGGCTTCTGGGGGGAGTTTTGCGCTGAAGGATTGGTGGAACTTTTGAACCAAAGGATCTTCACACTGGTTTGATTTTGACATATTCAAATCACTCTATTTTTATTTCCCATAGGCTTTATTCGACAGAGTGTGAAATGTGGATGAGAGAGAAGGGAGGAATTTGTTTGTGGTAATTGTTGTAGCCAGGATTCAAACTCGCGACACTGCGGCCGGCTGCACGTGGAACCTGCCATGCCCGCTGCCGACTTAACCACTCGACCACCAGGCAAGCGCGACATGTTCAAATCTTCCACAGTGGAAACTTACAACAAGTTTTGTCTGTTGTTTTGACGTTTTGGAGCAGAACCACGCACCATCTCCAGACCATGGGCAAAGGATCATGGATCAATCAAAATTTAACATTGCAACATTGTGTAGAAAATGAAGAGACTACAACTGAACCTTTTTCTACAATGGAACACTTCTGGCTGAATGAAGGATTACACTGACCTGTTTCTAAGACTTAAGGGCAAAAAACCTTGGATCTGGTTCGGGAACTTGAAAACATTGCAACATTGTGTTAACTCCCTCATGTCCATTGAGCAGTGCCAAGAGCGTGATGGGATGGGACGGTGATGGGAATTCCTTGTAACGCTTTGATGGCACACTTTGCGCAGCCTTCACCACTGAAAGAGAAGACCTTGCACAACCACATCAGCCGCTAGTCACCCTGTACTTCTTTTTGGACTCGTAAAAAGGTTAAGCGTTTCTCTTTTCACAACCCATTCTCATCTCAACCAACCTTGAGCTTATTTTTTATGGTGCCCAACCTTCAAAACCTATATTTAATCTTTTCGACTATAGTCAAAATCAACACATTCTGCACATGCTGTAGTCATATTTTCTGATTGAAAAAGGTGAAACCATTACAAATAGACAAATTGAAATGTTTGATCAAAAGAGCCCACACTGGCATTAAACTGTCGAAACCTTTTGAATGTGTAACATCCTGCTGATGCCGTCACGCTATGGCGGCATGTGCCACCAAACTCCACACTGGCAGTGATGGCGGCGGCGAATTTGCATCGAAACTAATGGCGTCAATTAATTAGCATTAATTTGGGTTTGATTTGGGGAATGATTTCACCCTCGTCTCATGCCAATACAAAATCTTTTACTAATATTGTGTATTGCCAATTGTAATAATTATTAATCTGTTAATCAAGCGAGAGAGAGAGAGAGTAGATTAAAGAGAAACAATCAAATTATTTTCAAAAATGCTGTTTACATAATTGACTGTTCAACAAAATTTAAAGCAATGATTTGTAGGTATTTATTGCATTGACCTGAGTGAATTAGCCTTGTCATGTAAAACAGCTTCATATTAGTACAAACAATTGTTTTCATTATTTTATCAAGACCACATCATTTTAATTATCAATATTAGTAAATGTTATATGTGTGCAGAGTTTCATAAGAAAGTGTGTTTTTCTCAAACATCACCAGAGACATTTTTTGAACGTCATCAATCAGATGCCAAGATTTGGCAGATTTAGGGCACAATTTACACAATCTAAACTCTTTATAAACACATTCAGACAAGGTGAGGGTCACCAATGTTTAATCTGATTAGTTTTTAAGATGTATTGTTATTTACGGCTTCATTTAATAACAAAGATAAACTCCAAAAGCGACATTTCAGTCTGGTTGCCATTCATCACAGCAAGTTCTTCCCTGTTGTAATGGCGTCCTCTACAAATTTAGTCACATGAGTGCAGGAGCAAAAACAACATTATACTTTCTTTTTTCAGTTAACCTATATCTTTGTGTGCTTTTTCATCAGTGTTTATTGCCATTCATTCAATAGCAAATAATTTTATTGGTGTATCTACATATCATCATCATTGATAATGAAGCATAAGTCCAAAAGTCTATTGCAGTTGCTTTTTGGTTTATCATCTACAGACCTTGGTTTCAAAATATACTACATCTTTTTTTACATACTATTTTCACCTCAGTAATGTTGTTATTTACTGAGGTGGGATACATTTACTTCATTCACTTTTTAATACAATTTCACTTTACTAGAGTAATAGTTTCAGTTATTCTTCCCACTGTAAAAAAAAATTAAAAAAAGCAACAAAAGCTTTATGTTGACAATATTGACTGGTTTGAACATTTGTGTTTCTTGCACCACTACTTCAGATGAGCTATGATTTCGTTTTTCACATTTTGTTCACAAAATATCTGATTTGTGTATTATTTCGTTATTATTTTCATTACAGTTACTCCTTCAGTTACTTTTGTAACTTTTGAAGTTTTCCCAAATACTTATATAGAATACTCTTGAGTAATTTCCTGAGCCACCATACTTTGTACTCTATATCATTTTAAAGTAACGGAACTCTTACCCACCTTTGGTTAGTTATTATAAAAACTACACATGCAGAATTACAGTTTTCAATATCTGAGGCCAGATATATAGGCCTAAAAAATTAACTACTTTTTTTCTCAAGTATGCCTGGGTTCATTATAAGCAAATGGTGTTAACTGTATATAATACCAGTAAATAAACCAAATGAATATCTTTGTAGTGCAGGACTAATAGTGTGAACATTACAAAACAATAGACATTTTAAGCTTTTCATCTGAACATTCTGAATCTGAACTTTCAGCCTGTGGCAGCTCAGATTACATTTAGCCAAGTATAAACTGGATTTGATACTCCCTTTGCACCTTGTTAGAACAGCAAACACAGAAATACCCCAAAAACAAAAGTGGGCATAAACGATTATTACTTTTTGTCCCCCAGTCTTTTACACCTGCAACTCATGATCTTATAATAAACCAAATGTAGAACAAGCCAAAACAGTTTCTTTTTTTGGTTCCAATATCATTACTACGCGCAATCAAAACAAAGTGTGTCAAAGTTACACAAAAGCACTTAATGTGTAAGGGCACAGCGGCAAATGTCAAAACTGTCTTCTGTAAATTGCTTGTAAACGACAAGCCCCTTTGCATCCCTTATAAGTGCAATTTATCACCACGTAATCTCTCTCTAGCGCTTTAGACTCCTTCATCGTTAACAAATGTGTTTTCTCACTCTGCTGTCATCAACGGCAGTTGGTAATGTCATTCTTTACCTAGATATGGCACCAAATTAAATAATGGAATTGGTCATTTGGGTTGCATATCTATTGCCGTGCCACAACCTTAGCAACAGTGCTTTTTCAACAAGTGAAAAATGCTTCTCTCAAAATATTAGGACACCAAAACTTGCAAACATGGATTCAGCAGTGCATTATCACCTCCCTGTTCTGTCGTCTCACCTTCCACTACCATTAGAGCTGTTATTTGTGGACATATGTGTGTCCAATTACTCTGCAACTTGATATAGGCTAATATCCTTGTGTAGCTTTGTTCTATAAATAAAGCCTTGTGTGGATCATGTCATAGTGGCATATCAGAGACAACGGAACAAGCAACTTTATCTCATGGCGGAACATGACGGGGAGCACCAGGACACCTCCAGGAAAAGCTCTTGTGGGCAAACATCGAGTATACGCACACGTAGGAAGGACACTGCAGGGCAAGGAGCGAGAGAGGAAAAGGAAACTTCTCTGTGCCACGAGCCTCCTGAGATGCATTTGTAGTTAATTTGTAAAATAGATGCGTTTGCTATCTACAAGCCGCTGCGCCTTCCTATAAACACACGGCCCACACAAACACCCACGGGCCAAGCAGTGACTGTTAATTATTCCCCGACTGGACTGGCCCAAGTTCAAGCAGCCTGTTCGTTTTAAACAATGTACATTTGAATACAGACAGAGGCATTGCTGGGGGTAAGGCCAAATGTGTTGAAGCTGTTGTGAGAAGAGCAGAAGATGCCAGCAGATTACATAGCTTATTTAAAAGTGAATACAAATATAGTAAAGTTTCACAGTGTGTTGTGTCAGGCGCCAAATCATCTTGTAAGAATACATTCTAAAGTTACTTTGCACAAATACTGAAGGAACTGAATAAAGATGGTGGGTTAGCGCAGAGCTGATATATAGCACTCTATCCTGACATTCCTTTTTTAAAGACGTACTATACCTACTGAGCCCCATTCAAGTTGGCCTTGTTCTGCACTAACATGTTGAAAGAAAAAGAGAAATAGGGAACAAAAGCAGAGAATGTCTTCACACAATGTTTCGGGTGAACCTCATTTGTAATACATTTGTAAGAAAGTACATGATGTGACTGATCGCTTTTTTTCCCCTTCATGTTTGTGATGTCCCTCGGGATCAAATAAAGAAATATGTCCAATTATTGCCCACTAAAAACACTTTATAGCAAAGACCCATTCACATCAATTAAAAAGTTTGTAAACAAAAAGTTTCTAAATTCCAGAATGGAGGAAAAAGGGAAGTGGAACATAATGTAATTTCAAAAGGGAAACTGGGATTACCCTCCGAATAGCACAAACTATGATCGACCACTCAGATTCATGTGAGCGATGTCAGAGCCTGGTTTAAACATATTTAATCATTTATTTTACATTACTTGTGTATTTATCAGCAGATCATGACGACATTTAGCATTTTTTATGATGGCAAAATTCTGAGTTCTACTGGAAAAATTTACTTTAGCCCACAATAGTTTTCTTTGTACAAACCACAAATTGTACTATTTGTGAAGATCAAAAACACATTAAAAAAAAAGTAAATTAACTGACATGTCAAACCTGGAAATTCAAACTAGTTGTCTACTTTGTCTTCGTCGTCTACAGTCTCCTTCATTCCGGGAATTTTGAACATTGTCATGACAGCATTTTAAAGGGTCTATTTGTGGGTCCGAAGTGACGTGCCTCCCTCAACCTTGAGGAAGAAATCCACATGCTCACTGTGGCCTCTGTTAACAAAAAGTCTCACAACAAAGGATTCCTCTTCGGTAACATCCTCAAAAACTCTGTTTGTCGCCAAAAATGGATTACTGTGGTCAGAAGGAACCATTGGACTTACAGAAATCACTCCAGGCTGAGCACTGAGCTGTTTGATTCAGGTAATTAGCAGCTGGCTAATGCTAGTTTACATATTATTGCGTGGCTATGCTTGCCTACTTGCAGAGAGTTTTAACAAGCCTAATTTCCAACTGTTATATTTTAGGATCAGACAGTCACTCACCCGCACACAAAGTCTGTGCTCTTAAAAGCTTCGAGGGCTTGTCCTGTGCAGAGGGCTAGTTAATGAGGAAGCTTGGATGTAAGTATCTGCAAAAGTTTGTTGTGGCAAGTTCCTGCTACTTCACCGTGGATAAGGATCGGATCAGAGCCCATCACTTCTGACTTCTTGAAGTATCAACCCTTTTAATTTTCAGTTTTATGCGCTGTTTTTCCTGACTGTCTAACAGCGGGGATAGGCAACAGCATGTGGTGACGTCTTCAACATGGCGGTGACAACAAATAAGCCACGTGACTGAAACCCATGGATATACGTAGACATGGTGGGTTGTGGTTTGCCCAAGGACACAACAGCAGTAAACCCTGAAGGCATCTGGGATTAACCTTCCAAACTTTGACTCACTTAACAAAGTTTTTAATTAAATGAATATTAGAACGTTTGCCATGTTTCGGTGATTAGTAAAAAGGAAAATATAGGAACATCAAGGAATGGCCTCAAACTCCAAGTGGCATCAAGAGACTGACAGAAATGGATGGAAGCCACAGATATCTCCACAGATCTTCTGGTTACAAAACAGGAAATGAACTAGTTAAAGTCAAACTAAAAACTCCTGCATTTATCGATAAAATCTCAATCAAAAGGAAGCTACAACTCTTGACGTTGGAGTTTACAATAGGCAATATTGAGGAACACATTCATACTTTTTCTGAATGCTAAATTAATCAATACAGCCCATCTTTGTAGCTGTGTACTTCAGTTTTACTAAGTGTCTGAATCCAGTGAGACTGAGAGGAGTGTAGTGGTAGCAGCGCTAAAAAGAATAAGCCCTACCTGTCACTCCAAAAGCATGTAGACTGTCGCAGAAATCACTATACACCACAGAACATGTCACGCAACACTGCCACCAGTGGTCAGGTGAAATACAGGTCACCACTCATAAACCAAAACTAAATCTATGGAGCTTAAACGATGACAAAGGAATAAACATACAAGTTTTTTATTTATTTCTAAGCATATTTTGTACTTATTAGTATTAGCATCGATATTAGTGCCAAAACTAGACACTCATTTGAGTAAGTATTGATACTAACAACAAGACAAAATGGGACTTTTCCTGAACAGTTTCAAAATGCAGAATGATCTTGAGCTTTATCAGGACTAGTCAAAGAAAGAAAGAGGAAGAAGAAATGTGTTTATTAAGTGAAAATTAGTCTATTGTTGGTTTATTGTTTTAGTTTTTGGTTATCATTGTGTGTGTATCGTTGTGTGTGTATTGAAACTGGTATCAAGTCTATTCTTGTTGTCAAGCTGGTGGCAGAACCCTCCACCAGAAAGGTTACAGAGTGCACCTTTAAGGCATGTTAAGTGAAAGCAAGATTATGTCCCGTAGAGCAACAAGAAAAGGCCAATATTAGTATTGTGTAGCGTTATGTTTAATATGCACATTAAACATGTTTTTACCACGGGAAGTTGGATAGATATTACATTTTAACAGTCAATAAATAAATAATTATTAACAACATCCCTTAAAGTACCATTCTTATCTTGTCAAATCCCCCCATACGTTATGAAACACTGAATTTTAAGACGGAAACTGCAGACGGTTGTAGATGTGAGAAAAGCATATTGGTTGTCGCTAATGTTTCAAATAGAATCTCAGTCTCATGAAGCAAATTGATTAATATCTTAAAATGAGAGGGAAACATATAAACACATTGTTTGCACTGGATGGATGTTGGAATGCCGTTTGAACCCATGCCCCCGATCCAGTACATGCAGACCACATATAACAGCCTGCTGGTGGTCCATATCACTGATAAACATGTGATAAGGGGACTGCTGTTTTGTCTTATGTGACAATCCCTCCTCACTATCTGCTGATAAGGACACATGCTGTCTTAAGATAACACAATCATCAGAAAGGCATGACACTTATTATCTACATAATGACACAATTAGCTTGCCTTATCAAGGATTGAAGGATTGGTATTTGCATATTTTGTATAACAACGTAAGATAGTATGGAACTTGGGATGTGTCACGTCTCATTTGATTTCTATTCCATTTTTAGCTTTAGCCATTACAGTCCAAATAAACAGATGACCGATTGGTAGAAAACGTTTTCTACGTATTTTGCTACCGTAATTTGCTGCTACCATTTATTCTCCAAATGTTCCCTATTATGCATACTTACACAATTTCTATTCTTGTATAAACTAATTTTGTGCTATCTTTGTCAGACCAAAGATCAAGAGAATCAACGCATTTTACATCAAAAGACGGGGGAACTAAACGGAAGCTTTGATTTGGCAGAAGCGTAATACAGAATTACACTAAAAATGCTGCGCTTTGAAGAATCTACACCCAGATTACAGTTGGATGTGTTTTATATTCCGAGTATGTTTTTTTTAAGCTAAACAAGACCAGAACAATGGGCCCAGGCAAAGCGAGAGGCAGTGGGGATGTTGAATGGATTTCCATGGTACCTATCACTGGCGCGGTGGAAACCGCTCATGATGTTGATGTAAAGAGATGTGTGGGTCTCAGAAGGTCTCATGAAAACACACTTGGTATTTTTGCCGTTGTTGCCATTCTGTGTCATTGGGTAATTTAAACATTGTGGCTACGGTCTTACATAAAGTGCAATTTTCCGCGTTAGCAAGAAACAACATGTATGTTACCTTGGTGGGTGTCTGGCACAGCCCAGTAATCACATATTGTGTTAAAGAACAATTTCCTGTGTACAATTTTGTTAAGTGCTTTCCTCATAGATGCTTTGTAGTAAACAATATAGTAAAAACAAAAGCTGTAGGAAGGGAGAGACACAAGAGAGCTACTGCTATTGTCACTGCCATGATTTCCATTTTCAATTTCCACCACTTAATATGGAGGAATAATAGCTCTTAAACTCAACATTTACATATTGGCTTGAAAGAATCATGACAATCTGACATAATGGCTGTGATCCTATGGGCTGGCGGTTATAAAGTATGCGCCTGCCCATTATAAATAGACTGAAAGAGGGAGAAAGCCTAGCAACATAACCCACTGTGTGCATCTGTTGTCTGCGAGAATAAATAAATATTCCATGTGCGTGATGGTGAAAGCTGCACAGGTGCATACATTACCTGTATCAAAGCAGCCACAAGACTAGAGGGAAGCACAAGGTAAAAGATATAAAAGCAATCACTTTAACCAAAAAAGCTTGAATACGGATCTAAAAATTCTTGTTACTAATTTGTTTTCCTAATCTGCATTGCCTTTGTTTCTGTACATGTGAACAGAAGGATTGTGTGGGTTGCAAGGTTGTCTCATATGCAAGGTCTCGCATTATGTTGATTTCAGCATTACTGTCACCATTTATTGCTCATATCCAATCTGACTTATTTTTAACCACATGTCCCATATGTAATGAACGCCAAGGCATTACCACTTCCCATTAATATTAAATGCAATGCCCCACTCCTTCTTTTTTGCATTCTTTTTATCTTACCAATGCAGGTTTAGAAATTAACTCGCATTCCTAAATCTTCTCTTCTCTCACTCGCACCAGCCGTCCATGTGAATGTTCACCGTTGCATGCTACAAGACATCGCTTTCAATATCTATCCATGTGATTGGCGTTTAAAGACTCGGCTTGCATTCTGAAACTGTTTGGCCGGCAGTGGAGGTAAGAAAAAAAAATAAAAAAAAATGAGAAGACGAAGTGATTGAATTTACACCTCCTACAGAGTCAAGTTTGGTCTGCCATAATTCCTAGCGGCACAGACACATGCGATTCACACATCCTCTCCGGCAAGCTGCAAGAGTGTTCCCATCTCTGCCCTCCCCAAGAGCTAGCCGCAAACAAACAGTTCATAGCAATGTAAATGGTGTGGAAAGTAGCGCGGTGGGATTGGATGACCACAGCTATTCTCGCGCGCGGAAATGAAAGACATCTCCACTCCACACTCAAGTCCTGCCATTATCTTTTATCATACCTGCGAGAGATGCTTTCAAGAGCTTTATTTTTTATATATATATATATCCAGGCAGGCTAAATATAACAGGAGTCTGCCAGGTCAGCTAGAGTCCTGCATCTGACTGACAGCCATCCCGTGATTAATAAAAAACGAACCTGTCTATTTTCAACTGCCGGCAAAACGCTTGGAAATCTGGTGTCATGTATCTAGCCAGAAATACCTGTCATTGCGCAAAGAGGCTGCCATGCTTTTCCTTGTCTTGCCGTAGTCGTCTTAGCGTAGAGGCGAATGGGGTGTTCAAATAAAGACATGATCAAAAGGCACCCAGATGGAGGTACACTTTGGCATGCATATGAGGGGGGCTTTTGATGGTTAAATCAGACACAAGATGTTTGAAGATTCTACCTTAAGCCAATGGAGCCTTTTATCCTCCTCGATGACTATCTCGCTATTGCAATCCCAGGCCCTTCATGTCACCCATTGGAACACAGCTGTGACTCACGCTAATGTTGAAGCAAATAATATTACAAGGAGCAGTATGTAATCGCTCATGTCAAGACCCGAGCACATGTCTTTGAGGAGGCATCCCTAAATCCTAATGATAGGCTCAAGGTTGCTTTGATGGAGCGATGGAGAAGGAGCCGGGAAAGGACACAGGTTTTGAAAGAAGTTTTTTCTAAAGGGAGTTTACTAAAAATGTAGGTTGAAATTCAAATGATTACAGTTTTTAGCACATTGTTGAAACTTGGCTTAGTTTGATTATGGTCAAACCATTTGGAACAGTTCTCATCAGTTCACACAATTATCAGGCTCGTGCTCAAAACACTTGACTAGGCTCCTATTTGGAAACATACTTGTTCAATGAATTCACCACGTTTTCAAATACTACAGGCCTGTTCGCACGTGGTAAAGGACTTTGGCCCTAACTCTGTCTAATTCAATATAGAAACTCGAACATAACAGCATAAAAAACATATCTGTAAAAATAATACTAATAATTTATGAGCACCCAAAATCTAACAACAAAGGGTTCGACACATACATTACTTATTGCCAAAGCAGTGATAATATATTTGCTTTTCTGACATCTCTCTATTGTCTTTCTTTTTTCTTATTCAGCATAAATATTTGAATAGAAGTAAAAATCTGTTTGTACTTATTTATTTGTAAATGTTCGAATAGTTTATATCGACTGGTTTAATATTAAATTGTGAAGGGGAAATAATGACTTTACCTACATTTTCTGTGAAGAATGTTGGACAATATTGACAAGAATGAATATCTCAATATGTTTTGTATTCTCACAGCAATGATAATCCAATCATATTTGCAATCCTTCAGAAATGTGCTCAAATGTGCCTGAAAATATCATGTATTTGTTTGAGGTTCAAACAAAGGGACAGAAATATTAACTTGGGTCCTTGTTTGGATGCTTTTTAGCAACACTATTTGCAGATATTCAATCTTTTTTTATTTAAATTGCAGACAATGCTCCGTATTATATCTTTGCAAACCCTGAAAACAACAATCTTGATATTTTCCTGAAGACTATATTGAGTATGAATAGCTTGGAACTCTAGATAACATGTTTTTGGTTGTTTTGATTTCCGATCTCAATTCTTATAAACACAATTGTGGTACTCTTGTAGGCTATTCAGAAACCACAATTTCCACACCAAAAAAAGCAATTTTCTATTTTTTATTGTTGGTCTTTTGTATAACTTTTAATACTAGTCATAGCACACCAATAAGTGCAAACATTATTATCAGTTAGAAGGTACATTGTGCGGTGTGTCTAGCAACAGCTTTGGTCCAGACTACGAACGTGTCTCACATCCTAGTTTTTCATCACTACTTCCCTGGTGTGGTTTAAAAAAAAAAAGTGTAAATATTAATTGAAAAATTACTATAAAGGAAATTAGCCAAGTAGCTTCATCACCCTTTCCTACTGATCTATAAGCAAGCCACTTATATGGACCATTAGCCAAAGTTAAGGAGCAGTTTAGCTCTCTCCCATTCACATGATTATAGTTCAAATTCTCTATATAAAGACTGAATGAACAAAACTATGAGCATATAGCGTAATACAGTTGAACAATCTTCATTATGGAATATGACATTTGTGGTTTGCCAAAGACGGCTGGTTTATAGCTCAATATCTGAAAGTCTGACCTGGCCAAGCAGAAATACGTTGATTTCAAGGATATAGCCTTGACCTTTAGAAAGCAAGTGTTTGGGATGGGGTTAAAATGACTGGGGCGTGGTCTCCTTGTTATCATGGTCCACTGAACATATGTGCCAATACCGCATAAAAATGCAGTGCCACGCTGAGCACTGGTACGGTTCAGTGCTAATTTCGACAACACACAACATACAATGCACCGATCATGGGCTTGTATTAAAGGACACAGTTGGGAGCGGCCAACATTTTTCAAGAACAACAAATACATCATAAGATTGCAACCATTATGATTTAGATTTCATCATATCATGTCCCCAAATAAAAGCTTGAGTAATTTGGTCCTCTGATAAAAATACCACAATAATGCCTGAAAGAGCCAGGAGCTTAGCAGACTACATGAGATTTTCATTTTCAGACCCCAAGGACTCCAAAGTGGGTCAAAGAGAGGTTGAATGTAGTTTAAATGTTCTGTCTTGAAGTATAAAGTTTGTTTGATGATTGTTGGTGACTGAAATGCCAAGGAACAAATGTATGGAAAAGTCTCAGCAAAATAAATCTTTTTTTTTTATGCCCTTAACAAGTGTTCTTGCAACTTGATGCATCTAAAAGGTCACAGTAAAATAGCAGTATTTTGTAAAAATTGGTTCGCAACATGAATGATAAACACTGCAAAAGGAAGCACGCAATGGTGGCCTGTTACTCGCCGAATAGAACTGTGAATCATTATCACAAAGTATGTTTGCCAACTAGTATCGCTTACGTCTATTTATATGCTGTGGGAGCTCATAAATGATTTATATGCACTTGTTATTACTTTATTTAACAGACTCCCTAAAGCATTGTATTTGGATAGACATATCGAAGTCTGATAATCTAAAAAGTGTAGGTGACATTTTTAGGAGAGTCAACACAGACTTGACATTTATTTGAAAAATAAATCACGTAACCCCGATTGTTCACAGATAAGTAAAACTTTAAAAGTGTTTCCCAGTAAATGAAATTATTCTTGAAATTAATAAACATGTCACATACTCTCCTTTTGTTAAAAATGTTGAAGACATTGCTCAACAGACTTCTGCAGCTCTTTGTTGCAGTATGTTTTAATCAATATCTCCAAACTGACTGAGAATACTTTTGTGATATTTGACTGCAGATAGACCTCACCATAACTCAATTTTGCCCAAAACGTCACTTACACCCTGTAGATTCTCAGTGGAAGTGGTCACTGGACCGCCCACTGCTCTGACCAGGTCGAAGATGCATAAAGACAAAACAAAGGGCCGGACTGGAGTCATCTTCAACATGTCAGGAAGAGAGCGCGTCCACTCACCCTGCTCAAAAGGCTGCCCATTAACCGCTGGCGCTTTCATCTTGAGGGCCTCCCTGGCAGACGTGTCGCATTGTGAGCCTTTATTAGTATCCTGGTCACTATCAGCTTGGTCACTATCACCATGGCCACTGTCGCGCAGGCTGGCCCGCTCTGCATCCTTAAATGTGGAGCTGCAGTGGAAAACGGGAGAAAGAGAAACACATGCATAGGTTACCATTAAGTGAGGGTGAGAGACAGCCAGAGACTAAGAGAACAGACATCCAAATGCAGTGGTCAAGTGGTGCTTACCTTTGAACAAACGGTTGCCGGCTACCCGCGTAATTGGACTCAGTGGAGAAATTTTCAGTCTAGAAACAAAAGGAGAGGAAATATGTCAAATATGCACTAAAAGCATAATTATTGAGTCCTAGGTTTTGGTTTAGTCCAAGTTATGAGCAGCACGTGCAAAGCAGTATTTCATGCGCTTTTATTCAACTGCAATTAACGTCAATATTGAGTTTTTCTGCATTTTACTGAAATATTCAAATATTGTGAAGCCTATATTGAACATACAGCAACATTTTAGAGGAGGTCTAAACTAATTATTTAACATCTGTTTGAATATTGTTGCATAAAACAAATCCTGCATGAAAAAGGTGTTTTGTGATCATGCTCAAACATGTAAACAGCTTGTGTAAATTTTTACATATTTATCTAAGGAAGTGATCCAAATCTGTTACATTATTGACATAAATCCCATATGTTGCCTTATGCGGCTTGTTGGCAGGGGAAAGGGCGCAGCATTAGCTACTGCCATCAGCTTCATTTTTTTCCCCTATCTGGAGAATAATGTGTTTGTGTTGATCACACCCACATACCCCAGTGACTGGTGACAGTGCCAGGCCCTGTCATATGCCTTATCATCTCCAAATGAGACTGTCTCCGAAACTGTCCTAGATTTTTACAACTACTAATTCTGTCGGGCTAAACGTTACGCCGGGCCCATGCTGTCAAATTAGCATGTTTGCTGGCGTCCGTGCATCCACCCACCATTGCCATCTCCACAAGGCGAGGGTGGACCCTGGTAATGGTCTGGTGTTGCCAACTCTGGATGTGGCTGGGTGGCGATGGCCCATATTTGTGCAGTGCGAGAAATGCGATGGTAAGGTTATGCTGTGTGTGCACCTGCTTTGTGGTGCACACTGGTTCAGTAATGTGATCGGACAAGCTGCTCAAACACCTGTCCAATCCCACATTTCAAGGCCTGGTTTTGTTTTCACTCTATAGCTCCGGAGTCTGGCAGGGTCACAGCAGCCTTGTTCAAGACTCACACTGTTTGCATGTCTAACTGCGAGGAGTTTCTGATTATGTGGACCACCTGTATCATTTTGCAAGAGGAGACTCACAATGAAGCCAGAACTGAAATGATTTGCACTCGCTGGTGTGGATGAAGGACATCAGTTTTTTGGCAAAATGCTGTTTATGCCATCAAAACCTCTGTGACACTAAAATATTCTGCCTCCTATGAGGGAGATATTAGGCAGTGATAAGCCGGCCAAGAAGAAAAGTAATAATGATGATGTCTGCTCGCTATGACAGAGTTCTCCCTTTCAGGCGATTACTTTCTCTTTGTCAGATATGTATTGCAAAGCAGCGTGAGAAGATAAGGAAGAAAAGGCCAGATAACGAGTACAGTGGAGGCACCCTTACCTGTATCACTGACATCCTATTGGCTGGAGTGTCTGCGCTGAGTCCGCCGAAGCTGGAGTGGCAGCCAGCCCGGGGCACCGTCAGGCTGTTGGGAGTGGTCTTCAGGTACATGACCTCTGACCTGGGGAGGGTCAGGGGAAGCGGGCTCTGGTAGTCAAAGCAAATGGGAGAGGTGATGAGTGAGGGGCTGCTCACCACATTCATACGGCTGGCCGAATCTCTCTCTTCCATCTCACTCTGCACCAACATGATGTCACTCTTGTTGATCCTTTTCTTCTTGCCCTTCCCCACTGGGGCATTGGAGTACTCAGCCATGCGGCAGTTATAATTCCCAGTCTCCTTATCTTGATGCTTGGACTTGACAGCGATGGCGGCCATGACTGCTAAGAGCATGACAGAGATAATGCAGAGGGTAACTATGAGGGGCAGAGATACGTCCCAGTGCTGCTGTTCTCCATTGGCGCTGGAACCCCCTCCCGCCGTTGCCTCCATGTTTGCCCTAATGATGAGCTTAGCCACGGCAGATAAAGGAGGCTTGCCATGGTCAGTTACCTTCACCACCAGCTCGACCACAGGAGCCACCTCTTCCCAAAGAGCGTGAGCTGTTCTGACCTCTCCTCCCACTGGATCCATTTCAAACAGGTGGTCATCATTTCCCTCTGTAATCTCATAGGTCAAATGGCCACTTTCCCCGTGATCATGGTCAACCGCTTTTACCGTGGCCACAATATATCCTATACCTACATTTCGAGGCACAGGGATTTCAGCAGTGTCATTTTGAAGTAAGGGAAGAATAATAACAGGGAGATTGTCATTCACATCGAGTATATTGACCCTGACTATAGAGGTGCTCTCCATGTGAGGAGACCCGCCATCTTTAGCTTGAACTTTAAATTCAAAAGATTTAGTCTGCTCATAGTTAAACGACCGTGAAGCATAAATAGCTCCATTAGTTGGATTGACAGACACATAGGTATACACTGAGACGTCTCCTATATGTGACGGCAAAATGGAGTATGACACAGTTCCGTTCCGACCTACATCCGGGTCGTGGGCTAGGACTGATCCCAAATATTCCCCTGGGATATTGTTCTCCGGCACCTGTAGATTATAGACTGTCTTTGTGAAACGGGGTGCATTGTCATTCTCATCCAGGATTTTCACAGTAAACGATTTAGTGTAGTTCAAAGAAGGGATCCCATTGTCTCTAGCTACAATAGTCACATTATATTCATCTTTCATTTCTCGGTCCAGAGGCCTGTCTGTTAGCAGCGTGTAGAAATTGTCATTGTTCTCCTGCAGTCTGAACGGGACATTCCCAATCACCCTGCACTGGAGCTGACCGTTCCTGCCTGCGTCTTTATCTGTCACCCGAACCAGTGCGATGACTGACTCCGGGGGTGCGGCCTCGCTTATTGCACCCTGCCGAACTGAGACAAAAGTTATTATTGGTGTGTTGTCATTTTTGTCCAGCACTTTGACAGTTATTTTGCAGTGGCCCGGTATTGGGTTTGGGCCCATGTCTTTGGCCTGGACGTCAAACTCTATAATTGGATTCTCTTCATAGTCTATCTCTCCTTGGACTTTGATGACGCCCGAATTGGGGTCAATGGAGAACAGATCTTGTATTCTGTCAGATGCATATCCAGTGAAGGAGTACACCACCTGCCCGTTGCTGCCCTCATCCTGGTCAGTGGCGTTCAGATCTACGAGCACTTTGCCAGGAGGAGAGTTCTCAGGGATCTCAATGACATAAGAGGATTTGTCAAAAATAGGGCTATTGTCATTGGAGTCAGTCACTCTGACGTTAATTTGCATGGAGCCTGATCTGGGATACTCCCCTCCGTCTATGGCAGTGAGCAGCAGGGTGTGATGGCTCTGATCCTCTCTATCCAGGGGTCTCTGAACCACCAGCTCCGGGTAAATAGTACCATCACCCCTGACTTTTAAATCCAAAGAGAATGTATTATAATCATCTCTTGTGACCTGATATGTCTTGATGCCATTCTCCCCTGAATCCAAGTCATGTGCGATGGTGAGAGGGAAACGCGTTCCTGCTGCTGCGTTCTCAGAAATGTCAATATTAACGTGATCCGCGGGGAAAGTGGGTGAGTTGTCGTTGATGTCTTGTATATCAATCTTGATCATGCAAATCTCTTTGTCGTTGGCAAATACTTCCATAGAGAGCTGGCACTTGGGGTTGCGCCTGCACAACGTCTCCCTGTCAATCCTTTGTTTGGTAAAGATAAGTCCACTCTCCGGGTCAACATCCACGAGATGTGGCGCGGAATTCTCGAGCACACGGAATTTTTTACCTCTCTCCACAGTCCCGTAGCCAGCGTCCTTTGCTATGTTTCCTATCACTGTGCCCGGTCCTTGCTCCTCGGGGACGGAGTAATTAAGATTTTTCAATGTCAGGGCTTGTACCCACAACAAGAGGAAAACAGTGACACAGAGACGCATCCCGTCTGTTGGCAGCAGACAAGAGGAGAGAAGAAAAAAAATCCTCGTTGACTTTCAACCTGTTGAAACCCTACGCAGACATGTGCTCTGCAGCAGCCCGCTCTCTAATTACGCATCTATTCTATAAGTGCTTTTCTTTCGCTTTACTAATCATTTCTGTCAACAAAGCGGACCGGCAGACGACACCTTACGCATGAATTAAACATCAAATCCAACATTGTGCAAAGAAGCGGCTTTGTGTTTTTATTTTTCCTGAAGGGCGCTGATGAATAATCGATGACTATAAAGTATTAATATTCCCCAATGCGTCCAAGGTTAAAGCATTTGGATCTCTCCCGGTTGAAGGTTAGCGCGGGGCTCACAAAAGCGCATTGCCCTCATGCGACATCTACACCTAGGCTATACACGGGCAGCATGCACCATTCTCCGATGTTACGATTCACAATGCATTTACTTTTACCCCTGTGCGGCACACTGTTGCATCCTTAGCGCGCTGCCCCTGCTGCCTCTTCCCCATCGTCTCACGCGCAAAGTGGGCTAAGAATCACAAAAAGAAGCGCTCTCCCCCCAGTACTAGCTTTGTGTCGCCGTCATTCAAACGCGTCTATCTCACGGCTGCGACTTTTGCCCGATGATTGTCCTATAATCAGTCCAGTAATCCCATAATCCAGTGCAATTGGACCCGATGCTGTTCCATCCTTCATTCGGACACTTTCCTCTCGCTTCTTGTAGGGGTAAAATAGCAACAAAAGAGGAAAAAGCCCGCTGTAAGATTTCAGATAATCTAAATTAATGGCTTTTCTCCTGGCTTGCCCGCGCGCAGTCACTTCCCAGCGTCAACTGTTGAGCCCCCTCGCTCTCGCCTCTTCTTTAGTGCAGTGACTGGAATCCTCTCGACGCCTTCTTCCTCCCAAAGCTCGCGTTGCTATTCTTCACCGCATTCAACACATAGTTTCTTCTCCCAAAGCAAATGAGTGAGCGGTGACAGATCCTGCCCGGAGGGTTGGTTTTGCGCATGTGGATGTGTGTTTCCATCCAATAGGTCTGGGCTAAGATCGCATACTGTTTAGTGCTACGTGATTCATTTACTGATGTAGCGCAGCATCACAGGCAGCAGGGGAAACGTGCTGCTCCTCTGTACCAATACTGTTGCTCCTAACACATGTGGATGAATGGATGGTGGGTGTGCTTGGGGGGGGGGGGGGGGGGGGGGGGGGGGGGGGGGGGGGGGGGAGGTGGGGGGGGGCTTTGGATTGTGACTGATTGTGACTGGGATCGATTAAATGTGCTTGTCTGCAGAGTATACTTGAGAGTGGTCATTTGCTGCCGGCTGGATTAAAGCTGGCGTGTTCGAAAAGGTGCAATAGTGGTTCTTCTCTCTTCTCCATATCGGTGAAGTGCTAGAGATATTCATAACTAAAGATCCCTATCAATATTTGAAAACAATACCAGCTGTCTCCTGTGCGCACGTCTTATCATTAGCTTTTCTGAAAGATAAACTGAAAGACAGACTGCTTGGTATTTTCAGGATAATCTTCACTAAAGGACATGACATGACAGTTGCTTTTGCTTATAAAAGTGGGGGAATATATAATAAAGGTTTATTTGAGAGCTCAAATATCACAGCTGTTGAAATAACCTGCCTTCTGTGGACATCAATCTCATATCTCTTGCCTACAGTATATTGGGAAGAAAGAATTGAATGACATTTAGTTCACTCCACAATATGACATTAGCATTTTGATTCTGTCTTGTCCAGTCGATGACGCACAAGCATGTAGGATATAGTGACAGAATACAGTGTCCAAAGACTACATATGTCTCAATTTATTAAATATGTTTTCTTACTGCTTTAAATTGATTATATTTCATGAGGATTTCAGAGATTGGTTCCAAGGATCTTATAGGCTTATAGAATTGCTTGCAAGACTACAGACAAATCAGTTTGTTCAGAAAAGAATCATTTAATATGTCATGCTGGTTTAAGTGGTTTGTTTAGAAGCACAAGTGAACTTTTGATTCAGATATTTTTGGTATGAAGTACCTTTGACTCCAATACAGACGAGGCTAAACAAAAACTGACCATATCGTTACCGGTCAGATGTGCCAAACGTCCATAGAGATCCATTAGCAAAAATACTTTCAACAAAAGAGCCATGGAACAACCTGATACTAAATGCATTTCTCACTTTCTTCTAAGAATATGTTTTTAGCATTTTAAAATCTATATTAGCTTAACATTAGGCGAAATGAACAACCTGAGGTGTGATGACAAAATCACAAACTCCACAGAGTAAAATATTCATGAAATCCAATTTGGCAAACATTTGTAAAGCCATTTATCTGACTTTACAATATTGACAATATACGGTAGGCTTTACAATAGTGTCAATATATACGGTAGGCTTCTGTGCTCAGATATTCAGATCAGAAAAGGTCGTATTGTCCCCTGCATTTGACCCATCCTTCAAAGGTCAGGACAAAAGTAGAGCCTTGTGCAGATTTTAAACTGTGATTAAAACATAAAGAGACTTGCAAACTCGATAAAATGTTCAATGCGCCTTACATTTTAGAACTCCCATTGAACAAGCGATACACATCCAGCCCACACTTCCGTTACACATCTATTTTGAAAACAAACTAAACAAATCTTTTTGTATTGTGCTTTTACACTCTTTTCCTTTAGAAATGTCACCTTGCTTTACAGCAGCAACAAGGTTCACCAACTTAACAGCTGCTTTTATTTATCCAGTGGAACGAGCGCCCTATCTGCATAAAACAAAGGCTCTGGAAATGAGGGAGGCCAGCTTGACTCTCCTACCGACACAACACAAAAGGATGGAGAGAGCAAGGTCAGAAAGCTGTGTGACTCCGCTCTGGCTGGGCTCCATAGAAATCCCATGGTGATACTGGTGCACCATCTTATTACACTGGCCCACTCACAACACCAGTGTACACTCTAATGAAAGGTCAGACGAAAATTGCTAATATTCAATTATAAAGAGTAGGAAAATATTAATTCTGGGCCGACAATTGCCTAGGGGCTGGTGAACGTTAGCCTTCTGGTCATTTACGTTAAAATTGACATATTTTACTTTTGTTTTGTGCATAATTTCTTTTGATTATTATGCATGGGTTTTGGACATAGTCTGTGTTTGCCATTTCCCTGCGACAAATGTTTTCCAAATAATCATAAAAATAGAAGGGGTGGAATTTTAATGCCCAACCTCCACAGCAGCAGCATCAATCATCTTTGTGGTGATTGACAGTTGTGATGCCCTGCCTTGTTCTAATTGAGACCATGGGGCCAATCGACAAAAAGCCACAAAGCCAAACTACAAACACTGGATACAACTGAAAAGATTTTATATTTGTTTAAATGAAAGGGAATCAGGTCAAGCATGTGGTTCTATTTAGTTTAGTGTACAGTATGTGGGATTTAAATGTATAATTTACAAATGAGCCTGACAAACGATTTCTCTAACCACCTGTCCAGCACTAATAGAAACAATTAAGTGAATATTATTTTTGCCTTCAGCTCTATCGTCATTAATATGCTAATTTCTATGTTAACCTATATTAAAAGGGTAAAGTTCGATACTCTTACTAATCGCTAATGGTTTCTAACCAAGGTTTGCCAATAACCTACATACAGCTACAAGACCAATGACTGTGGGGGAGAGATACAACATTTAAAAATTCCAAAATTCAAATAGGCTATTAAACAGTTTAAAGGCACAATGGAGGGTATTTAAAGGGGACATAGTATGCTAAATTAAAGAGCTGTTAACCTTGTTACAACAGTGTTTCCTCATCATTAGTTTATTCAAAGTTGCATTTTTCCTGCATGTTTGAGTTATTCTGTATTGTCCTGCAACTGAGGCTCGAGGGCTCCGAAAATTCCTGTTTTCACTAACCCCCTATCCCTCTACATAGTTGTGATTATTTGAAAAATTAAGACTCCCACTACACATGCTTGGTTCAAAAATGTCACGCCGCCACTTCCAATTCAAGATTAAAAAACATGTAAATTACAATCTGCTGCATGTCACAGTAAAACGTCACTAGAGAGGCGGGGCTTATCAGTTCTGCAGTTTTGAACAGGAAGTCAATGAACCAGTTTCTATTATTATGATGTTTTCGATCGATATTGCCATATTACAATGAAAAAATGTAAAATTATGATCTACATACAGTATATATATAACTGTTTTAATGCTTTATTAACTATAACGTTTGAAAGAAACAGATTTAATGTTGAACTGGGTCATGTGGTCATAAGTCACATAGTTCATTAGCCCTGAGCAAGCGTTTAAACTTAAAAAAAAAAAAAAAATCCCTGAAAGTTTATGGAAAATATCAAGAGAATTTACTTCGGTCACTGTTGAGCTTGATGACAACATTTATTCATTACATCCTGTACATATTGTTTACAAATAAGAAATATATGGCATTGTAATAGTGGGTTGTATTTGTTTGTTTTCCCTTCTGGTCTCAGAATCTGTTCTACCATATGCAAATAAACATAAAAACCTGACTGAAAATAACACAGCACAAATAATACAAAGAACTAATATTGTTTCATGATTAAGCTTAACTTGTAAAAAACAAACATTTAGCAAAGAGAGGCTTTGAATCTTGCAAATCTTAAAATGAACAATCGCAGGAACACGCGCTTCGGATTTTTATGCATCTATTTAGACATCCTTTTATTTCTGCTGCTTTTGGCTCCCCATCTGTTGTTTCGATTGGAGTTGATTCATTAATATCACTATAAAGCATAGCCCTTTTAATTCCATGTTAGTCTGGATCCAAATCAACCTTGAGCCGTCCCGGGGTTCAAATTCCCATTGTCTGTGAACACAACTGTTTTCCCTTCTCCTGGGAGCATCAACTTTGCCTGGCCAAGGGTGCAGCCTGCATAAATTGGCCATTTCTGCAGGTAAGAGATAAGGACAACAAAGGCAAACTAATTATCATTCAGTCTATGTTAAAACCTCGGGAAAGAGCTGCTACTCACAATTGTGTCCCTTATTGTCACAGTCATAGCATTTCATGTGATCTGAACTGAGGGGCCTCACTCACATCCATCCCTTTAAATAGTCCTTACGTCATACTTTTCTTGTTTTTCTCTGTACGTGGACGACTTTACTGCTTTACATGCTGACATCCCAACTAACTGTATTTATTATTATAATTATTAGTATTACCCTTGTAAACATGTGCAAGAGGCAGTTATGTCAAAGAAATGGGAGAAACGTGACATATTGGCAAACAAATTGGACAAATTTTAGGAAAGTTGATGCTGAAACGTTTGATTAGCAAAATTCTCTTTTCTCTTCTTTTTTGAGAAAGAAATCATACTAAAGCTTTATTTTTGTGCTGCTAGCTATAAAGGCACTTTTTCTGAACCAATCCTTCACGCACTTTAAAAAACAAAAACATCAGTGAAGATTTGGTAGTAAGAACATCAACAAAACAAGTTTTAACCAAAACTTAGTGGGTTATGTCAGGTCCATGCAATGTGGAAATCATTCACAGCTCGTTACTTGTCTAGGCAGTTCTTTTGAGAACATTACAACTTTACAATATGACCACCTCAAGCAAAGGCTCCACCAATATACAATTTGTATAAAACATTTAATAAAATTGCAAAGATCGACTAAATAAACATAAGGCTACAGTTCATAGAGTGCCTCAAATTTGCCCACAATAGTTTACAAGCATTTGTGTAGATTACAATATAAAAATGTTGCAAATCAACATTTTAAAGACAGCAGTTTTCTTGATGATGAGTGGGGTCTGCTCCTGGTCCAGCATCTCCAGTTTGCGTTTGGCCCACATTTATCTTTTCTATTAGTGAGAAAACGTATTCATTATGTTACAGATTGTAAAACGATAAGAAATGCATGAAAACACATTCATTCACATTCAGTTACCATTATTTATTGAAAAAGTTTCTCGATGGCCATTAACATCACTCCCGTCTTGCGCGCAGCACTGTGCACACGATCAATCAGAAAAAGAATGAAAAGCATTCACAAAGGTATAATGACAGAACTTTTTTGTTTAAGAAAATGGTCTGAATCCCCTTGGCTAACATCAACAACCCAAATCCAAAATATTAGCTACGCAAAACACCTAATTTCCATAATAGTAAACTTGTGTGTGACTTTCTCTTGTTATTGTCAGCAACGTGACAACTTTGCAACCTGTAATTACTCCACAGCATCTGGCGCCTGAACCTTACTGTCTATGTTGTCTAGGAAAAAGAAAAAGAGCATCAAATTAAACATGGGAACAAAGTATCCCAACGACAAATTGATTTTTACTGGAAAGCTCATAATTCCACTTGCGTAAAAAACACAGTAATAATTCCAGCGGGGTTGACATGACAAACTGTTGCGGCGTTGGTTCAAAGCCACATATCTTGGCACCTCTTTAATGTAAGTCACTTAGTATACCGACCGGCAACTACTGAGATTAAGTTGTTTATTATTCTGGTTTAGCGTCCACTGCTACCTGCACCGTGACTGAGGAGAGCATTTTGAATACTGATAGAAAGTATGATCAACACTGCAGACTGGGGAGCTGCTAAATGCACATATAAAACACTAAACTGCATGACTTTTTTAAAAGCCGAGGAGGTTGCAAGCTTTGGATGAAGCATGTAGTGAGAGTGGACATATTTTTTGTGCATCTTCCAGTTCCCAAGTTCTCGAAGGTGTCAGGGCTTAGTCGATAAAAGACTTGAGGGAGGATGTGTTGGTAGGTCTAAATATTAATCTATAAAATGTGAAACTGTTTTGACCACATTTTTATTCAGGAAAACCAGTGCTTAATATTCCACCACCACCACAGCAGTGGTTTTACTTGGAAATGTAAAAAAAAAAGTGAACATTCAAAACAGCTTGTAAATTCATCAGGAACTGCCACATCATGTAGTTCTAAACGACATTTGTGTAAAAAGTGTAAAATGTGGTGTTTCAAAACTGTACTGTGCGTGCCTGGGTAGTTTGAATGCACTTTCAAAATAATGTGATTCATCTTTTGATGCCACTAACTACAACTAATTACAAGTTACAAGTTTAAGTTTATTGTTGTCTTTAAAGAAGGGGTATTACACTTCTATGGTGAGTTATTTGTTAACACTTTGCATATGTCCGGGCTATTCAACATAAGGCCCAGGGGCCAATTCAGGCCCTCCAAGCTATTTAATACGGTCCATGACCCAGCTCCCAAATATTAAAACAAAACCAAAACGTTTATTTACTGGTTCAATTCTGGGTTAGCTCTAGTTTAGACCTGGTTTGGCCTGGTTTAGTTCCTGTTTAATTCTGCTTTAGACCTGTTTTGATTCAGAGTAAGTCCTGGTTCAGACTTGGTTACTATCCTAGTTTAATTCTGGTTCAGCGCTAGATCAGCAATTTTGCAAAGCAATGTTTGTAAAGCATTTTGTATGTTAGGGTTAATGTTAGTAGTTATTTTATTGCATGAACTAAATGTATTGAAATAATGTTTGGGATATTTTGTGCGACCCAAAATGATTGTTGTTGTGCCCAGAGGCCTTGGCCCTCCGAAAAATCTTGCCCTCAGGAAATTCAAGTTGAATAGCCCTGGCATATATAGACCACCATGTTACCTTTTGGTGGTTTAACAATTCTAAATTCACTGAAACGAACAAAATCAAAACATTTAAAATAGTTTAATCAGTTTTGGTTTTGTTTTTGACGCTCTCCTTGTGCTCCCCACGCTAAGCCCCGCCCCGGTGCTTAATTTGTAAATTAGTAACACATTTTACCGGAACACACACAATTCGTGAGCATAAAAGTTCTCAGAAAGGCCAAATACAACCATCCAACCCCCTTTTCAGCAACTTAAAGGATATAATAATTGACAGGGCATGTTTTTATGCATGTCTTAGAGGGATGTTCATTCTGACTCAATACGCAGCAGCACCTACCGCAGCAGCCGATCCACAACACAGGATGCCCTCCCACACACTCGCTCCCCGCACCTGATCTGCATCCCTCTGCTTTAAATTATACTTGTTACTTCTCACCAAAAGTATTGCATTTGAGCGTGACGAAAGTAACTTGTTAAGTAAAGAGCGCTATTCAATTCATTGGGAAGACGCACCCGAACAGACACAAGTGGACTGTACAGTCAACTACAACACAACACAACACAGTCACCTTTAACGCAGCACACAGAGGCCCAAAATCAGAACACAACAGCCATGCACACTACATGACGGTGCTTGTAAACTCGTAAAACCAGCAGCATAATAGATATTAAAATAGCTGCACTTACGATTAGAAAAGTAGCAGATGGATAAATCCACACTCGCTTAGCTCACATCTTTTTATCAATCTGTAAACTCCAAACTCACGGGTCAGTGCCGCTGCTGTCGTCTGTTTTCCCTTCCATCACAAATAGTCTCCAAATAACGACATACAATATATCCTTAAATCCACTCGTTTGCTGCTCATTTCTCATGTGTTTCAGAAAGAGACTCTATAAAATCGCTTGTCATGCTTAACCAATAAAATGTCAGGAAAGTTTACGCCTGTCTTACGCTGCTTCTGGTTGGTTAAAATAGATATTGACTGTGAGAGACTGTGAGAGAGTGTGAGCAATCGCAGTCTCCAATTCCTCCAAGTCTCGTGTACTTCCCAAAACAACTTTTTGCAGTTTACTGAGTGAGATGAGAGTGTAATGCCACATCTGCGACTTGGAGGAAATGAGAGACACACGGCTCACATCTGCACATAAGTGTTCTTTGTTGGTTTAAAACACACATTTCTGTATTTATTTTATACAAGAACCTCAACATAAAGGTGTAACATATAGTAAAGTTACCGGATCAAGGTAAACAGTTGCCGGAACGCACCCGACTGTAGCACCCGACCTGTTTCGTCTTGTTCCTGCTCAGATCAAGCCCTGCCCTCCCTTCAGAGCATTAGCACAAAACAATCACATGCAAGATTATGGATAAAGTAATAATTGCACGTGGTACAGTAGCCAAACACTAGTTGTAGGAATCACAGCCAAAGCACCGGACTAGTTTTTATTGTTGAGGGGGCGTCTTTCTTTAGAGGCCACTAAAGTCCACTAAAGTCAGACCTATCACCTGAGTCAAACTCAAGCCACTCTTCCCCGAGAAGCCTCATTCCTGGGAAACGTGAAAAGATGCGTGCCTTCTGGGCATACAATTATGTACTTTCTGCCTGGAAACATTTTCAATAAGAAGCCGAAAAGAAAAGTAGCGTAAATATCTCGGAGTTGTAGCACTATCTGCCGCTCTGTTCTATGGGGGCGCAGCACTACCTGCAGGGAGGGACCGTAGGCTACACAGTAGCGCAGCGGTAAGAGCTCTCGCTTCACAGCAAGAAGGTCCTGCTTTGGTTTGCATGACCTTCTTGCTGTGAAGTTCCTGCTTTGGTTTGCATATTCTCCCCGTGTCTGCGTAGGTTTCCTCCGGGTATTCCGGTTTCCTCCGGGTATTCCGGTTTCCCCTATCACTACAAACATGTACAATTTTTATGCTGGTGGGAATGGGAGTGTGTTGTGCACATGAATGTGGGTCAACAGATGAAAATTAGCCCATGGCTAATCAGCCGTGTTTACATCATGTATTTCATGTATGTTCATTAACATACACTGTCCTGACCAAATATATAATGAAAAGTATAGGAGCATAGGCGGAGACTTCCAGGTAAGGAAGTTTGTGGGCTGTGCCTTGGACAAAATCCGTGGCCTTGTAGTATGAACCCTAAGGAGGATTCGAATAGTGTGAAGGAGAGATCCAAGCTCAAACATACATGAATAAGACATGTTTTTGATGAGGGAATAATGTTATAAGAGGGTAGAAAGCTCCAAAAAGTAATTTTGTACTATACCCCCTCTTTAATATGTAGTAAGTATTCTCAGCATATTTGTATTGGCCAATCCACATCTCTCAAGCCTTGCATGTATGTTCATTTTTGTTGAAAACAGCAAATCAAATGTGGAAATTGGCCCACTGCAAAGGTTAGCCCCACCGACCTTCTATTAAGCTGCTAGATAGAACATTTTTGTATTTTGAATTCTGGCACAGTGATAATAACTGCATGGGCAGGGAATCAAAAAACATTTAATTGATCAAAAAATGTGACAGTTTTGTGACAGAATGATAGTTGATATTCCGAGTGTCATGTTGTCTTTAGAAATAGACAGCATATCCTTGGTTCACCTGGTCTACCTTTACATAACTTGGAGGTATAAAGAGCGGAAAAACTGACTGTGCAAAAGGCATAATAGTTGACCTTTAAATACTGAGAAACAACAGTCCCAGCAGTATGTCAATGCAAACACAAGTGTTAGTGAGTGCAGCCTGTTACACAGTGCTACTCCTGTCACCACTCAAAACAACAAGACATTCAAACTCCTATGAGGACCCGGGCCGACAGTCAGCTTTCCTCGTATTTGCCGACATGATTGCGTGGAGTAATTTCTCATCTTTCACGTGCGCCAATTCCAGCTCACTTCTCCAGGTTGGAAGAGCCATGTTAGAAAACCATCACAACCTGTTGCAAACGCTTCAACAGATGTACTTAGGAATCGTGATGCTCCGTGTAATTTCCACCTCACACCTACCTTCACCATGTGTTCAATATTTTTTTGGAATCCAGCGCTTCTCTTGGAAAAATATAGAAAAAACTGCCAATGGCCTTGGCTGTTTGCAATAATTGGAGACAGAAAAAAAATGCTTATTATTATGTCGAATATCTCCGGCATTTGAATGGGCATAGCTTTTCTATGATGACTGCATATTGGTTGTTATAGATGGCTCAGAAATAGCACAGGATGCACCAAGCAGAACCAGTGAGGCAGAAAAATATAAAATAGTTCTGAAATTATATTGTTGACTTAGATCATATTGCCTGGACGTGATGTATTTAAAAGCTAATTTAGAAGTTATAACATTTTCCTGGCATAGCGTGGGGTTTGGGAGATGTTTTAATGTGATCCATAGTACACGGCCTTTGGTATTTCCGTGCGCTCTGGAAGTCTCTGGTCTGTTGATGCCTGACACTAATATTGGTCTTCTGTATCGACAAAGCAGCCGCGCTCCTGACTGCAAAGAAGCAAAGGAGAAGCCCTGCACGTTCCACCAGCCTTGTTATCATGATACATGTGGAATAAATTATATTTTGTTGGGGCGGCCAGATGTGGATTTGCATGTAAATGTAGAATCCTCAAGGGCCACCGTGCCAATTCACCGACATTTCTATTCTGACTTGAAACTCAGCAGTGGGATTCTGCTCCTGTGCGGGGACGGGGTTAAACGCTTGATGTTTTTGCATTCAATTTTTTTTTTTTTTTTTTTTACAGAGAAATCTCCTGGGTTTGGCACGCATTAATAGAAACCACACAAAAAAGTCCCCACACTAAAAAAATCTGACTTTGAAAGTGTCAGAAGACTGCAGTGGCAGTGCATTGCTTTTAATGAATTCCAAACTGTGTTATAGGGAAAGGAGCTAATAGGGAAATAATCTATAGTGTTTTAAAAGTTTTTTGGGTGAAAGATGTTACTATAACTCTTCAATTAGTTATGAAACATATTTAACTGTGGGACTGCAAGTTACTCTGCACCCATACTTACATGTGTAATTACCAGTACATAAACATCTAATTACACAACTCGCTTGGTCAGAATCAGAACATCAGAAAGGGTTTATTGCCATTGTCAATGAACAAAATTCACAAACATAGGAACTTGTCTCGGCCTTAAGGTGCAACATAAAACACTGATCAATAATAAAAACAACATATATTCAAACCAAAGGCATGCATTAAGAAACAATTTAAAATGACTATAGTATAAAATAAAAAAAGGTATTACTATGTACACAAGAGTTACAGTTAAATTTACCCTATTGCTGTGATCTAATGTCTTGTCAAATTATTCTGAATACTGAATACTTCTAGTCAATACAAATTATTCAATTAGAAGACACTTTGTAATCTCGTCATATTAACCCAACCATGCAAAAGCCACATTTCGACTGGCCCTGGTCTCCCAGACCGGTTCACTTTGGAGCGTCTTGAGACGGCCTGCGTTTCCATGATAAGGGCAAAGGTCTGCTAAGTGAGGCGGTGCCGCCGCACCCATTACGCACATAACGCGCAGCGCGTAGGGCATCGGGTGCTCCGAGGGGCATCACAGAATAGGCTATTTGTGCAGCTGCACTGTTTTTTTCAATTAAATGTGGAGCCTACTTAGTCTTTAGTTGTTTATCATTTAAACTAACTCTAGGACTCCAGTGACGTCACCGCTCTCTCTCTCCAAAGCGAGTTGGAGATGCACTCGGGAAACTCCAGCATACGTATTCTTTGATCCATACGGAGCAAAACGGTCTTTAGATGATGAAAATCGGCCCCGTATTAAATTAGGAACCGTGAAAAAGAACGAATGAAACTGGTGCTGGTGCAGCAAACTGCGGCTCGGACACTGCGACGTGCGCAAAGCCAAAGTGGCTCAACTTCTTACAAATGTCTAAATCATGTTTTCATAAATGCAACAGAAAACATCAGTAGTTAGCAGCCTGCAGTCTTTATAGAGCCCTGATCTGATGAGCAGAAGGGCTTCGGGTGATACAAGGGCAGGGGTAGAGCAATCTTGTGTACATAGTAATGCCTATTTTTATTTTTATTTTATACTATAGTCATTTTAAATTGTTTCTTAATGCATGCCCTTTGGATTTCATATATGTTGTTTTTATTATTGAACAGTGTTTTATGTTGTACCTTAATGCTGAGACAAGATCCCATGTTTGTGAATTTTGTTCATTGACAATGGCAATGATTCTGATTCTGATTCAAAGAAATTTAGAGACTGTGGGGGGAGGGGATATAATTTTATTACATCTAAAATGAACCAGAATACAAGAAATGATATGATCCACAGACCCCCTTAGGATTGCTTTACAAGTTCGAAGGGGATTGGGGGTATGGGGGCACCAATGACCATTTCGGCTTAGGGCACCCTTATGCCTAGCAGCGGCCCTGAACTGGGGTCACCAAACATAAAAAAAAATTTCTTAAGAAATAAAATCTAAATCGTACCTTTATTTATTTATTTTTTCATAAGGCTGAGCTCAGCGATTCAAAAAAAGACATTTAGTAATTCCCTGTTTGTGGCGCTGTTAGATGTGGCTAAAGCTAGAGTAAACAAGACATAATGGAGCATGGTGACCTCCCTCCTCCTCCGCTTCCTCGCCACCACCATCACCCAACCTCAAGTGGGAGCCCACCATCAGCTCCCTCATCAAGAAGGCCCAGCAGAGGATGTACTTCCTGTGGCAGCTGAGGAAAGCCAAGCTGCCAGTGCAGATGATGTGGTGCAGTTCTAACACGGCCATCATTGAGTCCATCCTCACCTCCTCCCATCACCGTGTGGTACGCTGGAGCCACAGCCAGGGACAAACAGAGGACTACAGCGCATTGTGCGTTCTGCTGAGAAGGTGATCGGCTGCAGACTTCCATCTCTGCAGGACCTGTACGTCTCCAGGGCTCTGGGACGAGCAGGTCGGGATCACAGCTGACCCTTCTCACCCTGGACTTGAACTATTTGAACCACTCCTCTCAGGCAGGAGGCTACGGTCCATCCGGACCAGAACCCCCCGCCACAAGAATAGTTTCTTTCCCTCTGCCATTGGACTCATGAACACTTCTTAAAACACCTGTCACTTTAACTGCCAGTTTAATCAATCACTCACTGCACTGTCACTTTCTGCACTCACAACTGTAAATTTAACTGTAAATTCTGTGTACATAGTCTATTTTAATTTATATACTATAGTAATCTTAAATTGTTTCTTAATGCATGCCCTATTGATTTCATATATGTTGTTTTTTCTATGTTTTATGTTTGCACCTTAATGCCAAAACAAGTTCCTATGTTTGTGAATTCTGTTCATGGACAATGGCAATAAACCTTTTCTGATTCTGATTCTGATAACTTCAAGTTTATCGTCAGCCTTTTTTGCAATTTTCCGCGTTTTCACATCTACGTGAGTGATGTGCATGGAAACAGATGATGCTAATGTGCACTAGTTTTGCTTTGCTAATTTTGTCGGCTCAACAACTAAGTTATCATCACGGGAACAGCAGCGGTTTATCACAAAATTAAAGTCGGCGTTGAGGTGAGGAATGATTCTTTCTGTTCATATCTGCTTTTTGCCATTTTGTCTTCACCTGTCGGCATTCTCTCTTGTGCAAACATCACGTTCTAAAGCCGAAAGTGAGCAAGCACCCTCTGGAAGCCAGTACCTCTCACAGCCCCCTTCGGACTCCTCAAATGGGGCTTTACGGATCACTCTACACAGTGGAAACACAACAAGGGAGCGCCGCTCTGCACCTCATGGCTCCCTTGGAAACATGGCTGCAGATTCAAATCCTTTGGCTTTGAGAACTTTTATAGGTACTTGCAAATAAGAAGTTATTATAATCAAGAAGTAAAGAAAGTAAAGATTATTATAATGCTGTGACTGAAATCTTTATTAAGGCATATAAATCTGAACCTTCAAGAGGAATAATAAAAAAAAATAAAGTTTATAAATGCATTGAAAATGGGGATAACCAATCTACTAAATACACTAAAACAAAATGGGAAAAATAGGGTAATTTTGTTTTGCTGGAAGAGGAGTGGGAAAATGTGTGTACTTCACAATGGAGGACCATAAAATCTCATGTTTGGAGAGAATTCTGTTGTGTGTGACCCGTTTTTTTAATGACACCATGTCAAAGTGCACTCTATTCACAGGGAGTGCCAGGAGGCACATCATTATCATTCTGGAACTGTCCTGTTGCACATAAACATTGGACGAAACTTAACAAGGTTTTTAACACCACCATCCCACTCAATTTTAGAACTATGTATTTGGGCTTCAGAATCCCTGCCATGAACAATATAGATGGATACATACCTGGGAACATACTTCTGGCAGCCGGGAAAAAGGCTTTCACAAAAAAATGGACGACATGAAGTGGACCGACGATTAAGGACGGAACCGAAAACATAACTGGTCAAGAACCACCTGCAGTGCCAATGCACTTGTTTTATATAATTTGATCTCATATTGTATGTATAAATGTGTTTTTATGAATTGGTTAGTTTTATTGAATGTTTTATTTGTGTTTTAGTATCAGTATCCTGTGTTTGTTTGTTGTTTATTTTGTGTTGTGTTTTAACAGGGTAGCCATGAAAAAGAGAGCTTTTCTCATTGGGTTTTCCCTGTATAAATAAATAAAATGAATGAATAACTGAAAATGGAAAGAAATCACATACGGACTCAACCTGGAAAATGACATATTTGAAAGAAACTGGACTAAATGAGACTTTTATTTGGAAGCTTGTGTGCCTTAACTTTTCTTGGGATGCCCTTTTTATAAAAAAAAGAAAATTGCAGCAGATTTTCTCTTCTCTAATGCTAATATATCCCCCTCTTTACTGTTGGTGGGTATCAAAGTGGTCAAAAAACCAGGACAACTGGGCACATGTCTTGTGTAAACACTGGGATGAATCAACTTGTCTTTAGCCTTGTATGGCAAAATGTTAACATTCTTGCTAACATTCATCTTAAATATTTTCCAATCCATGCTTTTCAGTAAGCCCAATTGAGATGTAAATATATTTAAATTAAGTTATTGAATAAGTGGCACCCCAACCTTCAAGTGATAAACTAGATTATATAACTAACTATAAAATGTGTCATTCAAACTACTGTATATGTGCCACATAAGCAACGTGAATTTTTGGCATCAGATGCTCATTTATTTTATTGTCCCCCATGTTACTGCTATGCAAAATGCTATCGCACCCTCATGCACTGAAAATACTCTGAAAGTGTTGGTAGATTTGGAGAGGCAGTCGCTGTATCGCTCGTAATGAATTCCAAACTGTATTAGGGGTGTGGAAGGAGCTAATCGCGAAACAGTCTGCAGTGAATGCGCTTTTTAAAAAAGGTTTATGCAAATCAGGCCTACAAAAGGCTCAAATTAGCTGCTCATCAATCAGTCTGGAAAACAAGCTCGGAACACAGCGCTCTGATCAGAACGCGTTTAGGATTGTACAGGGAACCAGGTACTTCCAGATGTAGTCCAAATTCGCATTCTACTCACATCAAGCATCGCAAGGCAAAATCATTGAATAGATAATTATGAGCAACGAAGACAACAAACAGTATATGCCACCGTATGGGATGTGTTTGGAGTGCGAGCGCCAACCTGACGAGAAATTAAGAAAGGAAGCCACAGTTGAGAGTTGGAGACTGCAGGAAAGGGGATTTTTGAGGAAAGCCACAGCTATTAAGACACCGTTTCATTCAGATAATCAGATAACAATCAAAGTTTTAAACAGCATGTCAACATCTTATTCACATTGGGGGTTGCTGACATTTGATTTTGGCATAATGGCGACGGGATAAGGGTCTATCCAGTTTCTTTGTAAACATAAAAGCAACTCCTTTGTAGCCCTTTCTACTATTGGAAACAATATATATATATATATATATATATATATACATATACACACGCAATAGTAAATTGATACCTTCATTAAGTCTTCTCATCGGTTCCCTAGTAATAATTTTAAATGTCTTCTCAGTCAGTGATTGAGATATAACCCGTTTAAGGTTAACAACGTGTAAACAAATAACAGTGTAAGTCCCCCTTCTAGAATAATGGGAAATATTTTTAGACCAGCACAGAAGTCATATTTTGTTGGCTACTCTTGCTGCCACTTGTTTTTGGCCGTTGAGGTCTCTTGTGTCGTAAAAGTTTAAAATAGAAAGTCTATGATGTGCTTCAGGGAGGAACTGTTACCAACCAAAGGAACATTATTCAGGTTTGATGCGTATGATTTTGGGAGGTTATTGTGGGAGAGAAATCTTACTTTAAGTCATATGTGCGCCGTTATAGTCAATATAATACAAATATTCTTGCATTAAGACCTATATAATGTTCAGGGTTGCTATGCCAATCCATGCATTCTTCTTTCTCTCTCCATACACGGTGGTAGTGGTAGCACTTCTATAGCCACAGATGCCCTGGGGTAGACTGACAGAAGTGTGGCTTCCAATCCGCTCACACGCTACATTCACATTGCCTGACCAGCCAAGACCACAAGCTTAAAAAATACTTAACAAAAGCATTTTGGTCTGAAATCACATCCTGTCTGCCTGAATTCCAATGGCCGTGATTCTCAGGTGAATTAACCAATCAGAAACACAAAAAAGACAGAAGACTAAGAAATGATGTGGATTTCTGCAGAGTCAACAAGTGAAGCACTAAACTCTGTAAGGTAATTTTGTGAATATTCCAAAGGAGAGGTCTGCTGCAAATTAGCGACTGTGGTTGGACCGTCTGAAGTTAGAGTTTTTCTGATGTCCCCTTATGCTCCGAGTCCAGAGCCTTCTGCATTGGAACAGAATGTAGAGGTGTAGAAGTGTCACACCAAAGACATAACCACTGACCTTTGGGTTGTTGGGTGAACACTTTCACCTCTGGTGATCTTTCACTCCGCTGCATTTAGATCAACTATTGAAGACTCCACTATTGTACTGTCATGCAGTGGAGTTGGAATTATTTAGGGCAATACAAAATATCTAAAAGAATGAGAGCAGCAATTTTCTCATACAAATGCTATGGCTTATTCTGCACCATGGAATGTGTTGGTAGTACAGAGTACACCAGTGAGTCCAATTCAGTCCAAAGTCTGAGTCAGTAAAGATTTATCTGTGTCCACTGTCCAGCCCTGCACATCAACTGGGTGAATGTGAGTCATCCAAACCATGTACTGTCCAAAATACTAAGCAATGTACAATCTACTTATTTTCAGGGACTTTATTCTGGAAATACCGGACTAACAATCACACCGATATATGTCAAGAACCTTTTTAATTAATGCATGTCGCTAACATCGGCTGTATTTTAGATTTGTTTTTAGTGTTAATTGCTTGTTCTGTAGCACATACTAAAAACCCGTTTTTGGCCTCTGACGATGAGGGCTATAGACTCCCGGGCCTCGGTACCCCCATCTAGGAGATAAATTAGAATCATTAGAATCATTAAAAGAGGGTGCGAGGGATGGGCATTTGTGTGTTAACTGGATGCTTAAATAGTGTAGCCGTAGGAAGGGGTGTGAAAGGGGTGTGATCCTGCTCCCGAACTTAAGATAACAGACTTATCTTCACTCATTACACACTAATCTGGCCACTCAACTAAATATTAAATGGGAAAGAGTACAATTTCATATTGATGGACGAAGAATAGGAAAATGTATGTACTTAACAATGGAGGACCACAAAATCCCATGTTTGCAAATACTTCTTTTGGAAGAATGTGACCCGTTAATTTATAGCGCCATGTTAAAATGCTCATTATTCACATGGAAATACTGAATGTTGGAGAACTTTTGGTTGTGTTCTGGGACTACCCTGTTGCACCAAATTATTGGACAGAAATTATCAAGGCAATGTGGACCATTTTCAACATCACCATCCCACTCAATATAATAAAACCTGTGCCATGGACACAATGGATGGATATTCTTTGGACCATACTTCTGGCCGCTCGGAAGAAGGCCATCACAGAAAAATGTATGACATGTCGACGACTAAGGACTGGACTGGGACCTTTATTTTGGACTTAATATGCTTTAACCTTCTTTTCTCTGGCTGCCACCCCCTCCTTATGTTATCATTTCATTTTATTAAACTTATTTTGTTTCTCTCTTGTCCTGCCCGGTTTTGTTTTTGTTGTATTATGTTCTAAAAAAAAGAAAATTCATTATTTTGAAGAAATGGCTGTTTAATATGCCTAATATTTACCTAACTCTAAATCTAAGTCTATGATTCTCATTGTAAGTCTGCACTCTTTGTCATAGTGTTTTACAGCTTGGCTCATTACTGCCCCCGTGATTAAATGGATCTTTAAATCGACCGCATTATAACACTAAATCAGCATCCATTACTGTAAACTATTAGCGTTGGCCGCTGAGAATATTGCAACACAAAATGCATTTCAAATATTTCAGCAAACGTAAACTCCCTCCACATTAAATGGACTGGGAGCATTAGTAATGTAATTATAAGAGGGCCCGTGCCGGCCTCCAGTAATGCACCAGTAGGTAGAAAGCCCCTGCTGGAAATGCATTGATTATTCATCTTGGTAATGACCCTGTGTCCGTTCTTGTTTGGCTGTACGGCGTTACCCGCTTTGCCATCGTATTGCATTGCATAGCCACTTTGAACATATCCGAGCTTTGTTGCCATAAAACTTCCCTGCAAACTTGAACTCATATAAATATGGCAGCATTTGATTAACACTAAATAGTTTGAAATGAAATCCCCAATATCTCAGGAACAAATAAACATCTTCAAGGCATATGAAAAATGTAGCTAATCAAGATTTTTGATTAGTTGTTTGCACACTGGATTCCGCTGTTTTCTGTCATACATTCATATAGTAGCTGGGATTACAGAAAGAGTTTTGTGCCACAGAGGGATAAAATCAGAAGTGGGGTGAAAAATAGTAGTTCAACAGACTGAAACATTATTCATATCAAGCGGCAATGGAAAACGCAAGCAGAGGTCGGGGTTTATGGAGTAAAAGTATTGGGGGAAAGTGTAAGATAAGGAAGACTGGAGCGTGATGGTCACACAGTTAAATGCAGTTGGAGATGGGAGAAGTTTGCAAGGAGAATACTACTTGCAAGTCTTTACCGCCATACTACAGGAGTAAGCCTGCCTCATACTGCTGCATTATGAAGAAAGGTTGAAAATATATCTCAGCATCTCAGGTGCTCACTCATCTCAGGTGAGTGAGCTCTAAATCTCACCAGTCAATAGCAGCAAACGCAAGAGACCATGCATTATCACAGTTATGGACTAATGTTTTGCATACAGATATGGGCTAATGTGTGTCTAGCTGTTAATGCTAATTTGTGAAAATGTATTGGATGCAAGTGGGTGCTTTTCAGGGGTAGCAGAAGTGTGCAAAATGTAGTTCTAAGTATGGTATAGTGCAAAGTAGTGTAGCAAATAAAACATAGCCTACATGCTAATTAATTTGAATAAAAGTTAAATAAAACAATGAATATTTTTGGGGTTCTGCCACCTGCCTGTCTCCATGGAACGCTCAGCAGTATGGCATTAACCCCTCACTCTTAGGCGTCCCACGTGCTGGATGTTGGAATTTTACTTTTTATTCATTTTTAATTTATTCCATCTTATAAAAGGAAACTATCTAGCTGCTTGATATGTTGTACTTAAAAAAAAAAAAGCTATAACCTTCTGTGAAGGACCATGGTTAGTTTGTACTCCAAACCCACAATAAAAAATTACCCTAAAGTAATATTTAAAATGAATAGGACTTTTATATAGATTCGGCCTAGACATTTTTGCTTTATTACAACTCACTAAAACACATTTTTTGTGACTTTACATTCAGTTTTTAAAAAGATTTGTCAAAACCCAACAAATGCTCAAACTAGTGTCAATCAGCCAATCCCTCCAGAAACCAGCTACACTCATTTATATATTTAACAAAGAAATCTGATTTCCTCTGTTTCTACTTAATGAGAGTAAAAAAGACATCTGATACTAGATGAAACTAGAACAGAAACAAAACTACAGAATTTCAGCTGCATAAAGGCTCCAGCCAATTGTTTGTACTCCAAAGGGTTCAGGAACAGCTTCAGTTTTGATTGGGGTCATTTTTTTCAGGCGTTTTAGAAAAAATGTGTTGCCACAACATATGGATACTTTTGGGAGGAAAGGTCCACACTCCTGGTTTGAGAAGGAGAGAAGAACCTATATCTTCAGCCACAACATTTTCATCGGGGTGGTGCAGGGTCCCCCCTGATCAGCAGGCCCAGGAAACCAGATGACTGAGGCTTTCATGAATCTGCATTTTCAACGGAATCTGCATTTTCAATTTTTTTTCATTTTTGGACATTATTTGTGGTTTGTTTTATCATAAAGCCTTTGAGGCCAGAATCCAGTTTTCAACTTTTAGATCTAGAAATTATTAGACATACTATACTTTTTTTTTTTTTTTAAACATAACCTGTTAGGCTCCACTATTTTCACCCATCTCTGCTTGGTGTCTTTTAATTGTAATTTACCAAATTTAAAAGAGAATAAAATGATGTACTTTGTCTAGAAATTATAGTAGAAATTATAGTAGAAATTATAGTATATATATATAATAGTATATTGAAATAGAGCATCTCTACATCTCTTTTCATATATGTTATGTATGTTACCCTTTAGCTTTAAGACAAAAACGCTGACCTACAAGTCATAACATGCTGCCAGTGACCTGTAACTTTTTTATTTGGATTTATTTGTGCAAGACTCAGCTAATTCCCATAGAGAATGAATGGAACGAAAAGTGAAGATCCAACATTTTACGGCAACTGGTGCTAGCCGGACGCTATCGTGAAAAGGGCACAAATGTACCCAAAAGTGCCAACTGCGAAAATTACACAAACACATTTCCAAAACATGTTGAATGAAGTGTAAAAAACTAAACTGAACTAATTCTGCCAAAAAATGATGACCACCTTATCTCACCATTTCCCCTCAGGCGCTAAAATGTGAATGAGGCAAAGTAGCATATGGATTTGCTGCCTCCTTTGTGCACAGCTTCCCCTGCGCCCCCTGGAGGCTTTTTCTGGTAGTGTGACACATCTTAGAGGGAGCACTATATGATTCTAGTGCAGTTTTATGTGTGTTATAACACTTTGGATGCTATTCAGCAGAAAAACAGTACCAACATATTGGAAGAGTTAGCTTTTTTAGCTTCACAATGACAGGTCAGAATGGGCTCATTTTGAAGAGGAAAAGTAGGGTAACGCATGTGTGAGAAAGAATCTTGTGTTATATTGATATATTGATATTCTTTTTGATTAAAAAAAAAATTATAATGAAAAAAATACATTTTAGGGGGAGATCTTAGTGAAAATATGTTTGTATAATTATTTTTATTTCGGGATTGTTCAGGACAAAACTAGACCAACCAATCCATGATTGGAACCCCATAGCATTAATAAAGGTGCTCAAATTGCTCTTTTCTGTTACACTTTAGCATGAAATTAATGCAATAAATGTGTTGTGAAATAATTACTTTCCAACAATATAGGCTATAGCATGTCTCTGTATCTTAAAATAAGGTTTTCTCAATTAGATTGAATGGGAACAAAACCTCAAGCTGTCCCAACAGGTTAAAGTGCACATGGCAGGTTCTCATGTTTCTCTAATTATTACTCTGTTTGGTATGAAAGTCCCTGTGGTAAATATTTATCACAGCTTTGCATCAGTCAAGTTACAGTTTGTCAATTTCCAGAGCCTACCTTGGGCTCTCCCTGAAGTGCAAGTTGAACAGAGGGCTCAGCAAGATGTTCCAACGGACCCTCATGATGTCCTTGAGTCACTGAGCCTGTTCTGGCTTCCCCTTCCGCCAGGAGATTGGTTGACAGCTCTGCACCTCTCTTCACGTGTTCAAGTGTTCAAGATATGCGGCCGAAGGTCAAATGACAGCCTGAGGCCTCGTGGGTAACGAAACAAGTGGAGCGTCCAACTGCACTTGAAGGGTTGGGTTCCAAAGCCCAAGCTGTGCGTGGAGGTGAGCCAGACCCGCTGGTACCTCTCAACCAGCTGCACAAGCTCAGGCAACTCCAGCAAGGAGACATTCTATGTCCCAAGAGTATGTTTCTGCGTCCGGGTTGCCTAGGTTTTCCATCTTCCGACCACTCAAATCTCTGTGCACTGGTCCCACACTTCCTCCTTCAGGTGGCGGTTCTACAGGTAGGAAAGCCACACGTTGCTCCTCTGGTCCAGGCCACCAGACATTTGCCATCAAAGGACCACTCTAGACCTGGATCCAGGGTGGGTCTCCAGGCGATGTAACTCGGCTTGTTGTTTCACTAAAGGGCTTCTGAACCACTTTTGGTCTTACCTGTTGCCTAGGACCTGTTGCCTTAGGTAACCCTACCAGGAGCAGGAAGCCCCTGACAAAATAGCTCCAGGATCATTCCGGCGCTCAAACCCCTCTACGAAGTTAAGGCTGCGGTTCAAAGGGGTATTATTACTTCCATTTATTTCTAAAATTCATGATGAAGACAGATGTAAGTCTAAACTTACTAAACTCTAAATATACTCTACTGTATAACAAAATGATGCATACAATTGCAATTATTGCTACTGCTTGTCTCATTAATGCCACTAGTGCCAATCTTGAATACCATTAATTATAATTACTAATTAACTATAATAAAAAACAAGCTGGGCTATTGTTATTGTGACATATTTTAAAATAGTTGTTTCATAAAGGCCTGGTAACGTCAAAATCATTGTGAAAGTGGGTCATAATGATTTGAGATTAAAACTAGATGCTGCAAGTCTATTGAGAGCCACAGCAATGGAGAATAAAGAGAAACAGAACGTCCTATTAGTTGCTGTCAATTATAGCTGTGATACTTCAATACAGAGGGACATTACTGAGTGTTCCATTTTTCCTAACAGAGCTAACCTTTTCTGGCACTTCCCTTGTTTGTATTTTGTGTGTTTAATGTCATGTACAATCCGTGAAATCCTTTGAGGAAACAGTTGTCGGAATAATAAGACGGGGGGGGGGAAAAAGTTGATCTGGCTCCCTTAACGTTTTTTATTTTTTGTTTTTTGATAAAAAAAAAAAAAAACAGCATGCACATGAGCAAAGTTGTGACATCAAATAGTGAGCCACTCAAAATTTCTAAATGGTGCTGCAGTTCTTTGTCAAATGTGTGCAAAGTGTACCCATTGGAGATTGGCTACCATGAGTGTTTTTCAAATATATATATGTATACTGTATATATATATATTTTAATGATCATGATATGTTGATCTTCTTTACAAATGAGTCTGTTTTGATTTATTGAGAGGGCGTGGACAATTACTTTGGTAATTTGGTAAGAGCACTTTACCCCATTAGTGCCAGGGATCTTCTTATGAATATTGATATTGTTATGTTAAGCAGTTGTTTATGCACTGGATGCCTTAGTGTTGAGAGTGTCATTCAAGACTCTGAAGACCTGGACACAACGGTGTATGACATATTCTTTTCAAACAAGCTTAATTTTTATCCCCATTATAGCCTGTACTATAAAGTAGCAATTGAATATGACAGACTATGTTTGTTTCCATGTCATGTCTGTAGTTTACATATTTTGTGTCAATCATGCTAGTTAACCTGACTATATTTCCTTTTAACAACCAGGAATTGTCACATTGTTATCTGTCAGTTGTAGCTGATTACCAATCATTTAAGTTAAATAGTGTTCACAAAGAAAACGTCATGATGTTTATTTTAGGATAAAGACACATAAACTATGTATTTCAGCTGTTTAAATGGTTTTGTTCGCCACACAGTTCTGTAGTATTATGACTACCACATTCATTGGAAACCCTTACATTTTCCTGGCCCGAAGGCTTTATTTGACAGGACAGATGTAGCATGAAAGGCTGAAAGAGAGGGTAAAACCTTTCGGCAAATGTTGAGGGCTGGACTCAAACCCATACTGCTGCATTGGCAGCAACCAGACATGAGCAACACCCTTAACCACTGCACCAATGCAAGTGCGTGAAAACCCCTAAATCTTTCTGACTAGATACCGACGAACAAATCTTTATTTACAATCTCCACAAGCCCAGTTGGGACACTGCATAAAGCAAAAGTTGAAGCAACCCTATCTGAAATATTCTTTAATTATATCATTTTTGCTGTTGGGGATTAAGTTTTGGTGTTTTCTGTTGATAAGGGTAACATTTTGTCTGGCTTTAACTCAAATCAAAGGGTTAATGCTACCAGCCAGAGCAGACTACCCTAAAAAAAAAAAAATTCCATTGTTAGAAAAACACACATTTACACTTGACCATACGCTGGATACCTTTACAGCAAAACAAAGCTCTAAAACCCTTCTAGGCTTGTGCAGGTACATCCTACATATCCCTGCTCATATCCCACAGATCCTCTGGAGTGGATTAGAACGCCAGACAAACAAGTACAACACTGTAAACAGAGAGCAGACAAAAGAGAATAGCTGTTTGTCCAAAAAGACTACAGAAGGAACGTTGGAGGGGCAGATTGTATGGTCGAAGTATTTGAGTGAAGTTTTGGTGTGCAGCGGCGGGATCCCTGCAAGCAATATGGATTTACTGCCATCACTAGGAGCAGCAACAGGTCCAGAGTCTGTGTGTGGTTCAGCCCGAGTACAAGAAAAGGTCTGCTACAACTCCTTTCGATAGTCATTGAGAATAAATGATTGGCTTTTTGTCACTATAACTGGACTTTTCTAAAACATGAATGTCTTTCTTAATCTTTGTGTTTGGCTAACACTTATTATAACAGTGCTTTACATTTGGTTTACTAGCTTGAAAAGCCTCTCAGAGCACTAGTCATTCTTCAACCTTTTCAGTAGCCACAGCTGCCCTGGGGCATACTGATAGAAGTGAGGCTGCAAATATGTGCTATTTGACCCCTCTCGGGTTGGTGGGTGAACACTGAGCCACTACCAACGGCAATCACAATTGAAGACAAATATGTCTTATTTGGAAAAAAAACTTAGATCTCTAAAATATTTTCTGACAGTCTCTCTGAGAGTCTCTCAGTTTTGCAGTTCATGTTGATGCTCCTGGACGTGTTCAAATGTGCACTGTGAACTGGATCTGGATTTGAAAACCACTGAAAATTTCATTTCTAACCCTGATACAGTAATGGCACAATTAGATTTATTAGGCCAGAGCCGAAGGACGAGAATCGTCCCGGCAAGGGACTTATTGAAATTGTATCAGATCCGGAAAAATGCTAATATTTTGCAGTAAACAAAGCATAAGAATATGCCCGTGAGTGGTATAGGAAATTTGACCTCACTAATTTTGAGTGAAGACCCGGTGAAAAAATATTGAAAGACGGCTCAGTAGCGCCACCTCAAAAATCGATCAACAAGGGGCCAATGGGGGCCTGAAGCCAAAAAGAGTCACAGTAAAAATATGAAGTTCATGCCAAAAAAAAATGTCATCTGAGGACATTCACATACACAAAAATTATATTATGACCCCGCCCTAAATACCGGAAGTCGTCCATGTTGGATCAAACACGGCGCTGACAAAAGTGCACCTTGTCGTACTTTTGGCATCTCCTCCTACAGTTTTCATCGAAAACACAAAACCCATGAGCAATGAAATGTTATCAGTTTGAAGTTGATAAGTATTCAGATGTGGTCATAGTGAATTTTAAACAGAATGGCAATTCTTGAATTCTTTAATAAGTAAAAGAAAAAAAAAGAAAAAATTTGAAAATGTTACTGGAGCGTTTGTGAAGATTACCAATCAGAACGCAATGATATGCAAATGTGGTGGCTCTCTCATCCAATGGCTCTCTAGCGCCGTTTCCAAATATGATTTTCAAAAATTCATAAAAGGCAATCTATTTCTCATAGGCAACTGAATTTTTTTTTACAATTGTAACAATTTAACAAAATTACATGCCCTCCAGCTCGAGTTTTTTTTTTGTGGCAAAAAATGGCAGAAAAAAGAGTTTCCTTTATTCATTATTTTAAAGCCAATGACTGCGAGCATGTTACTGTGGCAACCTGACAAACATTGTCATTAACTTACACGGGTTTTGCTTTACAAACATTTTGAATAGGGTGAAAAAATTTACTTTAACATAGACAAATTTAATTTGGCACAGACATCCTTCACTCGCAAGGACCACAACCCCAGCTACGATGCAAAGGGTTTATTGACATACGAGAAACATGAACAACACGAGTTTACAGAAATGAATGTGGTTTTGGGGCTTCTGACGATGAGGGCTAAAGGCTCCCAGGCCTTGATACCCCAATCTAGTAGATAAATTAGAAGCGTATTTAGAAGAGGGTCAGAGGGAGGGGCACAAAGTCACCAACGCTGATCTGTGTGACCTGGATGTCTAAGTAGTGTAGCCGCAGGAAGGGCCTTGAAAGGGGTGTGGTCCTGCTCCCAAACTTAAGATAACAAACTTATTTTCATTTCTTGCCATTCTAAACAAAAAAGCCAATGAAGGCATACACTAGCTGCAAGCATGTTACCATAGCAACCAAACAAATATTGCCATAGACTTGCATGCGTTTTGGTTTACAAGCATTTTGAATGGGATGAAACGTTTACTTTGATGTAGACAAATAAAATTTGGCACAGACATCCCACTTGCCATTCTGCATAAAAAAACCAAAGACATTATACCTCTAGCTGCAAGCATGTTACTGTGGCAACCTCACAAATATTGCCATAGGCTTACCTGCGTTTTGGTTTACAAGCATTTTGAATAGTATGAAAATATTTACTGTCATTAACAGTTGAGATTCTGCACACACATTGAACATGCACTAGCAAGGGCCACAACCCCAGCGACGATGCAAAGTGTTTATTGACATAGGAGAAATATGAACAACATGAGTGTACAGAAATGGATGCGGTGCACATACAAAGTCCGATTTGTGTCAAATTTGAATTTGAATTCAGTTGTAAAACCCTTTGCCCTAAACCTACTTGAAGTGAAACAAATAAATTTGGCACAATAGTGCCCCCTACAGAGTGAAATTCTATTTTAAATGGGGTGCAAGATATTTCGTTATTTGAAATGTAATGAAATTTGGCATGAAATTCCATTTTGGTGTCCTGATCAAAAAAGTCAATGAGACCCATGTCATATTTGTTACGGCCTATTTGTAAAGCAAAGGGGAGAAAGGCGTGATAGCGTCACAGATTCGGCAGTAGGTGTAATAAAAGGGGGAAAATTGGGGCGCATCAGCCACCCCTCTGCGGGGCGTGGCAAGGGCTGATCATTGCTGCTTGGGGCTATTTTTATTATTATTATTATTATTATTATTTATTTATTTTTTACCCAAATTATGCATCATTGCAAAAAGCTTCAGTTGTAGTCATCTGGACTCTGTTTTAGAAAACCAAAACGTTTTGACTCTCATCCAAGAGTCTGAATTAAGTCTGGGAACTCAGGTTTTATACCCTACTCTGTGTAGGGGACCCCCTAGCCCTGCACACCGGGCGGGACCTCCTGATAAAGGGAGTTATTGGTTTCACTTGAAACTACTAACAGCCCTGAGATGGGCCCTCTACATCATATTATACACTGACTTTCACTCCTCCTCATTGAGTAACTGATTAGCATCAGAATGCCCTGGGCGTCTCCAGGGTTTCAACAAACCATTATAAACAACGGAAGGTTGAAACTTCAAAGTCGAAACGTTTTGTTTTTCTAAAACAGAGTCCAGACGACTACAACTGAATCTTTTCCTACAATGGAACACTCCTGGACAAATTAGGGATTACACTGACATTACTACAAAAAAGGTTGTTTGTCAGTATATCAAATGTATGTTGATTGATAGGATTCATTTATTTTGAGTGCCAAGAAAATATAACGCATGCATACCACAGAAAAGTGAATTGAAAAATGTTTTGTTTCTTTCTCAAACTAGAATGTAAAAGTAAGAGTGTATCCCTAGTGTTCCTATAAGTGGTTTTTGTCAAAAATCATCTTAAAATAACTTGTGTTTTGGTACCACCGTATATACCAGACTTATAGTTTACTCAAAGCAAAAAAATCTAAGAATTGACCCCTGCAAACTCAAATTTTGGGATTAGTGGTTGCTCACTGACACTGTGCCACTGATTTGTATTCACTTTAATCAGGCTTCAAGCACAGTTCTGGATAGACTGACCGATATTTCTTGAACAAATATGAAAAGTATGCCACCTTATTTTTGGGCTCTGTATCTCAAATGTGTCTTGATCCAAACTAGTGCACAAGCTGGAGAAGGTTGTGCTCTGACTCCAGGCTTCAGTGTCCCACATACAGTGCGCCAGAATTGCTGGTTACATTGCTCTTAGGACTGGCAGAGAAGCAGCAGGTTACACCTCCCTGGAGAAATGATTCAAGGTATTGGAGAGCTAGAGAGGCGAATAAAGCGAATGCAATTTCAAAGAGGGGGAATAATGGAGGTCATGGCGTTTGATGTTCCTATGCCAGTGCTATGAAAATAACTGGGCTGACGATGGAATCAATCTCACCTTTGCTAGAACTGCATATTAATCAAGATGCGTATGCTTTTTTTTTTTGTTTTTGCATTTTTAATAACACATCAGACAGAACAGTCAGAGCGGTTATCCAAGTGATGTTATCAGTGGTGCGACAATAACATTTAAATTAAAAAAAGATAGGATAAACACGAATAAGACCTGCTTGATACTGGAAGTCACAATGTTTTGACTGCATTGAAATGCAGTGCTTTGTAAATGGAACACATTTTGACTCAGTATGGCCTGTAACTAGCATTAACTTGTTTGTCTGATAAACTGGACACACTTAATATCACTGCTTCTTCTCTGTTCTTTCCTGAGATTGCTTACTGCTCACTCTCGGCTGGGAACACCTCACAGGAACTGCAGTTTTGGAGATACTCTGACTCAAATCAGCTGAGAGAGACAAAAACCTACGTGGACACAGATATTTTATTTTACCCTGATCATTTCTAGTGATTATAGTATATAATTATTCAGGCTCGGAACGCAACACTAATCATTTGCTCACCGATGTAGAGACGACAAAGAAAAGTCACACTACGGCTCAATAAATGCAACCTTTTGGGACAAGGGCCTTCCTCACATTTACTTAACGAACAATGAGGTTCATGAATTATGTGACCTTCCATTCAGAACCTCTGTTTGAATATCTCTATTACTCTACGACCCTGCTCTGACCTAGCCGTCTGGAAATGTTTCTTCTATAACAGTAAGGACATATATTGTCAATTTCTGAGGCTTTTAGTCACTTTAGCCTTGGTATTTTCTGCAGCGTAACCTAAAAACATGTAATTGTCTTGGAAATACCTCAAAACTTCAGTTTGTGGATCTTTTAGTGCAAAGAACACGCTAGAACTGCATCTGCTGGCTCATTGAAAAGTGAAGTAGTTTGGATGAAACTCAAAACAATTATAGCTATCGTCAAATGTGCTGGACTGCACACACGCACAAGTTTGAAAGAGGGTGTTTTTAAAGGTCTGTAACACCCACGAACATGATGATCCCTGCAAACGTAATGAACTGCGAACGTAATGCAAAAGCTTATTTGTGGGTATTTATTACTTTTGTGGGACAGTAAAAATCAGCACTTAATAACTCCCAACAAACGTAATAACTTTAAATACACTTTTAGTGCTGAACTAAATTCTAAACAAAATAGTGTTTATCATGTAATCCCATATGTAATCGATAGAAAAGCTTTTATTTGAAATAGAGAAGTGGCAGAGTGGATAGCACGTGTGCACTCCATGTGAAGAACCCGCAGTAGCAATGTCCTTCCCCATTTCACCTTTCCCTGTCCTGTCTGATAAAGCTTATGGGCCAAAAAATTCTTAAGGAAATAGAAAAGTGAAGCTCGCTGTGATTATGGCTTCCTTCAATTGGCCATTGAAAATGTTGGTTAGTTGTAAGATGTGTGTTTTGCATTTAATTCTATCTTAATTTAAACAGGTAACTGTAGAATAAATGTTTCAAGACAAACCCTTTGATCATATAACAGTTACATACACATTATCATGATTAACACTAACATTTTTGTAATGCATTAACTATACACTTTAGTCTGTCGTAGGATAGCAAGACGCAGGTTTCTGTAACTGTCATTTCAGTTGTGATGGTGGATCCATATTATACGAACTGACAAGCTATTAAAGTATTTGTTTCATGTAAAACAAAATTAACACATTTTAAAATACTATTAAACAATTTGGAAATACATTGTTTGTATTTTATCATCATCATTATCATTAACTTTATTTTGGACACTTACTTGGTCCATAGAATAAGAAATAAAACTTATATTATCTGCTAATCCAATTTGAAGATAAGCAGGAGTAAAGTGAAAATTAGGCAATTTTTTAAACTTGTATAACACTTTCAATCCATTTTAATACAAAACACATTGGAATCAGTATCTGAAAAATATGGTAAAACTGGCCATAGTATTACGGGTATCAAAAAATCATGGTATTGTCCATAACTAACTTATCAGTAGCATTTTAGATTAAGTACCAAATGCTGAAAAATCATTTGGACAATCCATTGTCCAAAAAATACAAGAACCTGCCTGAGCACCTTGTCCATGCACCAAACGGCGGAGGACAGCCAGTGGGAGCTAGAAGACCTAAATTGGGCAATTTGTTGTTTTTTAATTCAATGGTACTGAATTAAAGTGGAGATAAAGGCCCTCACACCGACACACACACCACTCTCTTCCCAACCGTCCCTCCTTTGCAATCAGCCTAACTCAACTCCACTGCCTTGCCAACAAACTTCCCTAGCAGACTTTGTTTGTTATAGGGCGGAGCAATGCAGAGGGGTTGTCAAGAGTCCATCCATCCATCTTCTTCCACTAATCTTGGACCGGGTTGTGGGGACAGCAGTTGCAGGCCAGCTGAGAGACAGTCCCTCCAGTATGTCCTGGATCTTCCCCGTGGCCTCTTCCCAGTGGGACATGCCCGGAACACCTCCCTAGGGTGGAGTCCAGGAGGCATCCGAACAGATGCCTGAGCCCTCTCAGCTGGCTCCTCTCGACGTGGAGGAGCAGCGGCTCTACTCTGAGCTCCTCCCATGTGACTAAGCTCCTCACCCTACCTCTAAGGGAGCGCCCAACCACCCTGTGGAGGAAACTCATTTCAATGCAGTGACTGCATCACTGCAGACGCTGCACCCTTCCGCCAATCTCACGTTCCATCCTTCCCTCACTTGTGGACAAAACCCCGATACTTGAACTCCCCACTAGATGCAAGGACTCCAAAAACAACCAGGAGCGGTCAAGCCATCTTTTTTCCGGTTGAGGACCGTGGCCTTGGATTTGGAGGTGCTTATTTTCATCCCAACTGCTTCACACTCGGCTGTAAACCAGTCCCAGTGCATGTTGCAGGTCCCGGTTTGATGGAGCCATCAGGACAACATCATCTGCAAACAACATCATCTGCAAACAACCTGTGACTGCGCCTAGAAATTCTGTCCATAAAAACAATTAACAGAACTGATGAAAAAAGGCAGCCGTGACAAAGTCCAACACGCACTGGAAACAGATCTGACTTACTGCTGGCAATGCGAAAGCTCTCCCACGCCTTCGACTGCTGCCCAGATCTCTCTTCTTCGACCCCTTACGGCTCCTCCTACTGGTGGTGGGTCCAAGGGAGGACCCCACACCGCTCATTCGGGCTGTGCCCGGCTGGGCCCCGTGCGGAAAGACCTAGCCACGCCCTCATGCGCTCAACTCAGGCCTGTCTCTAGAGTGGGGCCCCGGTAACGTCAATCCGGCCTATGTAACTAGCCTTGTTCTTTCACTCGTCATAAAGGGCTTCTGAAGTCACTTAACCTAATGTGATGTAAGGATTTTAGTGAAATGGATCTTCCTGCAAACCTGTTTGTATTCTTAAGTTTGCCTTATAGAATTTCAATGGGAGATCAAGGGCATCAACCCATCAACCCCGTTCATTATAAAACTTAGGTTTGATTGACTTTTATGATTGGCGAAAGCTAATGAATATATGAAGTTAAACGTCATTGTCTCACAGCAGGAAATTTGTCTTGGGCATGTAGTACTTATTTGTATATGTAGCCCATGTGGGCTTACTGTTTGTTACATATAAACAATACAATTAAAAAATAAGAAAATTAGTGCAGAGATTATTATCACATTTTCCCTCTCTGTGGTGCTGAGTTCCATGACTCCCATTGGATTTTTTGGCCCGTAGGCTTTATTAGACAGGACAGCTGAGCGTGAAATGGGGATAAGAGAGAAGGGAGGACATGCAGTAAATTGTCCGAGATTAGATTCAAACTCACAACAATGCGGACGGCTGCACATGGAGCCTGGCATGTGTGCTGCCACTGGAATATATACAGAGGAAATGGTCCAAATTAGGACTTAAGTCTCATAGAATTTTTTAGATGTAGAAGCTTATTTGTAGTAACAGTGATTCCGGCCCCCTGAACAATACCAGAGACGTATTATTCATGCTAATATGAGTAATTTAAGAGATTCTGCTCTGACAACTGAAGCTGAACCTTTACCTAAGATTGTGCGCGGCACAACAGAAACTTTCTTTCTGTGAAGAACCCAGAGAGGGTTATTTGATCTTGGAAAGGGTTATTAATATTTGGTTATGTGTGGCTTTCTGGAAAACAATAAATGTTTTCATTTAGGGACCCCTGCGATCGTCAGACTTTTTTCTGTTACAAACTCTGACTCTGGCCCCCCATCACAGAAGGGAAAAGCTATGTGGTCTTCACTGGAAAAAAGTTTGGGGACCCCTGCTCTAGAATAAAATTAAATGTAATGTATAATACAGACAAATTAAAAATATATCAAATAGTATGCCCTATTTATTTATGCCCTACGTAGATGATGTGGAGCAATTCTGAGGTAATTTGGTAAAAAAAAATCTAAGGACTAGTTTGTCGAAATATCGGCCTAATTAAATCTACGTCGGGATTTCTGTCCAATATCGCTTCCTGTTGGAGGGTGGAGTGACAATTGTTTTTTTTGTTGTCTCAGTTAAACCCCAAGAACTGTCATTGGCCTAAGCCAAAAAGTGTGTCAAAATTCCCAAATAAGTAAACTTCCAGGTGGCGCCATTGAGTCCTTTTATTTTGGACATTGTACAACTTTATCACTCAAACAGGATTTTTGCCGGACCTGATTACTGTACCAATTTTAAAAATTGGACGTTGAGGGCTTCAAATTTGAAGTCATTCACCGAGAAAAAATGTCAATTGACATGGCCAGTTCCTGCCACGGGCATGAGTAACTTTTATATGGGTTTTCCTTCAGTTATTATGTTTGTGGTAAGCTCGGATTTTTACTGTCCCACAAATAAATTCCCACAAATGTTATAATTATTACAAATGTAATTATTACAATTATTACAAATGTAATAATTATTACATTTGTGGGAAATGTAATAATTATTACATTTGTGGGAAATGTGTTATTACGTTTGTTGTAGGCAAAGTTATTACTAAAGTTATTAAACTGACAACCTTTTTATTTTGTTTGTGGTATATATGGGTGTTACATACAGAAAGCAAATGTATGTTTTATTACTCAAACAAGAAAATGAATGTGAGAATGAAATAAAACACAGCTTGAGGTCTGTTTCTTGATGAGCGCAGTATATAATGGTAAATAGCAAATGTTTCGGAGAGGAGAAATCTGTGCTTGCGTCGCTTCTTTCACCTGTCAGTGGTCATAATGTTTTGCCTGATGGCTGTATTTCATCACTGTTTCCTCTCTGCTCCTTCTTTTGTCTTTGTTATGATGAGTGAACCCAAGGTCAGACTGGAGTTTATCCTCTGATATCACCTGCCATTCCAGACAAGAGGAACGCTCCGTCAAGGTGACATTACTTTGGTGTCGCTGCTCGCCGTGCCACAACATCTTTCATTTCCTGCGAGCTCAAATTTACAACTTATCCCTTGACAGGACGGGTAAACATCTCTAATATGACCCAGCCTGTGATCTTGCTGCATAAACAAAAGGAAAAGAGAGCGCCTCAGCCTCCGTGATCCTTGACAATCCCTCAGAAAAACAACAAACAAAACATTTTATGGTTTCTATATATTCTCCACATTAGATGCAGCCTTTGAAAGCTTCTTAGCTGTGGAAAACAGGCGAGTGAATATCTAACTAAACGTTGACGGGAAGTGCATTTGTGAGTAATGTGTAAGAGACTGGTGGAAGGTAGGAGACACAGAGCAAGGCATGCTCAGATAATTAGATGGAAAGGGGATAATAGATAGTTACAATAGCGCTGTGATTTAGGAGAGCCCATGACATTTCCTTATTCTTTCTGCATTGCCACTTTATCTTGGGCTGGGGGAACTTATTTAGTATGCACCGGATCAATCACCAGCCTCAAAAAGTCATTTAAATTAACTTCTTGGGCAGATATCTATCCGGCAGAGTGGCCAACAGAGGCTGGGGACTATCAGAAAATTAAAAGGGACATAGCATTTTTCCAGAATGAAATTGAAATGGAACAAAAATGAGCAAAGCATTGTCTATGCAAACATGGTGAGATGTCCCCTAACAGATTGTTTTCCTTTGTTTCACTAATTCAAATAGACTCTTCTCACACACAGACTTCATTCCCTCACCAGTGATGCCTTCACTGACCTGCCGTCTGGTGACTGTGTCCTAGCATGCCACTGATGTTGTCCGAGCCATGACAGCGAAATTCATTTTTCAACGGAACACCGTCCAACTTATTAATAGTTAATAAGAGCTGGGGGTGAGGCCCTGCCACAAGTCTGAGGCTCCTTTTTAAATTAAGAGCAGTCTAAAGTGAATGTTTGATTTCACTAAATAAAAATAAGCCAATGGCCATGCAGTGCATGTCTAATTGCAGATGAAGCATCAAATTAAAATGCCAGGGACTGCTGGAAGAGGCAGTATTTCCACACTTGCCTTTTGAATTTTTGTAAGATATTATGCCATTTTTAAGGAAGGTGTAATTCGTACAGCAGTATTACCAGAGCAACACCATGTTATTAGTTTCGACAATTCTCAGTCATGTTAATGACGGGAAGGAAGGAAGACAGCGTGCCACCTAGTGGGACGTGAATAACCCATATATCTCAGCACCAATTAGTATTAGGCTGTACTGTAAAATGACAGAAAGCTAATTCACAAATAGTGTAGAAACATGAAAGGGGAGGAAAGCCAGCCAACGAAGAAAATAAACTGTCAGTCTGAACAGATACAGGAACATCAACTCAGCTTTTCCAATTACTTCAAGGTTAACTGTGAAGTGCTAATAACTTCAGGGAACCAGAGAAACAAAACATTGTTAGTTAATTACATAAGCAAGTCATTTAGACTGATTGATGCAACATATTATCCCGAGCACCCTTTCACATTCCCTGTCTCACTCGCCTCCCTCACTCTCTCTTATAGCTATAGCGGGGCGCGCCATAAAGGCAGCAGCAGTGTCTCCTTTGGCAGCTGTCTCCCTATGACGACTCGGCGTTGACACAATGAAACGGGCTTTGGAACTCTGCAGTAAACCACAATCAACCAGTGTACGAGAGCTGCAGATTCATCATCATCAGGAGGAGAGGGCCGTGTGTGTGTGTGTGCATTTGTGTGTGTGTCCCGCGATAGAGCCGTGCACACTGCTGCCATTACTGGTTAAAGCGGAGGTCAAACTGCAGTGGGCCTGAACTCACTGTGCTTACTAAGTGCCAGTGCCCAAATGAATGCTTATGGTGAGCCTGATGAGGTGATTGGCTTAGTTTGACGACTACTAGTGCTAGATTTATTTGTTTTGTCCTCTTGTGGGTGTTCAAAGCATTGTGCGCACTCATGCGTACAGTGCATATTTTCCCCTTTCAAAGCGGTATAATAGAGCACATCCCAAAAGCTATTGGGATTTGGGCTTTTGTTGTACTTTATTGTAAATATGCACATGAGGAATCTGGATTAGTTTCCCCCTGTGTTTTTCCGGATTTGTGAATACAACAAACTATAAAAGTAGAATGTATTTGAATGCTGCTGATGTTTAACATAAAGATAAAATGATACAATGCTCTCGGTGGATGGTGCGGTGTGGAAAAAACTCTCTATGGCCTGATTCGCAGAAGCCTGTGAAATTAGCCAGCCGCTTTGTTTATTCACCAGACAATCACATCCTACTGGTGGTACTCTTTTATGTAGCAGCAAACAAAGGCAGCGTTCAATAACACAGTTTTATGAAAATTCATATCATGTGAAAATGTCACAAGCGCTGCAATTCTAAGGTTGCTGCATTCACTCAGTGTGGAGTGCAAAACCTTTTCTTTTTTTCTTTTTTTTTTTTTAGGTTTTGAATTGTTAAGGCTTATTTTATTGTGTGTTTACAGGTTTCAAGGCTTGTATTGGTCTGTCTGAGCTGTCCCTGAGTGTTTCTTGGAAAGGTTTGTTTGAATAGTAGAACATAATAAGAATGTAACAGTGAAACTCTTAGGTGTCTACTGTATTTCAATAAAACTCTTGTTTTGGACTTATAACTATAAAGCAAACGTTTTAGTCTGAGGTAACAACACATTATTTCTCTTGACAGCAGCATGTTCCGTGCTAAGTGTTGTCACTAGATGCTGCCAGACTGACACTCTGCTCCTCAGGAGCTCTGTAATGCAACACTTTACTTCTGATGTTGATATAACTGTATGTGTTATTATACATTTTTGCTGAAGTTGGAAGAGAAACAAATTAGCTCAACGATACAAATTTTCCTTTGTATTAAACATTTCACAAACTTTCATACATCAGTAAGTGACATATAGACATGGGTAGAGTTGTACATTTGTCAGAATATACTTTTACACCTAAAGTAATACAATATATATTCCTAAACAGCCCTCATGGACCTAAGAAGTAATGCCATCGCTCCTTCTAACAGATGGCTGAAACAGTAGATGCATAGGCCTTTGTAAATGCTCGTGCGAGTCTGTCTAATGCTACAATCGTCTGGTGTCCGCGCAGCACAAAATCTTCCTGTCCTATTATGAAACGCAGAGGAGGACAATGCCGGTCGAACTTAAAAGCAGCAGGTCTGAAATAGCAAACCTGGCTGTAATCCGCCATCCTGGTACATTACGGATATATTACGTAATGTATCGGGTGATCACAGGTGGTACAGTGACACTAGAATCCATTAAAGCCTAACATTGGGTCATTGTGTTATCAAAATGGTACTCCCGCAATTACCCGTTCTTCTCTCTGGATCACAAAGGCATAGAATAAAACACGCTCTTGAGTTAGTGAAATCCCATTGACTCCTGTGCAAGGCAGTTGTAAGGCCACCACTTGCATTTGAATGTGCCTGCTGCAAGCTTCCATAGTATGATGTTTCCCCCTAGTGGTGCGAATATCTGAAATAGCAGGAGGGGGGGAAAGGGTAAACAATGATTTGGTGTTGCTATAGGCGACCCACACTCTGTCCACTGATGAAGTAAGAAGTGGAATAAAGACGCCATAGGTCCGTGCAGGTCTATCTTAGCTTTATGAATCATACGGCACTGCTCTTTCGTCTGCCAAGAAGCCAAACATAAAAGGCCCTGAGTGATTTAGAAGGGGAGACTGGCTATAAATCCAGCCGCCGCCGCTCGGAGATGTGACGAGAGGGGCACCACACCTTACGTTTTATTTTCTATCATTTTATATGGAACTGTCATGCTTAAAGATAATATAGATGGCGGTTGGATTTTCTATTACGGATTGTTTTTATGGATTATTTAAATCAGAGTACAGAGGAATTCACAGCTATGAGAAGTTTAGATAACACATTTGCTGTTGCCATTAGTCTGTTTATATCACATACGACTAAAGGCATTCATTGTATACAATATAGTTTGATTTATCCTGGGTTTATTAATTTCAGGGAAATATGGCAAATGTAGCGTGTACTGTGTAAAATCTACAGTAAATAGTCAATTTGTTTTAAAACATAAAACTGTTAAAAAACAGATTGGAAATAATGCGGGAAAAGTTCAAAGTTCACAGTAAAACATAAAAAAAAAAACATATAAGAAAATGGACATAAATGACAAAACCCTCAGTTACTAAAAATACAAAAAGTCCTCCAAATCCAAACAACACATTTGGTTGTTTTATCCTGAAAAACTTGAAATGACACTGAATGCCAAAACAACAGAATGGTCTCAATTAGGTTGACAGGTTGACATTCTTTTTTTTAAATATTGTATTGTTTTTTTTAAGATACAACACAAAAAGAACAAAGGGAACAAGACAGAGTGAGAAAGGGGAAAAGAAAAATAGTCGTCCAAAGAAAATCAGTCTGGCAAATGTCCCCTTTTGTATCCGTCCCAGTGTTTGTCTATGCCTTGCCTTATTATTTGATGTTATTGCAGCCAAAAGTACATTCCACAGGTATCCATCAACAATTTCCATTGTTGGAGTTTGACATCCAAGATACAAAGTTTTAAAGCCAAATGGAATGTTGTTGTTGAAAACAGTCTGTACTGCCTCATTAATCTCAGTGAGAACCAAGGCCCCACCAAGCCTTGGAAATCCAAACCAGGACCTTTGTTTTGCTGTGAGGCCAGTGTGATGTGTTGGTATATATTTTTTTACTATCTATAAAGCAGCTGGTGGAAGATTTTGCTACTAATTAGGCTTGCATATTTTGGGGAAAACCTGGTCATTTTTGACACTCTCGGCCACCCTCACAGACAAAGCAGACGCCCTTCCTGATGTTATTATTTTTTGGCTTGGCACAGGTGCAAAGTGTGGCTGGAGTTCCTTGCTCTACATCACATTATCAATTTGCTTACAGCTAAAGCATTTTTCATAACTGGACTTGTATAAAATTGTGTATGAGCCTTTGAAATACACTCATGCTAAATGAAAATGAAAAGAAATGCACTACATGTACCTTGTCTCCAGCTGTTCTGAACATAATTAAAGAACCAAAGACACTTTTGTTCAAGAAATGAGCAAAAGTTGGGGCTCTATACAGTACATGGTTAATACAGCAGGCAGCTCAGTCCTTACCCAGGATGCACCTCCCCTGCACTAGCATATGGCACCATTTGGCTTCAATGCTGGGATCACAATATAAAGATTTAACTGTCTTGTGAATAAATATGAGTGCGAACGATGACTAGACAGCAGGCATGTCATTTCATATGTGACGTGTTTTAAGATCTCCACGGGAGATTTGGAATTTTTGCTTTCTGCTCAGTATTTTTGGAGCAGAATGAGATAAACAAACAAACCAGGGGCCTCTCACACTGTGTAAGTTTCACCAACAGAACATGTTCAGACAGTGTGATTACAGAGGCCTGACAAAGCCTGGCGATAACATCCCATAATTTAGCCACAATTGTTGCTTTTGCTTTCCGCAGCGCTCGCGTCCTAACCACTCTTAAGTATCTGTCATTGGTGTAGAAAGTGAGTGCTTTTTTTTTTTTAATATAACTTATTGTAAACGATGCAGAAAACATCTTATTGGTAAAAAAAAAAAAAGCCAAGAAACCTGCAGCTTCAAGACAAGACTGTCAAGGTGGAAAAAGCAAACTGGCGTCTATTTTTGCCCCCCCCCCCGTTTTCTCTAGCACCAGCCCTACAATTCAAAGCACCCAAAAAAGTCAATATCCACGCGGGGCCAGCGCAGACAAAGATGAAGATGAGGTGCGAAGAGTACAAAACACTGCATTGTGGGATGGGCCCAGGAGCGACGAATGACATTGATTGTGAAAAGCTGTTTCTTTGTGCAGTTGGGAATTATGTCTTAAAAAGTTGAGCTAACAGCATAATCACAGGCGCTCAATGCAAAAATCTGTCACGTTAATATATCACAGAAGCTGCATGACTACAAATGAAGGCGAGACAAAAATGGGAATGTTCTCACCTCTATCAGTCGCTACGTTTATATGCAGGCCAGGAAAACCGGACACATGGCTAGTCTAATTTAAACCGATTTTTCAAAATGCATATAAATACGGTAGGATTGAGGCATCTTGATTCTGGAGAAGTCTGAGTCTAGCCGTAGGAATGCTGCATGAAACAGTGCAGTCCGATAAACAGGAGCCTACTAGGAGAGGCATTCAGCTGCACGAGGCAATAAACGGACACGGCAAAGTTTTGGGCACATGTATAGATCAGCAAAATGACAAACTACGTTCGCTCTACCACGCAATTAGCGCGTGAGGTTTTGATCCGCTGCGTTAACATGACATTTAAAAAACGTTCAGGATTCCGATGAGTATGTTTGCCCTGCAGAGAGCAAAAAAAATCCTCATGTCTGAAAATCAAATGCTCCACGTGAAAAAGGTGTCGCTTATCTCCGTTTGCCAAAAGTGTGGTTATGTATGATATCAGTTTTTATTAGCAATTATAGCTGCAAAGTTTGAATGCAAATGCCGAATTACTAGAAAACCTTGAGTGTCCCTCGGTCCATGTTCACATCTAATCAGTTTGTTCGGTTTTTTTGCTGCTTGTAGACTGTCTGGGACAAGAGTGGTCTGACGAATTCAGTTTGGTTGTTTTGTGCACTCGGAGTTCTCTCTGCATGTACACGTAGAGTATGACGGCATGACTCACCTTTAGCAGAATTGCAGAAGGTCAACAATGTCCATTCAAACCTCAGATGATCATTCTGCTCTTTTCTCCAGGTGCTCTGGTTTCCCCTTCCACTCAAAATGTACAAAAGGGTCCCCTCTGAGACCCGGACTCCTCTGTAAATGGGATTTGGTTGGACTCCTGGTTTATAGATTAAATAAAACCTTCAGCCTTTGTGAGACACTAACATTCTTTCAGAGAAGGTGAATGAGTCGCCTTGCTCAAGGTCTTTCAATGATCTTACAACAAGGCTAAATTATGAAATGTTTTATGATTTCAGATTTCACCTGTTCAAACTCCTATTTTCCTGGAGATTTAGCAGCTAGCAGTATATTAAAGTGAAGTGAAAGCACAAAATTAATGTTTACCTTGTTATTGCAGGCAATGCAAATAAGTAAATGTCACCACAAGCAGATGCTCGAAGTAAACAGCCGAATAGTCAGACAATCTTTTCTCTCCATCATTTGAAATAGGATGATTTTCCCACCAGAAAACACCATGACCAGAGACTCAGAAGCTTGTGCGGAGTGGTTAAGGCTGCAAACTTCTTCACCAATCTAACGACTGGTGTCTTGTCCATAGAGTCTTCAGTGAGTGTGGATTTTCATTGGGAGGGGTAAGTTTTGACAGTAAACGTCTCCTACAACCCTTTGTATTATGTTTCAACAAATACAATTTACTTTGGATGTATGGGTACCAATATAAAGGCTGGGATACATTTTTTGTAAATTAGTAACATTTTGTGCCTTTCCACCTAAGAGTATCTCGTAAAAGCATCACTTTATGACAAAAATTAAACCGCAGTGCAGTATCTGCATCTAATAATAAAGTATTTTCAGTCTCATCAATCTGCAAATAAGAGCTGAAAGCAGCACTCTGATTGGCTGTGCTTGGGTGGTCCACTGCAGTTCCTCATTGCATCTGAAAAATAATGTGCATGTGAAATTTAAGAATGTGTCAAAGAATTTGTAAAGCTAGGGAGGAGTTACACAGATTTAAAACCTACTTTGGTTTTGCGGTGTGAAAATCAGGTACCCCAGCTCTAAGAAGATGTACGCTTCACATTTTTATGTTCATATATCTACTTTCCTATTCCGTTTTTTTTCCCCGTTTGTTTCTTTTCAGCATGCAATTATGTTTGTCAAATGAAGCCTAAATATATCTGAAGTGTAGAACTTACGAGTTGCTCTATGGTTGAACATTCTTCATTGGTAACTACACCACTGCAGCGCTTGTGGCTACAAATGATGCGTTCGGATAGGACTCATTTGCTAGTGGTCAACTGATAAATGCATACGCAACTTAAGGGGAAAAAACAAATCTCCTTGAAGATGAGAGTGCCGCTTTTAACGCAGTTCATTTGGATATGTATGAACTCTGGCAAAGAAAAAAAAAATGTACCCAGCATACTTTGCCTATGCCCGGAGGCAAATTGCTCCGGTCACTGCGCAAGTATGTGACCTACAAGGAGCACCAAGCTACAATGAAGGGAAGCCATATTGTGTATTGATTGATAAATGCTTTTTCCTCTTGTGCACCATTGGCTATCTGTCAGACCAGTGCACATCACTACAAGCACGGTTATAGCCTTTTTATTATCTCAAGGCATTTCTTTATTATATTTTATGCCCTGGCACATTAATAATAGTTGATAAAGTCAAATTTTCACTTCATTCACTTTTGGTATAAGCTAATCATGGCTTATTCAATTGGAACACAGCCTATTCAAGTGTGTTCAAAGTTCCTTTTTAATATTATGTAAAAGTTGTCTGTTTTGTGGCGTTCTGGCTTTTATAACAGCTGTGAAAGAGTAAAAAGGACACATTTATGCCCATGCAAATGAGTAGTGCTCTTAGCCATTTTTCCCCCTGCAGATGAACAGAAGAAATGACTCACTCGGCTATTACATTTCACGGATAGCTCTTCCTTTGGCAGCAGTTTGTGGAGAACTATTTATTTTTCCCTTGGTTTCAGATGACGGTTATGTAATTTGTAATGATTCCTTTCCCATTGTCTCCCATGCCTTTTGCATGACGGACTCATTAGAAGTAACAAGCAGGTGGCAAACCCTCCGCCAAAGAAAAGTAGTGAGACGGCATAATGGGGCTTTAGCCGGTGTGAGCAGACTTTTTTGGGGGAGCAGGAAGTGAAATGTTGATGAAAAGCGATGCTGAAGCAGGCCCGTACATTTGAAGTTGTTGATTAAAATCCTCTGCCCCTCTCAGAAGACATGCTCCCCTGATTGAAGCATGTATTTAATTGATTATACCGTGCATAATTCAAAGATGAGATTTCTAAGATTTGCTCTATACGGACTTCCTGTGTGCTCCTCTGACTACATGCTTTGAAATTGAATGACGCGTCATCAAGCTTATGTACAGGCCCCACTGGTGGTATAGAAGCTTTTTACAGTCATACTCAGAATGAATATTCAGCTTAGTTACATAAGGTTTTTTTTAAAAATGATCCTGCAGTGAGAAGTTGTTGGGGAAGGTAAATGGAAAGAACAGAGCAGTGACAAAGCAGTGGGACAGTTGTTTGTACATCTACGGCAACTGTCCTTTCAGTTGGTGAAATGTAGCACTGTCATTGTGGTGTAAACATTATTTTCAGGCTTTCTAGTTAAAAATAAAGTTGTCAAAGTGAAACTTGACTTGTTAAAATATGGAAATAAAGATGTTAAAAAAGAAAATGAAGTTGTAACGTGAAACTTAACTTTTTACGATGTGAAAAAGATCTTGTTTTAATTCAATACTTTTTCATTTGAACATAAAAACCTTGAAAATAATGTTACGCATTTCCGTATTTCAGAGCTTCTATTCCAGGAAGGACATGGATTTATTTATTTCCAACATAAGTATAACTTGTATGTCATGCGAACAATGATCGTAGGGTTAGTTTACTTAAGCAGGATTTTCTATGTACATGAACATAAAGAAATTAGATTTTTTGCTAGAAAGCGAGAAGAAGTTAAAGTAAAAGTACTTATTTAGCCCCATTCAATACAAATACATGTGGATGCCATCGTGCAACATTATAGCATATTTAAAAAAAAATTACAATTATAATTTTTTTCTTTTTTCTTTACAGTACTTTGTTTAAAATCATCACTTGCGTCATTGCTAAGATGAAGTATTCTTTCATGCATTTCTGTAAATACTGGAGATTGAAGTGGTTGTACAATGTAACCGTTATTCATTCACTATTCTATTTATCTAGCTAGCTGACTGTCTGGCTGTTCTCCCTATTTTCAAAAACACGCATTTTCTGAGGCTGGGTACTGCCATGGAACATGATCTAAAATGTTTCACTTCTACGAATAGAAAAATAATGTTGCTACTTTTTTTTTTGCCAAATTGTACGTTTTTAAGCCTATCAGTGTCTTTTGAATAAGTTATGCCATCGCCCTACATATTCAGGTCTAAATTTAATATCACAGTCATTTGCCGTAATGCACCGTGAATCGAATCATGCCTCTCCAACGTCTGAGGAAGAGTCGGATGAAGACTCTATTTCACACTGTGTAAATTTACCGCCATTGTACTTACTGCTAAATGAGCTGCATTCATATATCTGCTCAAAAGCCTTTACTCAAATGACAGACGCGTCGAGGGGAAAGCCTAATGCCTGTTTTGTACCAAGATGTAAATTATTTAGAAGAACCGAAGCAGGTGTGTGACAGGACCCAGCGTGGTTTTGTCGGAATAATGGTTTATGCTTTATTTTTCTCGGAGGTACAAGAGTGCTCACTCCTCTCTCATTTGCATTCACGGGGCTGAAGACACAGAACCTGGCAGTCTTCAAAGCCCGTCTCCCAGGTAAAAAAGAGTAGATGTGGGATTTTCACATCACATCATCACCGACTCTTCATCAGGCAGATTCTCACAGGCCAAAGAGTTGGACGTGTTTACAAGTGCGAGTCGGTCTCGCTAATAGCTGCAGGGAAATGTTGCAGGAATCGCAAATGTTTTAGAATTTCTCAATTAGTTCACCTTGAGTTGAGTGATGATTTTCCGTCTTGTTTAGTGAGTGGGAATACTCAAAACAGAAGTGGAAAATACTTAACTTTAAAAAGGGAGTTAATTAACAACACAATTACTTTACGTTTTAAAGGTGAACTACTTCGTTTTTATTTTCTGGTGGGGGTCTGCCGCGTGCTTGTCTCCATGGAGATTATATTGTATTGTCAAGAATGTTCCACGGTATGCCAAAAAACCTACCTTTCTACTGTTGTTTTTATTGAACTTAAACATCTTGGGAAAACATGCTTTCTTACAATGAGCAGGGTCGTCTCTCCACAGATCTGACCTGTAACTTGACCTGGTTGCTTCAAATGCTTAAGATGAATAGGTTTAAAGCAACATTCCAGGTAAAGCATTTTCCTGGAGACAAGCTGGTGTCGTACCCTTTTAAGTAAAAGTAGGAAGTGTGGTGGTAAATGTTTATCTTACCAACAGTATGTTTGCCCACAAAACCAACGATTCAATTCCACCTCTGACCATTACATACTGTCCTGTCCATGGGCAAGACATTTACCACCCACGATTGTACCATGTATTAGGAGGATGCAATCAATTATGCATGAATTTGCAAAAGAAAACTTCAAGCAGACAGGAAACCATTTGTACTACTATATATTGTTCCATATTAGACACTCTTGGATTACTTAAAATGTGCTCTACTCAATTTTACTACCACTACTAAGTTACATCATCATATTGAAGCTACTGATATTGCAACTGCTACTACTGCTGCTGCTACTACTACTACTACTACTACTACATCAAACCTGTTTTGTCTCAATTCTTAAATGTGTGCCTTTGTTGTGTCCCAAACCGATATTATGAATACTTAAAATTACAGCCATATTTTATGACATCGTACTCCTAATTAATACATGTAAGAGAAACGTATCCATGGCCGAATGAGCAGTAAAAATAAAGCAAAAAAATGAAACCTTTTCAAAATGAATAAAGCATTTATTAGAAAAATGTGCAATCCCTGTTAAACAACTCAATTAAATAGTTTGCACAAAATAAACATTATGTACAATAAGATTAGCTGTACACCTGATTTACATTATAATTATTACTCTAACCATATATACATACAGGTCAAACTAATTAAAACATAGTGGCGGCGACCTCGTAGGCCGAAGCAACCGTTACGATGTTTGGTCCTTGCTTGTGCAGTGGGGGGTTCCCCGCAGTGTGCTGGCGGTGATGCTGGGAGAAGTAACAGAAGGCAGAGTCCCCGTGTGGATAAAGGTTTGCATGCTGCTCCGGGATTTGGGCCGATTGGTGCCATAACCGGCTGTGGGGTAGCCCTGGGGATGGCAGAAGACAGGCGCCGGAGGGAAAGCCCATTGTAGTGTATGAGCTGTCTGTGCCTGCTCTGATGCTCTGTGGAGGCAGTGCGCTGCAGTACGGGATCTGGCCCTCTCCACACAGGCTGCTAGCACCGCTGGATAAACCTGAAAACCAGACGGAAGTGGAGTTAAGTTAGGTTGCTGAAGTTCAAATTGTGTTAGTTTCAAATTAAAGTTAGTAAAATGTTTGAGTGATGATTTTCTGTCTTGTTTAGTGAGTGGGAATACTCAAAACAGAAGTGGAAATATACTTAACTTTAAAAAGTGAGTTAATTAACAACACAATTACTTTACGTTTTAAATGTGAACTACTTAGTTTTATTTTTCTGGTGGGGGTCTGCCGCGTGCTTGTCTCCATGGAGATTATATTGTTTTGTCAAGAATGTTCCACAGTATGCCAAAAAACCTACCTTTCTACTGTTGTTTTTATTGAACTTAAACATCTTGGGAAAACATGCTTTCTTACAATGAGCAGGGTCGTCTCTCCACAGATCTGACCTGTAACTTGACCTGGTGGCTTCAAATGCTTTTTAACATTTAAAATGTTTGGTATATGGCGACGGTATGTTTTGTGCAGGGGTTATCGATTGCTCTTGTTTTTTCCCTGTTTACTACTTTACATAAAATTATACTTGATAATAGGCCTGTAACAATAACAACTTTTTGATATATCGTTACAGATAAATATCACAATAAATGATTATATTGAAACTACTTTAGATCTAATCCCAGTAAACCCTTATTTCTAATTGTACAATATCTTCCAAATGAAAAATGAGCTATGGTAAATATGACAGTTTAGTATTTACTGTATTTAGTATCTTTAGTTAATCTTACAACTTATTTGACTCTCTCTAAATATTCAGCCCGGAAAAATATTGTTACAGCTAATATTTATTGAAAGATGAGTCTCAATATAGTAATTATCATGACAGGCACAGCATTGGAAGTACACTCTATTGAATGTGTCTGTGACCTCCTAATTTTGCTTGACAAACAAGACTGGAAAACCATTGCACACCAGGATAGCAACATGTACTGCTGCAAAATTCAAATCGGGATGAAACTTGCATGAAATTCCCAGTTTCCAAATTTAGTTCTTTGCATCATACTGTATACTTTGATGATGAAATGTTTACGTTTTTTTAAAAGAAATTCTCGTTCGTTTTTTTTGGTTTATTGAATGCATATTGTTGATGGGGCCTTCATGTCTTGACTTACTTTTCATTCTGGGATGGAAGGTGCTGAAGTTCCTCCTGCCGTCACTGCCGCTGACGTCTGAGTCGCTGTCGTTGAAGTCGCTGTCGCCTTTGCCGCTGTCCTTCATGCTCTGCTGGTCAGTGTGTCCGATGCCGCTGCACAACACAATCAACACGTATTGTATGAGCCACTAGGGTAGCACACCAGCTTGATTATGGATGTGTCTTCAACCTGGTACAAGGCTCTTACCCTTCCATACTCTTTTGACCTCATTTCCAATCAAAGCTACACATGTGCCAGAATGCATGTTAACTAGAGCTATATACACAGAATTGCTAATGAAGGTAATTCCTTTGATACTGCGAAACACCTACAGAAAATGTACGGGTTTGCAGGTGAAAATACAGCTAGTATAAATCAAGACTAAAATAAAAATGATATTATAATAATAATAATGATAATCAAAACTGAAATTAACTAGGACTAAAACTAAAACTAAACATGTGTCTTTATAGCAGTGTTAAATCCCATTACAGTTGTAGCTGTCCTAAACCAGAAATTTTACCGGTTTCATTCAAATTTACTGAAAATGACTCATATCTGCAACCCTGTGTCCCTTTTTTTAGAACCTCTATAATGTGTCTTTGCATTGACTTTTCGTACCTCACTTGAAGGCTGTATTTGTCGCCTTGCCACACGGATGCTGGTTGGAAACGCTTGGAGGGCAGGAACATCTAAAAGAACAAACAAAACAAGAGCAAAGGATTAGTTTTTTTTATATTTGGCACAAAGATCAAAGCAGCACTTGGCAACATCACATGAATATGAAAATCCTTTCGGGGGGGAAAAACAACTCACCTTTGTCTCAGTATCGGCGCTCTTGTCGTCCTCATACAAGCAGCTTTCCTCCAGGGATGAAGACATGGGGTCGTGGTAGAAGTTTTGATGACCCGTGTAGATGTTGGAGGAGAGGATTTGGCTGGGAACGCTGGTAAACAGGGTGTCGCTTTTCGAAGGCCGATTTCTAGTGCCGCAGCTAAGTTTGCACGTGACCGCTACAACTACTATAGCAATCAACAGCAGTGCACAACCCCCACTGAGGACTATAATAATAATGAGTGAGCCGTCCCAGTCTATGCCTTCATCATTTGACTGGAGCACAATGACAACTTGGCCCTCTGAGGCTTCCATATCTGAGACTATGAATTTTATAGAGGCCGTGCTGGAGAGTGGAGACCTGCCATTGTCCGTCACCTTGATTTGCATTTCCAGCACGTCTCCTATCACCGCTGTCAGGTATTGTTTTAAGGCAATTTCTCCAGTGTTTTTGTTAATAGTGAATATCTTGAGGTCACCTTGGACGATGTGGTAGGTTAACTCGCCGTTCACGCCGTCGTCTTCATCAAAGGCGGCCACGCGGAGGGCCAAGTAACCGGCGGGGGCATTGAGTGGCAGGCCAATGTCGGCAGAGTCGTTACCGAGGATGGGGTAGGTGAAGTGAGGGGTGTTGTCGTTCTGGTCGACCACTTTGATGTGGATGGTGGAGGTGCTGGAGAGGGCGGGAGAGCCGCCGTCTTCTGCCTGGATTACCAATTCAATTTGTTTGAGAGATTCGTAGTCAAACGATCTTAAAGTGTAGACAGAGCCAGAGGTGGAGTCTATTGACACATAAGTGGACACCGGTGATCCACCTGGCACCTCTGAATCGACAAGTGTGTATGAAACTTTGGCATTCTTGGCTACATCGGGGTCACGGGCCACAACGGTCATGACGTAGGAACCGGGGATGTTGTTTTCGATCACTCCAACTTCATAAAGAGATTTGCTGAAGAGTGGCGCATTGTCATTTTCATCTGTGACACGAATGGTATACTGTCTTACGGTTTTAAACGGAGGGCTGCCCAGATCTTCAGCCACCACAGTCAGGTTGTACTCGGGAATCTTCTCTCTGTCCAGCGTGGTGGTGGTGATGATCATGAAAGTGTCCCCGTAAGCTTGCTGCAGGGTGAAATGCTCGTGCCCGAGGAGGGAGACGCGCACGTAGCCGTTGGAGCCCGAGTCGCTGTCCGCGGTGCTGATGAGAGCCACAAAACTCTCCGCGGCCGCAGCCTCCGTGATGTACGCCACGCCGTCGCTCGTGGACGTCATGGGTTTGATGGCGATCTCCGGCGCGTTATCATTCACATCTACAACGTCAATTACCACTCTGCAGCTGGAATGCAGAGCGTTTTCCCCCAAGTCAGACGCTTTAACGTGCAGCTCGTAAGACTTCCTCTTCTCGTAGTCGATAGGGGATTTTAGGGTCACGTCCCCGGTGTAAGGGTCGACGTGGAAAAGTTTGCGCGCGTCAGGTGAGAGTCCGTCTGCAAACGCGTACGTGACCTCTCCGTTTACGTCATCGTCCGGGTCGAAGGCGTGCACGCGCAAAACTCTGTGACCAACAGGCGCGTCCTCGTTCAACTCAACTTTGAGAGAAGCGTGCTCAAAAGTAGGTCTGTTGTCGTTAAAGTCCAAAACTTTGATGAAGACTGTCACGGAGCCTGACTTTGAAGGCGCGCCACCGTCAGACGCGCTTACTTCAAGAGTGTAGGAATCTTCAACTTCTCTGTCCAGCTCCTGTGTCAGCACCAACTCCGCATACTTCACGCCATCGTCACGGTCACGCACGTCAATGGCAAAGTGAGTAGACGCGCTGATATTGTAACTTTCGATGTAGTTTGCCCCGACGTCTTGATCCAAAGCGATGTCTAGTGGGAATCGGGAGTTGACTGGGACATTCTCAACTATTTCAATGCGCGTCTCGTTCTGCGGGAAAACCGGAGCGTGGTCGTTGATGTCTTTCACCTCGATTTCAACGTGGATGAGTTGGAATTTCTCTTTGGTGAAGGCGACGACGTCAAAGGAGATGAGGCAACGAGGCGTCCTGGGGCAAAGCTGCTCTCTGTCGATCCTCTCCGCCACGCTCAAAAGTCCGTCAATCTCTCTCATCTGAATCACAGACGAGTCGTTGTTCTCTTGCATGAAGCGGAACGAAGTGTCGGGGTCCTCAGCCGGGTCTATTTTCAAATCCTGCGACAAGTTTCCTATCTGTGTTCCGGGTGCGTCTTCTTCGTATGTGAAATATCTGGTAGTGGTGCAGTGAGCCAGATGAAGGAACAGAGTCAAAAGTAGTCCTCCAACTTTGAGAGACCTCATGTTGAGGGCGGTTTGAAAAAGAAAAGAAAAAAGTACTTTAAAAAGTCATAAATGATGCACAAAGTTCTCTGGGTCGGTAACAGGTGAAATGCCGACTGTGATCTCGCCGTCTGACTTCTTTGACAATATAAACTCTGGCGTATGCAAATGAGCTGCCCGCTTCGACCAATGGCCTCGCAGCCCACGGGCCAAATGGGACTCACGTTTGGCTGTTTCACACCTAAGTGCAAATGGCCCCCAAGATAAACTTTTTGTTAAGCCCCAATCAGACAGATAATGGTTTTACTTAAATAAATCTGGCAATTCATTAAACTGGAACAGACATTGTGGAGCCATAGACAGGACGGACTCCAATGGAAGAGACGTAAGAGACTTGTGGATTCAAGTAAAACAGGAAACACACTGCAATCACTTTTTAATACATACATAAACTATATTGCTATTATATTCTGTTTCACAGCAGATTAAGAAAAAAGGGTAACCAACATTTGTTAGTTTGCTCATCATTATCATCCCAAAAACATTTATGTTAACAATTATTACATTTAGAATGTATTACAGTCAGTATGTACAATCGTCAAGAGAGCTTAGAAAATTTCGAAAAATTAAATAAATGTTAAATAAATAAATACAAAATAAATACTATGCATAATTTTGTATTACATGCTTAGTCAAATATAATTTTATGTATTTATTATTTCTGCTTTGAAATTGAATGAATCATCATTGGGATTCTACAGTAAACTTTGTATTTGTTTGCCTTTTATCTTTTCCACGTTGTCAGGGCACTCCACACATGCTGTTTCCGAATACACATCGACGCTCTCAAACTGGGTTAGCTCTAGCACTACTTTGCTTAGAAACACATTGACTTATTGACTTGCAAAGCCCTAATAGAAAAAAGAGCACGTTTTGACAGCAGCAACACTCTTTAAATTGAGTTGTTGTAATGCGTGTGCAAAAGCAACACTGCTGGGTTCAGGCAAATCCACAAACTCATTTTCTACCATTTATAAATATTTTGTACTGTCAGTCAAGAAGTGACATTTCTGAAATTGGCTTCTCTAAATACACCATAAGCATGAGAATATTTAACCATAATTAATAGAAACCAATTTTCTTCCTGTTTTGTTGCATCGCGTTTAGGGCCATGTTTAAATTATACATGTGCGCTATATGCCCTTCAAAGATGATTATGGGCTGAATGTAGCCTACTTTTTATGCTAGCTTCCTGTCTCAACACATCACCAATGCAGCACTCTGAATCTGGGTCACCATTACTTTTGTAGGGACACATTATCACATTAGTGTTGTTGCTGAAATTAATTGATCTTAATATGGGCATCACTTTTAAAAGCAATCCCTGGAGGCTGGCACTGCACGCATCTATTGACGCCTTTTAACAATTTCATCATAAGGCCGCTGCGGGCTTACATTAGGAGATATATTCTGTTCTTGAAAATGACAGGGTTTTGGAACGGCAAGTGTGGTCTGTCAGAAATCATTAGTGTTAGATAAATAGATTAGTGTTAACGTATGAATTAGCCTGAAGTTAGTCTATGGTGTGGCCTGTTTACTCCAAATCCAATTTGACCTTAGATGGAATGCATAAACTCAAATGTCAAAAGTCAATGTGGGCTGGTTGGCATTGCATAGCCTAACTGGTGCAAGTGCTCGCAAACCCCAACTAATGAGAAGAGATGGGGAGAGTACGTTTACTCGAGTAGATTACTGTACTGCATGTTTACATGTATAGTATGAATAGACGGTTTGTAATTGGTTGGTTCTTTACCCTGGTTATAGTATTTTTGAGAAGTTAGCAGTAGTTGTAGAAAGTTGCAGTTGTATAATGATTGTTATTAGTATTTACAGCATGACAGTAAACGTGTAGGATACATAGCCAGATCATTGTTTGTAAGTAAACATTGTTCTATTGGTTAATAGAGCAACATTGTTTTACTCTGGCATTATTTTTCATATGTCGAGCTTTATCTTTTTCTATAGACCCTTTCAAAGTTTGTGAACAAATCCATTGTAATTCTAGAATTGAGGCAAAAGTGGAACATCATGTGATTTCAATGGAAAAACTTTGTATTAATTACAAGTAGGCCTATATTAATACAATATCTGATCCAGTCAGTCTATTTCACATCATAGTCACATTACAGGTATGCACATCCACTATTTACATAAAGGTTCATTTTGATGCTTTTTCATACTCTATGTATATGTCTCCAAAGAGCATGAGAGGGATTTGAAAGTAACCCAGTTAAGAGCAGCCACAAAGCCAGACAATCGTGTCATTTGATTAGCGCTGCGTTGGAGGACACCCACGGAGTTAATTACACATACATTATCAGAGCAGCTCACTGGCTCTTAGACCTGCCAGTGCAATCAACATCATCTCCATTCACACACATATTCAACTGCCGTTCACTGAGTCACATAGTCTTTGGACCACACCAGGCTCAGGGCTCCCAGCAGACAGCAGAATAGATAGCTACGTGTGAAGGATCCTCTGCCCCTCCCCTCTCCCCACATCCTCACACCAGTAACGACCGCAATGGCGATAACAAAAGAGCATGAGTCAACCCCAGGCAGACTTTTGTCAACCATATGGGTGATTAGGCTCTGATTAAAAGGTGTCTATAGGCAGCTTCAAAGGGCCCTCGACACTTCAACAGTTTGAGTCGTCCAGGACAGCACATGCAGGCAGGTGCTAAAAAACAACAACGTAACAGCAGCAGCAGTGGGGTGGCGTCACTGGGAGGAGGTTTGCTGGAGAACTCACACAAGAAGAAGGAGACGATGGCGCTGTAATCGTGTGCCATCATATAAAATCTATTGAATTTGTGTAGTAAAATGTTTATTCTAACTTTGACTTTTACACCAAGTGATATTTTGGACAACTTTTAACTTTGAGCAAGGACTAAAGAAGTGTTAAACTAGGTCTCAACCAGGGCTACACGATGGGAATAAAATCAATAATCTCAGACTAAACTAGAACTAAATTAGTAATATGCAACAAGACTAATACTGGTTGTAAAATACTTCTTAGTTCTACCAGAAAAAAGTGAACCATGCTGCAGTTTTAGAACCACTATTCTAAAAGATTAATATTACAAAATAATAAATAATCAACGTCCCATCAAAATGAATATACTTGCAAAAAATGTTTGGAAGTAACTAAATACATGTACTAAAAATATGTATTGACAGTACTAATTTTGAGTTTCTGTACTCTTGGTGGTGTTCAGAATACAATTACATTCCTATATTAAAGAAATACATTGCAGGCATTTCAAATTATTCAAGCTTCAAACTGTACTGCATAAGTGACAAAAATAGAAGCTCTTATGGTAAGTGCATGTGTGATTTTTCCTTTTTTAGTTAGTGATGAAACATAAAAGGGTTTACGGTGTGTTTTTACTCTATGACATAATGCAACGCCATGGAAAAGTATTCAGAATACAGTACTGTGCGGGGACCATGTATGGAAATACGTTAGAAAATATATTTTAATACAGGTATTCAGTTTTCTGTAATGAGTTTTCTGTAATGAGATTCATGAGTCATGAGTGGAGATCATTAGTGCGGACCTCTTGAGAGACCTTGGAAACAGAAAAGACAATTAAAACATAATATGAATAAAAACATTACATTTGTTGAGAATAGACAGTGTAGCTTTTGAATACATACACATACATAAACAATATCTAGGTTGAATAGCAATAATTTTTATTAGCTTATATCCTGCTTACACTTTGGGGTGGGCCTGGGCAATATGGAAAGACAGGAATGAATCATTTTTGAATGTAATGTTCAGGGTTCAAAAGCTGTTCTCTTTGATATAAAATGGACATCTGATTACAGTAGTTCAATATAATGCTGTATACACAATGGCATACTGAATGTATATTTCCTGTCTGGGCCAATTACTAATCAATATCTCTCTTTTATTAGACTGAGCGTAAAGTAAGCAAATGCAGAATACCCGCTGTGTGAAAACAATGGAACGGACCATTAAAAAATCAAACCAAATGAAAATCTATTATATCAAGTAGTGGAGTCAAATCTCCTCCAGTTAACTGCCTTTGCCTCCTGAAAGTGGTGTAACGTGCTCATGAACTCATCGTAGTGAAGGATTGGAATGTTGTAAATGTTTTATTGAATGAGTTGGGACCCGCTGTAACAGTTTTAAATTAACGAAATATGCCTCATTAGCTATGTTTACCAAAAATCTGATCATTATCTGATTTCTGGAGTCATCAAATTATTGAAATGTCATGTAAACAGTTACATCGGATGAGAGTATCGGTAATCTGATTTCTTTTCCAATTGTTCAGGTGTTGAGAAAGACAATTGGGCCAAAAGGGCAAACCATTGTGGCAAAGACAAATGTGAAAAAGAAAATGTTTAAGATTACAAGTTATTTTTAAATCCACTGTACTTCTTCCAAATACAACAATCTTAAATTTAACTGAATGACACCAGTTTGATTCATTATTATTATTATTATTATTGTTATTGTTATTGTTATTGTTATTGTATTATTATTATTATTATTATAGTAGTAGTAGTAGTAGTAGTAGTAGTAGTAGTAGTAGTAGTTATTATTATTATTATTATTATTATTATTATTATTATTATTATTATTATTATTATTATTATTATTATTATTATTATTTCATTATTATTATTATTATTATTGTTATTATTTTGCGCATGTAAAAATACAACAAAAATCTGATCTAATTATTGGGTTATGTGGTTATTCTAGTTATACTGGCCATGTAATTGTTTGTCGAGTATAGTCTTTAAATTGAGTGAGAAACACAATTTTCCAGTACCTCCAGCATAATTACACAAGTGTATGGTATTTCTGAAGTAGGCCTTATAGAAAGTCAAGCATATGTATTGAACAAATTGCTATAGTGACTTAAATTATGTTGTCCCGCCCGCCTCACTATCTTGTTATTAAAAACACGATGAAAACCACCACACTCCAGCTCTAGTGGGATCAAACATAAGGTGCTTGAGTACCATTCCCAGACGCACAAAGCCTTCATAACATAACAACAGTCTCACGGTGACAGCAGAGTGCCCAAATCTGCCACTTAGCCTCCTATGAAGAGTCAGAAGGTAATACCGAATTATTAGCCAAATTAGTTGTTTGCCACTAAGAGGATTACATTTTAATCTGATCAAATGTCTCACGCATTTAAACTTGTGACAGGGTGGAGTACTCTAAAGATCGCACAGACATAGCAGCAGCTGGAGTAGGTAGCTGCATGCCATAATGAATGCACGTAAAGGGAAGGTGGCTTTGAAGTGTTTCGGATTCATAGACCCTACTTAGCATAGCGGCTAATTGCCCTAACCGAGCGTATTAGCCGAGGTATGCCCGCAGATCAATAGGAGACTAGCAGGGTCAGCAGAGGTCCTAGCGCAAACAAAGCGAGGGCTAACGCGCCACTGATACTTGTTTGTCACTTAAGTCAGGTGATTAATGCAGATCACGCCTTTTGATTAAGACGTGTGGTGGTGACAGTAAGAGCATTACATCAGATTAATGTCCCAGCCCATCTGTTCGCGCATATAGAGGCGATTTTAATTAATGGTAAGAACGGCGTTAATAGGCAGTTGACATTCTCCGTCACAACAATGGCAAGCGATGATCAGACGTGAGTAATAGGTGTCAGATGTGGACGCTATAGCGCACTGGGGCCTTGTGGGTAAGTGTGAGGTGCTTCCTGTGGCGGATCAGGTGGGGAGGGAGGAGGCAGCATTTGGTTTTAACACCAGGAGCAGTAATCCAAGCATATGCCACTGGGAACAAATGTCTCCCAGGTCCGCCTTTTGGGGCGCAGCCACAGTGTCAAGAGGAGCTGTTAAATTGCTGCACTTTTTGTCCCATTTCCGAGAATATATAGTGGAAATACTTTGCAGGATGTTGGTGCAAGTTAAATCTAACTTGAGTGTTAGTGTCTTTATTTGCAGGAATGGTGGACAAAGGCTGTACTTAAATTCTTGCCTTCTCTCTCCTTATATTTGATCTTTTTGTAAATCATTAGTGTTGGATGTGCAGGCAGAGTTTTAGGGCTGCAACTAACAATTTTTTAGTAGTGGCCTCAGTCGCCTTGTCAAAATGATTTCTATTGTACTTTGAGATGTATACTTTGTATACATTCTTTAATCAAATACAGGTTGAAATTTGACTGAAGATTTATAGACTGAGATAATTTACGAAGAAAGTGTATTATTGATGAAAATCAGAAATAGTTTATTCCTTCATTTTGATTTATTAATGCCACTTTCTTTGTTATAAAAGGTATTGCTGTATGTGTTTTAGAGTCTGTATTACCCAGATAACCAATACAATTATCATAATATGACTAGGATTATTTTCTATTCGACTTGGTCATGGCCATTTTATCAATGCTTGGGACCATCATCAGGATAATTGTTATTGAGATGTGTGTTTGTAAAGCTATTACTCAATTTGAAACTAAATTAGAGACACCAACATTTGTTCTTATACGTGGTAAATGTATTGAAAATGATGTTTACACTATCAGACTGCTTCAGACGGTGGCTTTGTTTACATGCACAACACACAATTAGTATTTATTATATGGATTCCAATTTCTGGAATGATTGTTCACTCCTGTGCAGGTTTTGGGAAGGAAAATTAAAGGGGCAAACTACCGGTAGTAAGACAAAGGTAGAAATGTTTATGATTGAAAAAGTTATTTTAAAATGAATTGTACTTTGTCTTCCATATTCAACAGTTACTATAGAAATCCACTTATTGCCTGACCCACACGTGTCCGCAAGTGTTTTTGATGATCAGATTTCTCTTCAGATTTAATTATGGGGTTATCTGATTATGCTGTGATTTTATCTGGCCATGTAAATGTACCCACCAACAAATAAAATATACTCATTAAGTGGTGTAACCAGTGGTGGAAGAAGCAAATGTGCAAAGACAGGAGCAAAAAATAACTAACGTAAACAACAACAAAAATCACATCGTAAAAATTGACATAAAGATGTATTGAAGTACTTGTTTAAAATTGTACTTTGAGAGTAAAAGGCAAAGGTATTTAATGCGGCTGCTTGAATAACTATATAAAGAGTTAGAGTTTGTATTGATCTTGAGAAAGCATTGTCATGATTTTTTTTAGTAAATACATTTATTTTATATTCATGTTTTATTTGCTCAAAGCCAAGACTGGAACTGAAAACTTTTTGTCAGGACGTCACTATGAACATGCTAAAACCCATCATTACCCATCGAAGCAAACAGAAAGTACATTTTATTTAAAAGTCCAATTAAAAAATGTGGAGTTGAAAGTACAGACACCTGCTTTCAAATGTAATGAAGTAAAAGTAAAACTTAGTGAAATAAATGCAGATACCTAATATTGGTGTGGTACTTAATACAGTACTTTTAATTTTGAACTTTGTTACTTTCCACCACTGGCTATAATCCAAACAAGGATGGTTAAATCCCAGCCGCTTTACTGCTGGTTTGTTTTGGTCTTCATATATATATATATATATATATAGTCAAAAACCGCACTTTATAACTTGTTATACACTTTCTCTGGACCTGCTTGTTAGAATTCAAACATGTTCACACACCTGCAGAGATGGCTCTTTCAGTACATCATTAAATAAAGACATCTTCACAGTTTTTTCACATGCTTGAAATTGGCATTGAAAATAATTGTCATAATTATTATTCGCTCTTATTAGATATACAGAGTTGTCATACATAAATATATTATCAGTCTCCATATGGATTTTTCTTTTCATTTGCATAATGCATTTTACTTCATTTGCAGATACTAAAAATGTCTTTGAAGGAGATCTATGAAAAGAGATAATACAAAGCTGTACGAAGGCGCTAAAAATATTGTTTACTTGACATTTTCCACACAATACAAGCCACACTCATTATTATCACGGATGGAGGTATGAATTATGCTTTGAGCTTGTTATGCGCGTTGGATATTAAATTGATGTATTGGGATGTCTGTCATTTGGTATTTGGGGAAGGACGATGTTCCAGGTGCGCCACAGTTGGTTAATATATTTGTTGTCAAACCAGTGTGTCCTGGTAAGAGACTTTAAGATCTGGTTAGCTTGTTGACTGGGAGGTGGTTAGTATACCAAACTCAAGAACACAACCAGAGAGCAAGACCAAATAATAATAACTGTCTGTTTGATTTGTTTATATTAAGCTTTTTAAGAGTAAAGAGAGAAGAGAAGAGAGTCTTAATACAAAATAACATGAAAAGGCTGTAAATAATACTACAACGACTTCTGGTGCTGAATTGCAGACATTGCTGCATCGCTTACTCCCAGGTAATACTTTTTTCACTATGAGAAACATTATTGATAATACAGCTGCTGTAATTACACTACTAAAACTAAGAAAAAGACAAACATTTGGTCATAATATGTTTTAATCCTGCCTAAGTTGGTGCTTAATGCATTTTGATATAGAGATTCACAGTGCAGCAAAAAGTGGAGGTAAATAAAGGAATGAATAAAAGGTGCATTAAATTGTTAACACTGCTCTGAATCAGATTGGAATGTAAAGGACTGCTGCTTCTGGAGTATAAATCGCCTTTTCTAACATAGAAGTACACGGTTGTTTACAACTGAGACATTATTTTTCCTTCCGTGTTTGAACACACTCAACCTTGGTCCTTACTATACCTCACCATTCACTATTTGTTTAAACAATACTTTGTATTGAAAATCCCTTTAGTACATTTTAAAATGATGAAATGATATTTTTATTTATGTACAGTGCATGCAGGAAGTGTTCACAGTGCTTCAGTTTTTGTTATGTTACAGCGTTATTCCAAAATGAATTATTTGCCTCAAAATTCTACATATTCTTTACAAATGTATTTTCAATTTTATTTAAAAGGAATTATAACACCAGAATAGATCAGAAGCACAATAGATCTAAGTGACCATGCCCTACTGTTGATCTGAAAAACAAAACAAAAAAAAACACACTTTGGAGGTTCAATGCCAGCCTGCTTAACAACCTTTTGTTCAAGAAAAAAATGTCAAATCGGTGTAATCCTTCATTCGTCGAGGAGTGTTCCATTGTAGAAAAAGTTTCAGTTGTAGTCATCTGGACTCTGTTATAGAAAAACAAAAAGTTTCGACTCTCATCCAAGAGTCATTCTCTTGGATCCTTTATCAGGAGGGCCCGCCCTGTGGGCAGGGCTTACACAGAGAAGGATATAAAACCTGAGGTCCAAGACTAGATTCACAGATTGAGAATGACTCTTGGATGAGAGTCGAAATGTTTTTCTAAAACAGAGTCCAGATGACTACAACTGAATCTTTTTCTACAAAAAAATGTCAAACTACATTGAGAATGATGTGGAGGAAAATTACAATAGTCAAACTTCTCCACCCATCCTCTTGGATGCTGTACTAGGAGGATGTTTTGAGAGGTGAAATTATAGCCAGTGCCTCGGCAAAAAAGAAACAAAGGGGGAAAAAACCTAAGAAAAACTAAAACTGCTGGTGGTAAATCATGCTAAGAATGTGGATTCAAATGTTCTAAATTATTAGCCTGGAAACAAGAAAAAAACAAGCTGAAAGGGCAATTTTTAAATACGAGACGAACAGAATAATGTAATTTTAACCAAGCAAGACCAAATAAAATTGTCATTTGAATCTTTCTACAATTTTTTTCCTCTACAATTTCAGGAGCTAAAGAAGTTGAAATAAGTTACTTTCTGTACACCATCAATTTGTCTGTCATAACTGAAGACCAAAATACCAAAAAATAGGAGCTGAAATAACAGTTTTGGAAATACAGGGTGCAATCAAAAGACTAAAGAACGATAAATCTCCAAAGAGTGATGGGTTCATCTCAGAGTGCTATAAAGCTCTAAAAGTAACACTTATCTCACTGCTTTTAACAACTTTTAACTGGGCACTTTAAAAACTCCTACAAGTTGGATAGAGGCCATCATAAAGGACCAAATTTCTATTTTAATTATGTCCAAAAGAATGGAAAAAATACTCCCAATTATCATACAGGATGTATTGAACAAGCGACAGATAATTAGTATGGACACAGAGAAAGCTTTTGTTCTGTTAGCTGGGCTTATTTATTTAAAGTGGTGAACAAATTTCAAAAAGACTAATTAATCATAAAAGATTTGACCCACTAACTCTGGAAAGAGCGGTGAGACAGGGCTGTGCCTGGTCCCCCCTCCTATTTGCTTTGTACTTTGTGCTCAATATATAATACAATAAAACTCATGGTGTTACAATTGATGTGATGGAACATACAATTGCCTGCTACGCATATTAATTAGTTGCAACAATGCCACTCTATTAAAGAGAGAATTCATGTCGATTAGTTAAAGGTGCACAGGTAAGTTCAGGATGCTTAATGACAACGGCACTGTTCCATTACAGAAGTTTTATTTGTACAATTATTTATTAGGCATAATTTGTGGCCATTCATAGATTCATACATAAAACAGATATGGAGCAACTGTACATTGCATCATTTGTTCTTCATTATTCTTTCAGTCCATAGAGCATGTGGTCCAAGGCTTAAGACCCGCCAACAAGACAGGGCAGCAGCTATAGCCTCAGCTTTAAACTATGAATGACAAAATGTGTTAGGACTAAAATAAAGAAAGGATGGTCAGCAGTATGCTTTTAAAATCAATGCAGGAAACTAGTCATTACTTGAAGTTGAAGGCACAACCACGCATACACTTTCAGGGTGGCTGTGGCAGAAACTACAGTAAATATTGGTGACAGGTGGCTAGTGCTAACAGCTAAACAGCCTACACAGATCCAGCACGTTCATTTGTCTTTACGCACCGCACGCACTGGAGTTTGGATCGACTCAAATGATCCAACCCGATCCTGTGTACGGCATGTAGCCCAGTGTTGGAACCTGGCCCAGATCCAGAATTATCTTCATTATTTGTAGCAGACAGCTTGCTCTTAAGGTTCCACCGTTTAAATAAATGAAATAATGTCTGTTTCTGTATGCAGTTTTATTGGCAGCATGTGTCACATGCTTTTATTTTTTGTTACTTCCTGCACTTTCCTCTGCAGCAAAAGTGTTTGTCCCTCTGCTGCTGAGCCATCCATCCATATCTCTCCAGCTGCTTTGTCAGGAAGGGCATCCGTGTCACTCGCGCATGCTCACGGCCCCCTCCTTTGACCTTCGCTTGCACCTATTAAAGTGCGGAAACAGGGCTCTCGTCAACCCTCACGCACATCTCATTCAAACAAAGCAACGCAAACATGCAAAATAGCCTTCTGCCTAAATAGTATTTAGTGTAAGTTCCTGCGCCCTAGTGGAAGTTTTATAAATAACAAGGATGGCGTAGAGGGTAGTCTACGGACTGCGGACTGCGCAAGCATGCTTTATTAATGAGGCCCCTGATCTGTGAGAGATGACCCTGCTCACAGTGAGAATGCAGATTGTTCAGGGTAACTCTGACCCTGTAATTGAATAAACACTAGATAGATACCTTTAATGCATAGCGTAACTTTCCATAGAAATATCCAAAAAAGCAGCAAACCCAGACATCTCCCTCCTCCCACTTTTGAAACAGCCGTGATGCCCTTGCCTCCCGTGATAAAGATAAATATTTCAACTTTTGTTTACAATTATTATTATTATTATTATTATTATTATTATTATTATACAACAATAATCAAATCAAATGTTCATGTTTTTTTTTTAATGTGAAGAAAAATGTGCTTTCTGATTATAGATAATATTTACCTGATTGTCCATTACCTTCAATACAACCATTTGACATGATCTTGTGTATGTAGTTTAGACAATATAATGCTCACCTCAACATAGGTCATTTAATAATGATAACAATATGATGACTCTTGTACAGTATTGTCAACATTAGATCATCAACATGGTTTAAAGTTAAGATACGGGTTAATCTAGGTTAAGGTTAGGTAAGTTATGATTAAGGTAAGAATCAGTCTCAAAGAAATTAATGTTGATGCGTTCCCACATCCCCTTATTTCGTTTCATTTGTTTTATTCATCCATGCAAATTCAAAAGTGCATTTTAGCAAACAATACAATTAAGATTATACATGGGTGAATGGGAGCATGAAGAGCATGAATGGCTTGTCTTTATTTGGTCATAAAATCATCCCATTTTTCTATGTGGACGGACTTGGTTTAGTCCTGTTCTAGTCCTTCTTTAGTCCTGAACAAGTCCTGTGTGAAAGTTATTGTCATGTCCGCAAGTGTTTTTAGTTTTATTATGATTGGTTGCGCTTCTTTTTGCAGTCAAAAAACATAAACAAAATTATTTGCTAAAATTTTATGGTTGCAACGATTAATCAGAATAACCGGAATATTTATGACAAGTCTACCATTAAAATATATATTATTGAATTTTGATAATTGCTGTCTGGACTATACATACCATAAAACACATTCCAAAACTATTTTGTAACAAAGACAGTGGCAATATAAAATCAAAATGTCAAGAAAAAAAAAGAAGAAAAAAATCAATCAATCAATAATACACTCAATGATACAATCAAAATGTTCAATGGAAAAACTAGTAGCCTAATTGAAAAAACTATAACTGACTAGTTCGCTTAATCATTAGTTTCATCTCTACTAAGCTTCCTTCTTTCATGATCCACTTTTACAGGGGAAGTTTGGAGTGTACATTTTACCTCTTGCTTAAAATAATATTAACTTCATGTGCTTGCAAAAGGTGGTAGTGATAAATATTTCAGTAGACTCCATGATAGAAAAGACAAGGTGAACTTCTGCTATGAGCAAAATGCATGAAAGCCCGCTTATTATCTTTGACATGGCATAACTGTGAAATCATATGCAAAGCCCATGTACAAGATGTGTTACCGCTCCATAAAATAGTGATTCATACACGCTCGGTCCAATTTGAATTCTCACTCACCTCACTATTTCATGCGCTACCTGCAGTTCTCCATGTGCTGCTAAATAAATTACACAGATATAACAAGTTAATCATGAGAATTTAACCTGGCAGAACACGCAGAATGCATTAAACAACTTATCCCAAACGAACCATAGGGCAGCTCAGGTCAAGCCCTTATCGGTTTCCTCCTGTCACTTCAACCCGAGTTGCACTGTTAAACTGGGGGTATGCATGTCACGGGAAGGGCGAGGGAGGGGCCGTGCAGAGCCTCTAATCTGGGGCCATTTGTGCTGTCTGAGAGGCAGATAAAATGCGATTATCCTGTGATGGTGGTGGTGGGCTATAGGCAGGGGAGCAGCTGCAGAGGTGCGAAACACGAGGGTTATAATGCTGCTGGACCCTCTGGTATTTGGCACCCCCCGCGGCGCAGTGAGGTGCACAGACCCCCCTCACTCCCTCTTGGACTTTGAGTGTTAGCCACAATCATGCCACATCAATTGGATCCGACTGAGCGAATGTTTAACACGGGGCTGCTCACACCTTGCGTTGTGTGCCAGATATGTCATAGGTGCGAGAAGAAGGGCTCTAAAGTTGTACTTGAGCTTGAGTCTTAAATGTATTGAAAATATTTGGCTACTCAACTCAATCCACTACAATCAATTTGTCTCTGTTTCAATTGTCAGTAGTTCTCACATCTAAAATGCCACGTTAGCGCTTTCTTTAATATAATCGTATTTCTGTATTTGTTTATTTGAAATGGAACAGTGCATACACATGAAGGATAGTACGATGTTAGGACTGTCGGCCACAAAACAAGCAAAACTCCCTCACAGACACAGTAATAAAAATAAAAATAAAAATAAAAACTATAGTAAAAGCAGGCACATAAGCAGTTAGCAAGCACATTTCACAAGACAGCAATGAAGAGGAAAAATAACATAGAAGGAAAAACATGCACTCGTATTTCGTAAAAACTGCATATTGTGACTGCAAGTTTGATTGTTCAGGAGCCAGAGTTTTACTGACCTAGGGACGGTTGCGAGTGTTGCGATGTTCCTAAAATTGGCTGGGACAGTTTTCCAACTGTGAACAGCCTTCACCGAGATGCCCATCTGCCCAAAAGTATTTCCAGAAAGGAATGGCACAGTCGCCTCTGCTTTGGGCTTGTGTGCCTGTTTACTACTGTTTTTAAGGTGGATATTGTCTTGCAGGGGAGTCTTATGAATTATTTTATACACAAGAACACATTGTGAAAGTTATATAATAATATTTTCCCATCTTAAAAAATGTATTTTGAGATAACATGACAGTGGTGGTGAGAGTTAACCTTTTTGTCCCGAACCTTTAGAGATTGTTAATAAAATCTTTAAAGGGACAAACTGTATTATAATAAATCAATTTTAATAAGCTTGTTACAACAATGTTTCTTCATCATTAGTTTACTCAAATTTGTATTTCGATTGATTGATTCATGCATGTTTGTGTTATATTGTATTGTCCTGCACCTGAGGCCCGAGTCCTCAGAAAATTCCTGTTTTCACCTACCCCTTACCACCACCCACTTCTCTATACTTTGTTGTGTATATGAAACATGAAGAGTCCAAGTGATACATGTAGTGTTCTAAAATGTCACATTGCCACGTTTCAAAAAGAAGAAAGAAAAACTAAGAAAGAACAAATGAAAATCTGCTGTTTGTTACGGTGAAATGTCACGGTGAAGAACTTACGAAAGCTTATCAGTTCTGTAGTTTTGAACAGGAAGTTACTGTACTCTCTTCTGTTCTCTCTGAGACTGTATGAGATTTCCATGGTATGATGATGTGACATTACTGTAGACTAGGAGGAAAAACAAAAAAAAACCACAATGGAAGTTCAATGCTAGCCTGCTTAATGACCTTTTGTTTGAGACTTATGTGGAGAAAAATGACAATGGTGAAAAACACAAACTGCTGGAGGTAAAACATGCCAATAAGGGGAATCCTCAAATGTTACAGGAAATAAGATACAAGGAGAAATGAATGACCTCACAGGAAAATTGTTTGGCATAATGCTCATTACCAAACAAAAATATTATGAGAGTGGATCAAAATGTTCTAAATTATGAGCCTGCAAACTTTAAAATGTAAACTTTAAATACATTACAAATGAAAACAACAAGCTTGGTAGGAGCTGAAATAACAGTGTTGGAAATACAGGGTGCAATCAAAAATGAAAGAACAATAAGTCTCCAGAGAGTGAGTGGTTCACCACAGAGTGGTATAAAGCTTTAAAAGATACACTTATCCCACTGCTTTTAAGAACTTTTAACTGGGCACTTAAAAAAGCTCAGATTCCTTTGAGTTGGAAAGCAGCCATCATGTCACGGGTACCTAAAGAAGGATAGGACAGACTCATGTGAATGTGGACTATCGTACAGTAAATACACCTCAATTATGTCTAAAAGAATGGAACAAATACTCAAAAATTGATTCCACAGCGATCAGGATGTATTAACAAACGACAAACAGAAGATAACATAAGACAATTTTCACACATAATGAGTCATATACAAAAACATCAATACAAAGCTGTAATAATTAGTTTGGATGCTGAGAAGGCTTTTGATTCTGTTAGCTGGCCTTACTTATTTAAAGTGTTGGACACATTTCAAATAGATAACTTAATAATAACAAATATTGGGGCTCTCTACAACGGTCCAACATCATGAATTAAAATCAACAGTCACTTGACAGATCTATTGACACTTTGCCTGGTCCCTTCTTTTGTTTGCATTGTACTTGTAACCATTGGTCCAATATATTAAACCATTTATGGCACAACATATCATAAAATAGCCTGCTATGCAGATGATCCAATGTATGGATACAAACTGAATGTACAAAAAGCTGAAATTATTTCTTACTGGCGACCACCTCTGATCCTTAGAAAGGCTTACCAATTTAAATGGCAAAGGAATCCCTTAAATATTTAGGTGTGGTCTTCCATCAATCTCAATCAAAACTATACCCCTCTTTTTTCCTCTATAAAAAAAGACCTTAAAAAATGTAATCTTATTCCACAATTAATTCTAAGTCAAAGGATTGAAACTATAAAAAGACTCTATTCTCTATATCTATTCCAGATATGAAAATCGATTTAAATGCTTTGATATGTTGAAAGAATCCTTTGGCTTGCAGAAACAGGACTTTTGTAGGTATTTACAAGTAAGGAGGGGAATAACAATAACATTACTATCGTCCCATGTTCCTGTCCGTACTATGCAGTCCTCCTCCCAGCTCCTCCTGGATGTGCCCAGGTCGAAGCTGAAAAGCAGAGGGGACCGAGCTTTTCTCTGTGGCGGGGCCCAGGCTCTGGAACAGCCTCTGCATGTAGAGCTGCTGAGATTCGAGAACAGTTTAAATCCTTGTTAAAAACCTACTTTTTCTCTCTGGCCTTTCTCTGGAGTTTTTATTTTATTAACTCTATGTGTATTTTAATTGTTTGTATATAAGTATTATTGCACTTTGCTGTACAGCACTTTGGGCTATTAAAGTTGTATATGTGCTTTATTAATAAACCTTGATATTGATATTGAATGATATGAATGCATTAATAATGAGGACAGCTACTCTACTAAATATATTAAAAAGAAATAGGAAAGAGAAAGTAATCTTGTTTTGACAAAGGGTGGGATAATGTATGTATATTCCAGTGGAGGACCAAAGGTAAACCACTATCACGTGTTCTGGGACTGTCCTGTTGCTCCAAAAATCTTGGGAATGTACTTTTAATGGCAGGAAAAAAGGACATCACAAAGAAGTGGATGACACAAACCTCACCAACGATCAAAGACTGGACTGACAAAGTAACAGACATCAAACAAATGGAAAAAAGGACATTCAGACTTAATGTGGAAATAGGCGATGGAACAGGTGAGACTCTTTATTTTCATTTGAATGTGCCATGATTTTGTTTCTTTTAATATTTAGTGCCGCTTGAGTTCTTTTTAATTTGTTTTTTGTTCTTTGGTCCCGCTCTGTTTTGTTCTGTGTTTTATGTATAATATTCTTTATACATTTTAAAAAGAAAAGAAACTGTTCTCTGTCAACAATGTATTTATATACCACTCAAACCCTCAAAATTATCATCCCATCTCTACTACCAACTAAATCTCTACTACCAACTAAATCAAACCACAATTCAAATGAACATAAGTAGTATAGTAGGATATTTGACATAACATTTAAAGAAATGTACAGTTCCATACTTTCTTATTTCCATGCATGACTTCAGTAAAGTACTTGATGCCGTTCCTCTGCCTCAGATGAAAGACTGGTGGCCTATAAATCATAGAACCCTACCAGACCAGCACCTATCAGCTCTGGCCTCTGCTCATTAGCGCCTCCCTCAGACTAATGTATTCAGCTCATTTCAGATGGGATCAGGTCTCGTTTGCACAGTTCTGTTATTTAGGACGAGTGAGGGCCTACCTAAAAAGATATATTTGTAAAACAAAGATCACTTATGCAAATGAATCTGTAACATAAGAAAAAGAATAAAAAATTCCTCACTTTTTTGGATAAATTAATTGGTCTATTAGGGCCAACATGAATAATACAGACTTTCACTGTAATTAGATCTCGGCGGAGCGCACATGTATAAAACAAAACATGAATATGGATGGCATGTAAACATGTTTCCAGGATTTTCCTCTGAATGTTGGCCACAAATGGCTTGGGTCTATTAAGAAAAATTGGAGAGACAGATTTTGTTGTTTAAATCTGGTAAAAGCTGGAGCAGATCAAACGTGGCATTAGTATTCACAGACAAATCATGTTTGGCTGCGCTTCCTCTACCCCCACTCAACTCCAAGCATTCCCCACTGTGTAACCAATGCCCACTGCCGCCTGCCTGCCTGAAAACCACCCCGCAACAGTTGCTAGTCGCATTTGTACAAATATGTTTATCCGGACAATAATGCCGCTCTATTTTGGAAATTATAATTTGGTGACGATAAGAGCAGACACCTTGTACCAAAAAACTGTCGTAGCCTTTCAAATCGAGGCCAGTTACTTCAAAAAAAGAGGAGAAAAACATCTAAGAGGCCACCCTTTAAGATTTGGATTACACCCAGGATAAGAGTGCCATCTACAGGTTGAAACGTTGCCATGTCAACCGAGCAGAAAGCCAGCATCCACAAAAGCATGTGCCCTTTTCCATTCCCCACATAAAAGGCTGGGATAAATAGCCCTGTGCTAATGAATGATAAGTCAATTCAGTTTTTTTTCTTTTTGCTGCAGCAGAGATGCCACTGACTAATGAGAAGCGACACCTGTGGACAGCAAATATTCAAATGTTCAAATCAGCAGCCTTATTTTGGGCTTCCTGTTGGTAAAGGATACACCACAGTGCTCAATCCAATCTTGTTTGACTTCTTCACATTTCATGGCTCATATTGGATTTTATAGCCTAAATGAGAAAGCGCTCACAAGGGGCACGAGGCCAGCACATTAGCAGAGCAGCACAGATTCCACTAACGCTATTTGACTTGACATATCGCTTTAGCTACTATCCTCCTTGCTTTCCATTTTCAGTGTCAACATGGAAAAGATTTTCCCAGGGTGGCGGCCAAAGGGATCAGTGTTTGCATGGCGCTTAGGAACTGTGTTGAAAAAATAATGGCGCGAAACTTTGAACTGAAAAAATAGTTGGAGCTGCTATATAAATTGAAATAGGATTAATGTTAATTGATATGAGGTTGAAGTTTGAACTGTTGTAGAGAAAATGAGTTCCCAAAGTTTTCTTATTTGCACAAAACGTAATTATTTCTGTGACTGAGTTGCAAAGTATTCGACTGTAGTTATATCACTCGTGCATAAAAAGGGCTCATAGCTTTTACTGAACAGGTTGTGGGTTCAATTCCCCCTGCCCTACCTTCCATTATCTGTAAATATGGGTGTTTGTGATTCCAAATTATAGCTTTTATTGTGAATAAATAAAATAATGATATTGGCTTTCCAACCACAAATACCGAACCTAAACCCTTTTCCCTACTTATTAACCCTCTCGAACTTATTTCGAGTGATTCATGCATGTTTGAGTAATCTTTATTCTCCTGCATTAATGAGGCCAATATGTCCCCCATATACGAGCACAGCCCTGTTCTTACTTCATTCTCTGATTTATGATTTTTAATTTTTTCTTACTTTGTCATACGCATAGGATTCAGTGGTCAAGTTAAAAATAGAATATGCTGCTTACTATTGTGAACTGTAGCTATCCATAGGCAAAGCCTTCAGTCTTGTCCATCAGTGTGGCACTATACAATGACGCACCATAAAGAGGCAGGTTGAAATCAGAGTCACAGTCTTCTTTTAGATTATTTTAGATCAATATTGCAATTTGAATGGTCCAAAATATAAAAATAATGATCCCGGTTGTCATTGATTATAACTACTGTGTAGACAAAAGCATGCGTCTTCTTTAATTGAGGGCTAATGATTTTATGAAATCTGGGCTAATTGATTAAAGCTAAGTTAGCTGAGTTAACACCAAATGAAGACTTTGTACCACTGTTTGAGAACCACTGCTCTAGAAGAACTTTCAAAAGGTACTATCTTATATATAAGAATAGAATAGAATCTGAAACGTATGAACTTGACATATGCCAACAGAAAAGAAGAGTAAAAGCAGGCCTAATGATTCGAACTTTTCTATGCTTTGTTTTGATCATCAGCATAATAATATGCAAGTCTAAGTTATATATAACGCTCTCATCTCTTGCACATGATTCTAAGCAGTGCAAATCAACTGGAGCCCTTTTGCCTGACTATGTGAAAACTCATCTTACTTTGTGTTTAATATAACCTCACAATTCTGTGCATGTGTGTCAATGCTAATTTATCTCCCAAGGTCTCCCTCCTTCACCTTACGCAAATTCACACTTCTTCACATCTCCATATCCTTGAATGCTTTACCTCATCAAAGTAATTTCCTCATAGCCCCATTATCTGATGCTCTGTGAACTGCTTCCTCTCATGGCAGGTGCACATGACACCACTATAGGGCTGTGTGCAGGATGCTGGCTGTTAAATGTACCACTGGCTCACGGCCCAAGCACCAACACGCCCTGTTCCCTTATACAGGCCTGGCCACTGGGGGCGGAGTGTTGGGCCAACTGGCCACTGAGGGGTGTAATCACTCCCCCTGACATATTTGGCACAAGTGCGGCTATTTGCTAGACAACAGAAGCTGAGAGAGAAAGCAGAGGGAGCAGCGAAGGGAGGATCATGTTGCTTAATCCCTTTTAGACCAGAAGATGGCAATATTGAGGCGGGAGATAGGGCTTGGAATGATTGGAGTCTTGTAATTGCTCATGTAATGTACAGCGGAGGGAAGGCAGGGGGATGAGAACGGGCAGAGGGAATTCAACCAAACCAACACTATGTAAATGCAACCAATAACACTGCTATTGAGAGTTATATTTCCTTTGAGGTTTTGTTATGTACTGTATTGCCAGACCTATTTTAAAGCAGATGCAACAGGCAATGTAATGGAAGCAATTCTAAAACAGAGAAGACAATAGGTATTATAACATGTACATTGTTTCAATAACACAAGTACTATAAATGTTAATTTGTAGTTTGTAATATTCTTTTAAAAAAACCCATAAGAAACAATAGTAGTGCGATGTCAAACACATGGAAGTGAACCACAAATAGAAAATCCAGCCAGACTTGATGAATCCGTTTTGTTCCAGTAGGGGGAGCTCTTTAAAAGGCAGTTCATGGGCTTTCATGGCAATATAATACAGAGGACCTGTGGTGAGCTGGAAATCATTATACACATTTACAAAGAACTCTACTATTGGATGTAATTATACTATCTGCAGCACAAGTCCACCAATTATGTTTTGACTAATCCAATCCGCAATAAAAAAAAGTGTGAACATTGTGTGCAGTTACTAGGCATGCATCTAATGTCTGTTGTACTTTATAGCACAGTATAAAATGGTAGCTGAAAGTGTAGTTATTCATGTAAACAGGACACGTCTGTCATTCTACTTTTATCTTTTGACAGTATATAATATATATATATATATATATATATATATATATATATATATAATATATATATTTTTTTAAACATGGAACGTGAGACAACATACAGACATTTTATATAGGTCCTAAACATGTAGTCAGGCGTAATTGTTCCATTTGGTCCAAAGTCTTTTAAAAATGGTCCATTTTAAAATTAAGTCTGATTGTAATTTGTATTTTCCATTTTGTGAATGTCCAAAATTATTCTAGTCCAGTCGTTAATCGTCTGCTCAGTTTTGTGTCATGAAAAAATCTTAGTGGTCTTCTTCCCTGCTACCAAAAGTATGTTCCAAAGGTATCCATTTATTGTGCCCATGGCAGTTCTGTGGCCCAAACACTTCTTAAGTCAAGCGGGATTCGGCATCGATGTGAACAGTCTGCAATGATTTGTTAATCTCAGTCCAATATTACCAATAACAAAACTGTAATACTATTTTTTATCCCTCATAATCAAAGTTCTATATTACAGTGCTGTAAATTGTACTCCAAATGAAAAGATGCATGTGATGTGTAATGATGACTGAGATTACTACAAAGAATGAGATGCTATTAATATTGTATTTTGGAAATTAATTTTTTCTTCAAGATTCATTGGCTGTCTTTGGAAAAATGTAACCCCAATGTCAAATCACAATACACAATAATACTTCTGAGACATTTTCTGATAATATTATTCCATGCATAAATCCTTTCTCTCAGGTCCAGAGGTTATCTTCACTCATGCAGAAATGGGCTTAGGAAATTGTCCATTTAAAGTTGGAGCTCTGTGTTGTGTTGGCAGTGACCTTGCCTGACAGACATACTATATATTGTGCTAAAATCTGTTACCTTACAAAGAAAGTTAGATTGTCATGAGATTTGATCTTCTCAAGCTCTTGTTTTTTGTTTAGGTTTGCAGATGAGGATGGATTGCTGTGAGTGGGTGGGCTTTTGGTTTGCAAACAACAACCAGTTCTGGGGATAGAAGTCAGTGTGTCAACAAGCCAAAACAAGCTGTGTTCAGATGACCTCACAGCACTCTAAACTGCCTTGTTGGGCTGGAGGACAGGTCAGAATTCTGTGATAAACTTTCCTCTTAAAAGACCAGATTTTGTTTTGTTTTTCAAGGATTATTATTTGTTTGCCCGTTGGCATTATTAGACAGGACAGTTAAGCATGAAATGGGGATGAGAGAAGGAAAGACATGCAGTAAATTGTCATAGTTTTGAACTCATGATACTGCGACTGCACTTGGAGCCTCGCATGTGTGCTGCCTCAACCACACGACCAATAAAAACACCTACTTTTGAATAAACACAAGATAGAAACATTTAATGCCATACTATGGAACATTTCAGGCAAAGCAATAACATGGAGACAAGCAGGTGGTGGAAAAGTTACATTGTGCACATTTAAACAGTCGCATTGCTGTGCTATTTTGACCTAATTTAATATCTCAGTTGTTACTCAGCTTGTCCATATGAGTCAGAAACTGGCACAAAGTATAGTCTGTTTGGTGAAATTATCGTGGCCTAAAATATACACATTGTGAGAACTTAATAACTCACAAGATGAAAATTTCAAGACTAAGGTTCCACTTTTATGGAGTTGTGTGGACGATTCTTAAAAAACAAAAACCAAACATTGAATCTGAAATCATAACATTACATTCTAGTGTGAATGCAACTTTTGGCAATCATGTTCAATGGAAGGGATAGAGGTTTAGACAATACTATAGTTCAGTTTCAGGGTTCAAACCCTCAGGCCGATGCTGTTTTGGGCCGAAATGATCATAGGCAGAATTTTTTTGTGCAAATGTAATGTAATTCTACCGTAATAAAATTGCATTGTGATAAAGACCTAAAGCTATGTTTCAAGACTTATTAATGGTTCAGTGGCTCTTTTAACTCTCTGCTTCAAATATATATATATTTTTTTTCAGTTTACACCTCTACCAGTGAATAACAGTCCGGCTTTGCGAGGAGAGTCTGTGTAAACACATGCCGGTTTGGTCATGCACCTGGCTGTCTTTGTAACTGACCACGGTGTGTTTGTTGTTCTGAACCGGCTTCTACTATTTGAACATTTTCTTTGCACAGCACCTCCTGTGGTTGGAGTGAATTTCAAACAACAGCTATTGTATGCGTACCGATGTTAGCTGTTATTTCTTAGCTGAAATGTACATAAAAAGGTCTTATGAAATAACATGGCAACAGATATATAGAGCAAATGGTTTACTTAGTCTTGCCTTTGCACTGAGGGGTTTACTGAAAGGGAATTGTCCACAAAGCTGCCAACAGGAGCCGAGTATCTGCATACAAGTGCATGAGTGGTGTTGGGAGATAGATAAATGGAGAGGGGCATGAGCTTAGAGGATGTTTTGTTTCCCCGCTGAGTGCAGAGTGCAGAGGGGAGTTAAGGGATTCCAATCTGGTCGTCGAGTCCTGCAGTGCGGAGAATGTGCCGAGTGTGCTGGGCGATAGCCGACTCCATTACGGGCGGAATCTCAGGGTAGGCCGGGCATTGTGGAGGCAAGCGGGGAGGTTAATCAGATTCCAGCTCCTTTATGAACGCTGCTATTTCTAAGGGGGCCTTATGAATAGAATACTGTAAGCGGTTGGGAGGGGGAAAAAAGAAACGAATTGGAGCTTGGTGCTTTTAAAGAACAAGGCAGATAAAGGATATTGTTGGTGTACATTTGGAGAGATTCCACATGCTTGCGCCCCTGCAGAAATCCAAATGAGCGTTTTATGGAGGCCCAGTTATTAATTATCTGAGATTAGTAAATCCTCTTCCCGCTCAGCTTTAGCTATGTTTCTCATGTCTGCTTTGTTTGCTGTTGAGGGTAGATTAGCTTAATTGTTTCATGAAGTATTAAATTAATTTTACATTGTGAGTCACTGACATTATTCCTCTGCTAACCGGCTGCTGGGCGTCTCTAAAAATGGAACAAAACATCAAGGCTACAATTGGTCAAGTAATTTTGTGTGTTTTTAATTTTTTATACTGGAAGCATTCATGTGGTGTTTTTTCCACTGGCAAGGGGGAAATGTGAGAAATAACACTGCAATTAGATGGATTATTGTATGTGTATTCAAACTGTGTAAATCATATTTTACTTAATTGCATCTTAAACACTTTATAAGAAACATATAAGGTCCTTCTGGAAGCAACCAGCAGAGTTGTTGGCTTCATTCTGCACATGCTCAGTCTCTTGTGTCAAAACATAGAGACAGTAACTAGTGCAGTGTGCCAGAGAAACTTTACCATGGTGATTTGACCAAGGCTGTGGCAGATGTGATGTTTGTTGATGCGTTAAAGAGCAACAAGAGATATTATCCCTTCTTGGACAAAACAAAACAGTACCAATATACATCAGTAAAAATGTTTGAGGTTAAGGTACATTTTATTGTCCCCTTATGAAAATCTGTCCTCTGCATTTGACCCATGCCTCAATGCCACTCTCAGGAGGAGCAGTGTGTACACAGGGACCCATCTCCAGAACTTGAGCTCGGCTTGGTCAAGACCTTAACTTGGGGATTTTACCTGTGTGGCATGTTTTGGGTTGATGAGGGAAACGGGAGTGCTCGGAGGAAATCCACCCAGACACATAGAGAATGTGCAAACTCCGCACAGAAAAGGTCGGGCCAACCCACGGGTCAAAATTCATGACCTTCTTGCCATGAACTGAGAGCTTCTGAGCCACCAGTGCTGTAGTAAATTGTATAAAAACAACAACATTCATTGCATCCATTAGGTTCATTCGGTCTTCAAGTTTTCATATGTGGAATTATTGGAGTCAGACCTGTATTTTAGTGTTGTACCTTGACATGTTTAGGCAGCACGCTGTCAAACGTTTGCACCCTTCCTACTTTGAGTAATTGCACAAGAGCACCAAAGTCAGTACTATCACGTAACACTGCCACACTAATGCAGGCTCTAAAATACAGGTCTGACTATAAGAATCCTCAACTTTACAACATTCATTGATTTGCTCTAAAATGTATGGTCATGAGCTTTGCTTATGACCAAAATATCCAAACCACTAAACAAGTTTTGCACTGCAGGTTCCCTGAGCTCTCACTAGAGATAGATGAGGAGCTTGGTCATCTGGGAGGAGCTCCTTGTATAGCCGCTGCTCCTCTTGGAGTGTGCAGTACACTGGAGATACAATAAGTTTCAAAAGCACCTTTCCCAGTTAAGCTACAGATATTTCTCAGAGTGAAGGAAATGTGGCCATGCTCGTCCAGACTGTTGTTTGAATGACCTGGCACACTATTAAGAGCTACAAATGTATGTCTAATCCATGGATCTATTATCAGGGTATTGCTATCTTAAATTTAAACTGGCACTGCAGCAAAAAGATCTTCCACAGTCTAGAAAGCATTTTTTTCCTATTAAGCGAAATGTAAATATAAACAGGGACGTACAGCTTTCACAAGGGTTGGATTTTGTGGCAAAATTTGTCTATTTTCACTCTAGCAACTCTCGCTCTTATTGGTCAGAGCGGTCATGTGTTACTAAAGGCTAAATTGGAGACATGCGCCAATGAGTGTGTTGTTTATGCATTTAGGAAATTAACACATTTGAAATTGCAACGCTACTTAATTATATGGTTTAATTTCAGTGATTTGAGTTATGGACAAATTATCATCCGCATTAACAACATTCACAATTTATCGAGACCAACAGAAGTCTCAGATGTGTGACCACTTGTGACTCCATTCAACTTTACTTCTCTGGTTTCTATAATATGCTAATACATAACTTTACTAACTAATTTTGGAGTCACTTTGTACACAACAACTATTTTAAACTGAAAGAGGAGCTGCCTGCCAAAGCCCTAAGACTCATTTCCTTACTTGGAAACCAGGACCATCCAAGTAGCACATGCATGTAGCATTAGGATGAACTCCAATTGGGATTCACATCCCCTAAACACTCAAAGTGCTCTTGGCTCCAGAATCACTCCCCATAATTCAGATTCCAAGTCGCACTGAACTGAAGGATAGAGAACGGGGACAATCAAATATGACTTTGAGAAGAATACTTTCTGTCAGCCATCAAGACAGTATGCCCTAACCATGATTTACAGAGCAATAACCTGCGCTTAATAGGGCAGTATGCATTTCACACACTTTGTACAGAATCTCATTTCTTTGTGCTGCTAAATTCAACTAAGCCCCCCAGAACAACACAACGCTTATATGGGAGGAAATGTGTTAACAGAGCAGACAGTTCTATTCGCAGCAAAAAGGTATTTAAGTAGCGAAGATGAAGTGAGATGGAAAATCTCATTTCCATACAAGAACGGGAAAAACAGTCTGGCAGAAGGTGTAGTATTGTCAGAGCAATCATAGTGGAGCTGCAGCCAGGGCAGGAGGGGAGGGGGCAGGGTGGGAGAGCCTCCTTTCCCTAAAACACATACAAATGAACTTGAACAATCACATGCAGACACACACGCTGATACACAGGGATGCAGGGATGCACAAACACTACTTAGTCTCAGAGGAGCAGACAGCCAGCACATTATGCAAACACGGGCTTTGTGTGCGTATGCCGCCGAACGTGTCTGTGTGCTGGAGAGAGAAATTAGACTGATTAAAAATCAGGGAGAAATCACAAACTGTTGGATGGTTCTCCTAGGGGCTAATTAGTATGTTGAATAGAGAGCACAAACACACTGTTGAACAAATCAGGAAATATAGGTGCGATCATGATTTGTTTCTGCAAATCCACTTTGAAAAATCCACAGTGTTTACATTTGAATTGCTAAAACCTTTGCGACAACAACAAGAAAATGTGCAGGAATATTTCAGCGGCCTTCTATTTCTTTTTCCCTTAATACAATCAGTTTCTTGGCCAAGCTGAATGCATAATATCTCCTCTGTGTTCCTTTGGGGTGTATGGAGTATATGAGAGAGCCTGAGAATACCGAGTAGAGCAGAGGTCAGTCCGTCGCCGAGAATAAAATCAGGTCTCCCGTCTGTGAAAGCCCAGGTAACGGCAAGCACATTTAGGATCTTCAGGAGCAGGAAATGAACTATTGTTAGCATGCCATTGTGCGGCCGTACAATGGACTCGGCTCGGGCTGCGGCGGGAGATGAAGTGAAATGACCCTCTTCACAAAACAGAATAAATATTTAATCCCAGCTGACGATCACGCCGCCATTTTTTTGTCCTTGACCATAAAAATTGCCACAGAGATATTACTTCAGCAGTGATGATAATCAAATGCCAACTCATTCTTACGTTATAAAAGACATCCTGAACAGTTTCTTTTTCCATTCTATATTTTATGAACTTTTTATGCGCCTAGCAGTATCAGTATGAATATATTTAACAAAATACAGGCAGAAGGGTCATGTTTAATGTTTGGAGGAAATTGAATTCAATATTTAAAGTAGCCAGCAACAAAAGAGTACTAGATAAAGTAAGGAACAGTGCAGCATAGGTTCGTCAGCCGTGACATAATTAATTGCCTGTATGCAAGATGAAAGCATGCATAAAATATTATAGGTTTCAATCATGGCAATGGGAATGTCATGTTTCACAGCAAGAGTACTGCATCATTACATGTAGTGTGTGATAAACACACAGGGTACAGGGCATAAGGCAAGGCAACAAGACAAAATGCATTAAAATCATAAAACAGATAAAGACATAAAAGAGAAGAGTGAAAATAAAATCCATTCAGTCATGCAGCTACATAAAATAGTTTTAGCCTAGATTTGAACATTGCCAGAGTAGAGGCCTGTCTCACATCCTCAGGAAGACTGTTCCGGATTGTAGCTACATAAAACTGAAATGCAGATTCCCCATGTTTAGTCCCGAAAAGTCCCTAAGTATGTTATTAAATGGATTGCTACATTTGTGAGAAAGAGGAAAGGATGAATGTGCTTCTTTGTTATTCTTTGATAACAAGCAACTAATAATGTACTCTCCCCTGTACATAGAGTTTATATAATTGTCACAGTATGGAAAAAGATTGTTGGCGAGTCATGTTTTGGTTAATAATACGCAACAGAGTTTTTTATCTTAGAGAAAGAGCACCCACCTCCACCAAGGCAGCTTTGGGTCTATTTTGAAGCATGGTTTCTGTTTACTGACAAATTGAGTTTGGTTCATTCTAATTCAGGGATGAAGGGTTGTGCCAGATTATGTGTTGGTCTTTTAGAATTTCATGATAATTTGTATAAAAAAGTCAGCGTCTGCTGTTGATAGTTGATATGACTTTCCATACTCTTTCTCAGTGTAACAGAATGGATTTTACTGTAGCGTTAGTTTTGTTAACACTACTAAACCAAAACTAAACCAAAACAGTAATAAAGACACAGGTAAATCCATTTAATAAAGAAAGCAACATTGTTCCATCAAGTTGACAAGTTTATTTGTTACACAGTTATGTCAGTTTTAGTTCTGTGTCAATAAATAAGTTCATTTTTGTTAACAGGTGAGTCCATTTCCATTCAGCAATTCCGTAAAAACAGGTCCAGTCCTTAGAACACTTCATACAAGTGGTATTTCACTCAAGGTTCAGCAGTACTTTTTATATACAGTCTTTTGTTCAAAGCCCAAACAAAATTGAAGAAGACAAGGCATCCACATTCGTCCAGCTCCAATGCTTGGCCTTTTTCACTGATTAAATAATTGCAATGTGGTCAACTGATCCCTTAGCGTCATTTTATTAAGGCACGAGGCGACGTCACTTGGTGACTTCCTGTAACCTCACCGTGGTGCTGTGATACAAGCCAGTATTTAGTAAGGTTGAAGGTAATCTCTACATTTGCTAAAATAAACACTAGGATACCTGAGAGCATGGAGAAGCAAGCGATAACTGGAGAACACAACAAGCAAGTGTGTGGGGGCAAAGGGCCAGCGGAACGCTACTGCCATCTGTTACATCAAGTGGTTTTTTTGTGTTAAGGTTAAGGCACATCAAGGAATCGATCAACTGCATTTGACCCATCCTTCAATAGCACAGACCACGGTGCAGCGCCCAGGGAGCAATATTCAGATCTAAGTTTGGTCAGAACTACTGCTGACAGGATTTGCCATTTTTAAGGTTGGAAACAGCAAACCCAGTAAACTCGCCAAAAGTCCTTGGTGAAAGAGCTGAGTTTTTTAAATGCCAAATGTTGGATGATAGAGATACCCATTCCAAAGATGCATGGCCCTGGGCTCAAGGAGGATATTTCACTTTAGACCAGGGAACCCTTATCTTTACTGACAAAAGATAGAGCCATGCAGAGCCTAAGCAGAAGTCTCTGGAGTGTTTCTAACTTGTATGTTTCAGAAATGTCATTTTACCCTTCTAGTGCTAGCATGTATTGCCAAACCTCAACAGGATTCCTAGCTGTTTTTCTCAATTAGTTATCGTCGTGGTCCTGTTTTTTTGACTCCAAAGCCACAAAGTTCCTAGCACACAGTTTGCCCACCCGCCCCTTAGCCTCACATCAAATCATGAAAAGCCACAGTATTTTCCTCCGCGCTATTAATTCTCTGGTGCAAGCGTAGAAGGCTTACACTGTGTTTTGAGAAGAAATCCGATGTTTGCAGTGACTGATTTCATTGGCCGCCTTAATCTGGGCTGCTGTTACATTTCTGGCTTTGTATAGAAAACAGAGAGCTTTTTTTTGAAAGAGCCACGAGCGATCTAGCGGGTCAACAGAGCACCTGTGCCTCATTAACCGTCCTGTATGTGTCTGTGTGTGTGTGTGTGGGTGTGTGTGCGTGTGTGTGTGCCGCGAATGTTAAAGAATTTAAAAACACGGGCATATGTCAGCACCCAAGGCACTGCCTATGCAACATGCTGGCCTGCTTTTAAAATAGGCTCCTATCTGCATTTTGCAAATGAACATCAAACAGCCATTTAAACGGTTGATAGCGATCATAAATCAAGCAAAAAACAAAGAGGATTACCGCTACAAAACGCGACCCAAATTCGCACCTCACCTAAAACAATGCGTGTTTGAACATCCCAGAGCGCCCACTGTCTGTCTGCCTCAAAGAACGGCAACAGAACTACACTTCAAATGTTCATAGCTAAAAAAAATGGAAGACATATGAGTACGAGATGATATTCTACTGGAAAGACAGTGACAGTAAGACAGCAGTACAGCGTAAAAGTAAATTATTTCACACACCCTCTGGCTGGTATACTCCGATAGCTTTGCAGATATTGAACAGGTCTACGAGAGCCGCGGGGCATGGATTCACCTTCTTCAAATCACTCGACAGACAGACAAAACAGCCAATTTGTTATTTACATTTGCAATGCCTTAATGCACTTTACAGGCACACTAATATCTGCTGACAGTACAACAGCACGTGTCTGTTTTGTTTTCTATTTGCACAGAGTTGCTTATGTGTTGCAAAAGTCGAAACAATGCCGAATTCATCACACTGTATTCACTGTATTATAGGGAGAACTGTCAAGGTCTCGACAACAAGACAGTGCAATATAAATACGTAATGTTATTTAGACTGTAAGATAGTGCTAGTTTTGCATAATGGCACTGTGGATATGAACACTTGCTGTGACCATGTTCATTTATTCATTCCCATCTGCATAGGAAAGTAAAAGATAGTACGTATGAATCAGAGTCTGACTGCTTGAGATTATTGAGCCATATAATGAAATACACTATATTTCCATATCACCGCATGGTATGGCAGTTTCTCAGTGCTTGCTCAAGGGCCTTGAACAGTGAGAAGATGGTCCTACAGAGAAGAACTTGTAACTTAAAAGCTGTAGTGGTTATACTCAAACAGTGAGTCTTCAACTTCACAAATCTAGTTTCAAATAGTGGTTGAAAACGGTAATTGTTTGTTAGCCTATTTCACTGGGTCCATTGGGGCTTATCAACAAAAAATACAGATCCCAATATCTGATTTGGCTTAAAAATCAAATCAAAATCTTGCAATTGTGTTTTGAGCTGTCCACCATCTGCTTGTCTCCATGGAGATGCTGCTTGGTTCCGCAGTCATTATGTTTCATGCAGTCATTATGTTTCATGCACACATTATTATGTTTCATGCACACATTATGTTACATGCACACTAATTCAACTTGCCTTTCTCCCATTAATAAAAATAGCTATCATACTACACTTTTGGTAAACAAGTAGGGTAACTTAATATCCCTGAAGATCACATTTACATTGAGCATTTGATTTTCAGACATACTAGGAAGCAGCGTTGTTTGCTCTCACAACACATACAAACACATTGTTTTAACGCAGCGGACCAAAACAAAACATGTGCTTGGGGACTGTCCATAGTTTGTCCATGCGTACACGTCCAAACATATCTAATATGTTTCTGTCTCTTTCTTTGACAATTGAATGTTTCTCAGAGTCAAGGAAGAAACATTGGTTTGAATTGGACTAGCCCAGTTATGCAGTTTTCTTAGTGTGCATGTAACATATGGCATGGCATGTGTTTTTATTGTTCGAAAACATGCATTCTTGCAGTGAGTAGACTTGCCTCTCCACAGATCTAACCTGTAACTTGGCCCGTTGGTGCCACAGACTTTTCTCCATGAAGATATGTTTAACGCCATACTGTGGAAAACCTAGTTGCTGGGATTGGTTATGAGGCTGAAATTATTTTTTCGCAATAAACTGTGTCAGTCAATAGAATCAATGGTCTGGTGAGAGGAGAATGAAAAATGTGTCACTCAAACCAAAAAGAGAGCAGATATTTCCAGAAAGGGGTTCGGAGCACAACCAGACAACAAAGGGAGCTTTCTTCTTTTTTTTTTTAAATAAAACGTGAAAAGGCAATCCAAACATGACATTAAAATCATATTACTAAAAAAAATTATTTAGGGTGGAAATAAACAACTGGTCACAACAAATCTGTACGCCAAACTTTTCTAAATATGACAAAAAAATCCAACTGAAAAGCAGGTTCAAATAGGGTTATCAAGCCTACTCTGTGATGCCCGTCTCCGCTTCGACGGCAGTCTGAAAATAGGCCTGTAAGTGGCACTGATCAGGTATAATATGGGCCCAGCTGCTCACAATAACAGCCTTCTTCCTCGGGCTGGAGTTGGACTTGATTGCCAGAACCAAACCCGTCCATTTTCCTCTTAACGCCAGTGAAGGATCTCAGTCAAGTCCATGCATTTTCCATGGTTTCAGTAAACAAAGAAATCAGGCCCAAAACAATGTGGTTCTCGAAAAGTTTTGTTCAGGCTTGACTCACACAATGAAATAAATTTCCTAGTGGACTAATATATTGACAGTTTTATTTAAGGCTTCAGAATAGGCAGAAAGAATGGGCAGGCACTTTTTTTCACTCACTTCCGCGTGAATTATAACGCCTTTAACTCAACTATACAGAACTAAATCAAGTCAGTCTCGAAACTCAAGATGGAAAAAATGATTTAGTTTGACCAGAACAGGACTAACCCTTTCCTTCTGAAGCACACACATCATGTTACTGTTGGAAATGTGCTGCTAGGTTCAAATCTAGCCTCAAAACGCTTCTGTTTAATAATTATATATAAAGGGTCACTCCACACTAAAGTGTACAATTGATTTCAGTGGGGAAACAGAATTTTTTATTTTTATTTTTTTTTATTGAAACAGGGAAAACCCAATGAGAAAATGTCTCTTTTTCGTGGGTACGCTGTTAAAACAAACACAAAATAGACAACAAACACAGGATACTAAAAGACAACTAAAACATTCAATAAAATTAACCAATACATAAAACACATTTATACATACAATACGAGACAAAATGATATAAAACAAGTGCATGGACACTGCGGGCAGTGCTTGACCAGTGCTTTAAAATCATTAAAAGGCATAAAATGATTTGATTTAAAAAGTCTCAGTGTTTTGTTCCACAGGGAGGGAGCAAAGGTGCTGAAAGCCTTTTTTCCTGTCTCTGTGTTAAAACGATGGGATTGTAAAATAAAAATGTCCTGAGACCTCAAACTGTGAATACCTGATCTGATGTGCAATGAACTTGATAAATAATCAGGCAAAATGCCAACTAGAGCCTTATACACAAACAAAAGGCAGTGCTGCTCTCTTCTTGCATCCAATGATTGCCATTCTACTTTAGAATATAATTCACAGTGGTGAGTTCTGTATCCTTCTCCTGTAATGAACCTTAGAGCTGAATGAAAAACCGAGTTCAGAGGTTTTAACACTGTTGCTGAAGAATGCATAAATATAATGTCACCATAATCTAGAACTGAAAGAACTGTAGCCTGGATTAATTGTTTTCTACAATTATGAGGAAAACATTCTTTATTTCTAAAGAAGAATGACAATCTGGCTTTAAGATTATTTGTCAGCTCTTGTACGTGTTTGTTGAAGGAGAGTTTATCATCGATTCAGATGCCCAAGTATTTGTGATGGGGTACTTGTTCAATTAAATTACCATCAAGCGTGAGAACAGATATATTTTTGGGCCAATATTAATTAACCACAGAATATCACAAAATAAGAAGCATCATGATAGTTTTAGCAGGTTTTATTGAAAACAATACTTTTTAGACTTTTTTTTAAAGCTCAAATACAATTTTGGGCTCAGAAAGACTATATTTTTTCATCCTTTGAAATAGAGAAGCAAATTAGACTAACTGAAATTTCTACCCCGGAAATTCAAACATTCTTGCTTATCTTTTTAATAAAAACATAAAACTATTAGCATTTTGATCTGATGTCAGTTAATTATTGAAAATGTTGTATGGCTGACTGTTTTGCCTCCCGTCGCCTCCATTCTGGATTTTTAAGGGTCTATATTGTATTGTTCTTTTTATGCATTTGTTTTGTGATTTTTAAAGCATTTGAATTAATCTAAAGCACTTTGTATGTGTGGATCAATTGTGTTGTACAAGTAAATGTTGCTCGCTTGAAAATTACCGTATTTTGCGGACTATTAGCCGCTACTTTTTGTCAGATGTTTTGAGCCATGCGGCTTATTTAGAGGCTGCGGCTTTTCTGTGGTTTTTTTCTTTCACCGCTAGGGGCGAACTAACCGGAATTAGAATCAAAACTACAGAAAAGTTAAGCAAAGAAGCAGATGTTGTTTTTTATTCAGCTAGCAAATAGAACACGGACGACAAATTACCAACTATAAATTATTTTCAAATTCTTGCCCCATCATTATGGAACCCAAACGAAGAAGTTCGTATGAAGCAAGTTTTAAGCTGAAGGCCATCGATCTTGCTAGGAAACCGCGCGGCTGCACGCAAGCTTAACATCAATGAATGTATGGTGAGACGCTGGGGACAGCGGGACGAGCTCATGCCATGCCAAAAGTCAAGGAAAGAGTTCTGCGGCCTATACAAAAGGTGCGGCCTATGTATTGTTTTATTATCGTTTTTTTAAAAATAGAGCAAATGCGGCTTATATAGGGGAGCGGCTAAAAGTCCGGAAAATACGGTATGTTAAATGCTGTTACCAAACTCCTGCACCTCAGGACAAACTTGAACTAAACTCAGCATATCTATTTAATGATTATCACTGCATGCCCAGTCGGACACGCACCACAGCTTGAGAAGCTCTCCTTTAAATAACGTATTGCCCTTTCGACCAGCCCAGGCTCCGAGCATTGCACACATAGGACTTCAATCTGCTCAAGGGTTTCCTCTCCAAACTCTGGCGCCGTTCCCTCGATGAGATGCAAAGTTGCTCATGTCAGGAAACTAGTGCGTGGACCAGTGAGCATGGCTCCAATCTTGGCCACGCATCGGCCTTGGACTGTCAGGCGCTGCCGATGGATTTAATGCTCCAGTATACTATAGATATGGAAGCTCTTGTAGCCCTCAGCGCAGCCACGACCTTTGATGCATCTGTCTCTCCCACATTGTCGGGCATCAAAGTGGAGCATTCGCTTAGGTGGAGGCTGTTTACGTTTCTCTCTTCTTTTGATCAAACAGGCTATATGGAGACTACAGTATACAGTATATGAACAGTACATTACATCTCAAATAGGTTTGAATGGCAAAATATGTGAGATTATTGATCATTTATCACAACAACCTCTTCCCAAGCACAATAGATTTTTCATCAAATTGTAAAAGATAATCACATGAAAACCTTTTATATGCTGAAAGAATCCTTTGGCTTGGAGAGACTTTTATAGGTGTTTACAAATAAGGAGTTATTATAACCAAGAAATTAAACAAAGTAATAACCATTATAACATTCTGACTGAAATTTTTATCAAGGCTTATAAATCTGAATTTTCAAGGGGAATAATATTTGAATCGTATCAATGCATTGCTAATCTGGACAACTAATCTATCAGTTATATTAAAAACAAACGTGAGAGAGAAAGTAGCCTTGTTATGACGGACGACGAGTGGGAAAATGTATGTACATTCCAGAGGAGGACCACAAAATCACATGTCTGGAGGGAATTCTGTTGGAAAAATGTGTCATGTTTTTTCATAACATGTCAAAGTGCCCATTATTCACAAGGAAATGCAGACTGTTGGAGAAACTGAGGCAACCAGGAGGCAAACCACCATCCCGTGTTCTGGGACTGTCCTGTTGCTCAGAAATATTGGACTGACAAAAAGGCACTGCAGACTGTTTTTGACATTGCTAGCCCTCTCAATCTCAGAACTATTTAAATGGGCCTCAAAACCACTGCCGTGGACACAATAAACAGATACCTTTGGAACATACTTTTGGCGGCAGTAAAAAAAAAGGCCATCACAACCCTCACCAACGATCAAGATAACATCAGACAAATTGAAAAAATTATATTCAGACTTAATTTGAGAATGGACATATTTGATAAATTTTGGACTAAATGGGATTTAATTGTAGGACTAGTTATGCCGTAATTTTATTTATGTATGTCATATTGTGCCATTATTATTACTTCTTAGAATTGGGTTTTTTTTTGGTCTTGCTCTCTGGTCTTGTTTCTTGTTTGTACATATTCCAAAAATCGGTATATATATATATATATATATATATATATATATATATATATATATACAGTGCTCTCCCCAGAATCTTTTAAAGTGATGGTAAATCTGCCTTATATGGGGTTGCATTTTCCTCCAAGGATGGTTTAATGTACCGTCATTATTAGGTACATGGCAAGGCAAGGCAAGGCAAGTTTATTTGTAGAGCACAATTCGTACACAAGGCAATTCAAAGTGCTTCCCACAACAGGAAAAAAGTGCATTAAAATCACAAAGTAAAGACAGAAATCGTAAAACCTTACTTTAAGGAAATTTAAAGGTGCCATTTTCAGGCTATCCGTCAAATAGTTTAAGACATAAAAGAGAAGAGTGCAAAGCAAATCATTTCAGTCATATGCACAGCTACTAGAGAGTAGAGTAGAGGCCTGCACCCTAAACATACTATTAACACTATATAGGGCTATATAATAGGCCTATATAGAAAAAGAATGCGGCAGATCGCCGTATCGCACGTGCCGCGTTGACATTCACTTCCTCGTTTAAATCATTTCTCTGTGAATATGAGTCTGATTGTAATAAAACACACAGCGTTTTGAAGCTTAAGACTTGTTTAATTGAAGTTGTATTTTAATGATGGCGCTACCTAAAATATGGGATTATGTTGAGTTTTAGGGATGGTTTATTTCCTCCCCATGTCAAATCGGATGGAGGGCCATTTGATTTATCATGTTAGGGATGTGGCCCCGCCCTGTATGTACGTAGCGAGACCCCTATATATATATATATATATATATATATATATATATATATATATATATATATATATATATATATATATATATATGTGTATGTGTATGTGTATATGAAATATCTTTAAGCATGAATTTTACTTTTTGAGTAGCCATTTGAATGAAAACAACAATGAAGCGGTGAATGCATTCATGCATTCAACAATGTTTTCACTGTTGTACTTAATTGTAGTATTAGGCTGGAGGCTGAGGCTATAAGCAGTACATAAAGCTATTTTATCTGTTACTCTTTAAAGAAGACATATATTCGTAGTTTTGTTGTAGTGTACAGCATACGATCATTGTCTTACTTTTTGTTCATTGTAAACCACAATATTGATGAAATGGCTTAATAATAGAAACAAGTCAATTGACTTCTTGTTCAAAACTGATAGCCCCGTGACTGGATACTATGAAACCCGCCTCTTCACTGTAGCAAGCAGCGGATTTTCAGTTTTACTGTTGGAAATTGTGATATCTGTTAACCCTACAAGTATGACCCAGACACTGATTATTTATTTTTCATTTTTATAATTGCAAGTAAGTAAAAGGAGGTGGGCGGGGATAGCTGGCAGGTCAAAACATTTTCTGAGCACTCAAGAATGAAGGACAATGCAATCCAACTTTCTATTTCCATGAAATTATTCAGGTGACCTTTGCCCTCAAGAAATGTATATACTGATGAGTTAACTACATTAATTCTAAGTGTTCGCCGAATATATTTTTCCACTGACCATTCATGTTCTAATAAACTGTCTACTTTTGTTTTTTTGTTTTTGTTTTTCATAGCAAGAAATACTATTTAACATAATGGCAAAGGTTGATTCAAAACCATTATGATTAGACTTCAGTTCATTTTACAAGTAATTGCAACAATGTGTTGTATTTGTTCAAAAAGTTTTTATTTCAGTTTTTTTTTGTACTTGAAAATGTATCAAGAGGCACAGAAAAACATACATTTTCCTTGCTTATGTTTGAATGTGTTTGTGGCTTGGTTGTAGCTCAAATATTAACATAACTTAGTGTATACACAACTTTTTACAGGCCTCTAAAATGCTGATTCTCCCTAGTTTTCTTTCTGTTTACCTCTTAAAATTCCTTGCACCCTCTCTGAGCTGGAGGTAGACAAACTCGTGGCCCTGGAATCACAAATTCCCTGAATACCTGTCGACACACGCCTGTAGCAAGAAAATACATTCCTCCTTTTGTGATTTGCCTGTGTTTACCAACAGATCCACTTTTAGCAAACAGTCGAAGCGTTTTACTTTCGAGGCTTGCATCACAAACACATGTCAGAAAATCTCTTGTCAGTCTAAATCAGTGCGTGTGATGCTCCCTCATGTTCCACACACCCAGTTCTCCCCGGGTTTCTCTACTTCCTCATGAACCGCTGTGCGCAGAGAGATACATACAGTCTGTGCGCCTTCTGTATGCGCTGTCAGCTCAGTCAAACAATACAGGCGCAAAGAAGTGAAACATCTCCAGACGGTTGTTGAAACAAGAAGAGTGGTTTATTGGTGTCAGCGTGGAGAAATAAGTTGGTTTAATTGCACTTCTTTCAGTGTCCCAGTACAGAAGCAAATCCATTTATTGACAGCTCTGCGCACTGTGATGGGATGCTTCTTCCACTTGACATTTCACATCACAGCACAGCGGCTGAGACAAGTTATCAAGATAGGAGGTAGGGCATAGGATGAATAGTGTAGTTCTTGTTTCCTTTACGGTATGTTTTATAAAGGTTGGAATTTAAGGTCTAGTTTGGTATGTGATGGGAAAGTATTTGGCACAAAGAAGGCCTAAGCATCTTGTTTTTTAACAATAGATAAAGTAATTTTTATTCTGAACTGAGTAATAGATAAACAGGAGAGGCTATTATCAGGAGATTCTGCCCAGTGGGCAGGGCTAACTCAGCTCAGAGTAGGATAAATATCTGAGTTCCCAGACTAGATCTGCAGATTAAGAATGACATTTGGATGAAACGTCTAGTGTCCAGATTATTACAAATGAATTATTTTCTACAAAAAAGTAAAAGAACCAAATATCCTTTTTATAGGAAAACCTTGTTTTACCTGTTTCGACCTCTACAAATGTATTTTCATGCTCCTGCCTGAAGTTGTTTACAATGTGCGCTCTGAACAGAATACTACTCAACATATATCACCAATCGAATCACAAAACTTGCTGAAAAATTGCAATACGTGCTGCCCGGTGGTCGAGTGGTTAAGGCGCAGCACACATGTCAGGCCCCATGTGCAGCCGGCCGCAGTGTCGTGACTTCGAATTTCGGCTCCGACAATGTGCTGCATGTCCTCCCCTCTCACTCTCATCCCCATTTCACGCTAGTCTGTTCTCTATAATAAAGCCTATGGGCCAAAAATCATTTAAAAAAAAAAAAAAGGAAAATTGCAACACAATAGTTTAACAAAATCATGCAGCCCTAGTGAAGTGCCACTGACCTGTTGGCAGAGGGAGTGCTCTAAAGGAAAATGAGCCAAAACAAACAATGGGACTTTTGATAATATGTATGTTCCAAGCTGTCACTGTGCACCACACATCTAACAATTCAAAATCTGCCGAAGTTATACACTTGGATGTCAAACAGAAAACTGCAAACACATTAATTGACTGAAAACATCTTGATAGTGATCACAGAATGAGAAACAGAATTCCACTGGGATTGGCAATCACTGCTGACAGGATAAGACAGGACAAGCGCCATGGCTGCAGAGGGAAATGTAGGAATCTTCTGGAGCCTTGTCACATGATTGGGACAGGCGTATCTTAGGTGGGATAGTGAGAGAAAGAATGAAAATCCACTGCCTTCACCCCTATAGTGAGGATAAAAGACAAGAGTGGGTTAGAGGGTTGTTTTAACTCGGATCTGCGCGCCTGCCCCTCAGTTTCCCCCCTCCAAGCTTTTTGAAGACACACACAAATCTCTTCAACACCGCAAGACATTTCAAATAAATTCTTCATTGGCCTGTCAAAGTGCTTTTTCCTCCTGCCTTCGACACACACGCCTAAGACTGCCCTGATCTACTATGAAATGGCCTCATTGTGCAGTGCATCAAGGGGTTCAGCACGGCTCCATCTGCGGGTGTGCTCCGAACTGTGAATTTCACTTTGAGACAGTTCGCCCGGCAGGCAAGAGCCCCCCAGCGCTGGTCTGACATTCAGTAGGTTCACACGTTGGAAATTGGCCGACGTGTTTAACTTTACCCTACCTGGACTTCGAATTTGTCAGAGAAAAATAAAACATGCACGATTGCTAAAGGAATCAAGACCTACATGTGTCAAGGCAATAAAGCTCATCTTCCAGTGTTATTCCCAGAACTGCCACACACGCACATTTAGGCAAGATTTATGTTATATATAGAGAGAGACAAAATTTTTTACATGGTAATCTTGAGAGAGGGATTCTGACAGATATTTTTTTCCCATTTGGATTCGCTGCGGTAATCCCATAATATCTCACCAATAACTATTTAAAGCTTAATGTCACTTACATGCTGACGGAGGAGTCTGCAGCCAGGGTCAGAGACAGACAGGAGAATGTGTGGTCAATAGTGGTGTGTCAGCGTAAGCTCCTTTTCACTTGTAACACGAGAGCTAGAGCTGCTAATAAACTTTAAGTCGTCATGTTATGAGAGTATACCCCATGAGCGAGGAGGGTGACACCGCCGTCTGAGGACAAATGTAAAAAAGGAACATCTCATCTGGAAATACGTGAAATCTCCCCTCTATCACTTATATCGCCTGCATGAAATATTCTACAACCTGCAGCTCAACTACTACAATGTTTTGGAAAGAAAATTAGATGGATAAAGTGTCTGTTTATTCTTAAATCTGTGCTATGGAAATAGGGATGCAATAATACCGTCACCAGTACAAGCGCCGATACGGGAAAATGATTCCGAATCACATTTTTACTACCTTCAACTAATCGAATATAGTTATGCCATACCACATTTTAAAACTCTGTCACTATGTTTATTTTACAATCCATTCAGGTACATAACCAGACACACTGAAGACATAGTACTATTTCTGACTTAATCTCAGTGAATACATGGACATACTATACCTCATTTGAAAGCTCAGGGCTCAGTTTATTTTACTATTATTACTATTTATTATTATTATTATTATTATTATTATTATTAATAATAATAATAATAATAATAAAAATGTGCACATGCAAATATAACTGCTATGCACTCATAGTCTAAGAACAAGCCCAAATAAACAAATATGAAAAGCCATTTTAGCTTTGATTTCAGCTGTTTTTGTTGCAGAGAAACTGTATTGGGCCTATAAATAATATCATTGGCCATAATTTACATCACTTGCTGACTGCCAGAAAGTCTAATGATATTTAATTGGTCTTTTGACCCTCTCACTGGGAGTAAGTCGGTGCTGGAGATGCACAGTAAATGCCACATTGACTGATTCAAATTGTTCACATTTGTTACTTGAACTAAATTGAGTGCATTTCCAAACGCAGTCTGACACGTTACTCAGCATCTCAACTTACCACGTGCGCAGCACATCCACAATGCACACTTATTACTGTGTATGTTCTACTTATGTCTGTCCCTCTACCTTTAAAATGATGAGAAACACTATAAAATAAGGTTTCTTTGTAAACTCCAATAGCTTCTTTTTTGGGGGTCAGGATGTGGGTTCTTTACATGTTTTTGTCATTGAGTTTCATGTTTTTGCACTTGTTGTGTTTATGTGTTATGTTTGACCGGAGACAAGGTAAGACCAATAGCATTTAAACATACAAGTAGCATCCTTTCAGGTTAAAGGTATATTAAATCCAGTCAAACTGTCAAAGATACTAAAGAAAAAAATAGACATTATGAACATACAAGAACCAATTTAAATGATCTAGATAGAACATCAAAGAGAATAGAATTTGGTGATACGAGACTGCACTATTCTTCATACAAGGATAAACGTAAAATACGAGAACAGGCTTCCAAGAAGTGCTGTTGTGCGTTTTTTTTAATTTTATATGCTCTCTCTCTCTAAAAATAAATCAGAAATACATATAAAAAAATAAGAACAATGTTTAACAGCCAGTACATGCTCTATCATTTATGGTTATAATCCATATACAAGTGCTTATAAACAAATAACAATTTCTTATTAACGCCTTATAAATACTTTAGTAAGGATTAATTTAAAGCATTACTAAATTATATTCTATAGGTCCCTTATACGGGCAAGACTCTTCAATTTCCTGTGTTGGCAGATACAAAAACAATCTAAATTTCTCAAATTGACTTATTTGTCTCATCAATCCCAGAGAACAGTTGGAGCAGCTCAACTAAAGATGTTGCTTAATTAACCCTCATTATAAAACTTCAGTGTGGTGTAGATCTGCTCTTCAATGTAATCACCCATATGTTTTTAAAAGAAGACTTTGAAAATATGTGTTCAAAGATTTAACAGTCAATGGAGTTTGCAGTTATTCTCCCTGACTAGACCAATATTCATTTTGAGTGTTTACCAGAGCACGGATCGGTTAAATAATCATCCAGGGATCGTGAAATCAATCCAAATCATCCTCAAATAGACAATCAGATCAAGTTTAAGTTTTCATGGCATTTTTTTATGAAAGTTAATAGCCCCTTATTGGCAGCTTTGTTCTATCTGAGTGTGGCGTCTCTTTATGCTACACAAAAAGCCAAATGTTGTTTTTATGTTGTTCATAAAGGCCAACTAGTCTCGTGTGTGGTGTATGACGGACAACTGAAGCTCTTCAACCAACACAGAAGACAGAAGGAACAATAAATAATGTATATTGGCAAACACACTCTATAATTACTTTGTGACCAGACAATGACACTAAAATTACTTCCACTAACAAGGAGGTGTCGCGTTGCATTCAGGGTTTTATTTTCAGTTGTAACACTGCTACACATTTGTATTGACGCATTTGGGATATATTATTTCTGAATCATAGTTTAATATGAACTCATTGTGGCTCAGTAAAAAGAGCGTTTATCCCTGAAGATCCCTGATTGACAAGGGATTCTAAGATTATTTCGTTTATCAATAATGGTGAATATCCAGGTCACAGTGTAATAAAAGAACTACAAAATAATTGTGACACAAACTAAAATTTAGCTTCTAACTGTTTATGTCACTTTAACATGACTTTATCAATCAAAAATGTCTGATTTTATGAAGCTTGCCTTGCACTTGGTTATGACTCATTAATGTATTTATCTACAGTATTTATTCATGGAGATAGATGCCCAACGTTGTCATACATCCAGTAATAAACATGTATTTAAAAAAACAAATACACTTTAATATACATTATTAGGTTGGAAAGGGAGGAGGAAGGAAAACTGATTTGATCCCACCTACATTCTTCCTTAATAATAATAATGTAACAGTAATTATTATTATCCTAGCGACATTTACAGTCTAATCATATACTTCCAAAACATACGTTTTTATGCAAAATGTGTTTGCCACATGCCTTCTGTGTCTTTGTACCTTTTGAATACATGACATGTATGGTCATGTAAATGGCAATGGCAAAGAACATAGAAGATTTTGCTCTTGTTTGGTCAGGGTCTTAATTATTGGGAATAATTGTGAAATCGTAATCTTTCTACTCTAAAAATGTGTTCCCTCGTCTTATTTCTTTACCGTTGCGAAGCACAAACTGTGACTTGGTAGATGTCGATGATTTTTAAGCCCCCACTCCCTCCCACCCGCTTTTAATTATTCTTATTATTCTAATTTATCTCCTAGATGGGGGTACCAAGCCCTCATCGCCAGGAGCCCCAAAACTGCATTGATTTCAATACATTCGTGTTGTTCATGTTTCTCGTATGTCAATAAACACGTTGCATCGTAGCTGGGGTTGTGGTCCTTGCAAGTGAATACAAATTAAAGTTTTACATATTTTCTGTAAAAATGTGAAATGATCGGGGAATTTAGTCTGAAAATCTGAGTGTTATCTCCCACCAATCTTTCCGGGATAAAGATTGACACATAGCCGACAACAGTAGCAGCATAACAAGCTAACAGGATTTTTACCGGTGATTTTAGTCTCCCAACGTTTATTGAATTCCTCTCTTTTGTGTTTTATATGAAATAAAACATCACACTGGCAATACAAAAGCCTTGATTGCCATTACATTGCTACAGTTCAGAAACTGTCATATCCCAGTTTTAGGCGTGAGACAGTGACCAAGTGTTAAGTAAAGAAAAAAAATCTAGATAACACTATTCAGACAGATGAGGCAAAAAACACATTTTCAACTCCCCTCAAAAATCTTCCCCTTTAATTTTTCATGGCCATACCTTTTAGAGACACATCAGTTTGATTTAATGTGCGGCTGACAGTTATTGGTTTTTGGTGTTTACCTCTTATCACGTCTGAAAAACTGTGGAGGCCACTTTCTACTCGGGGAATGCACATAAAGCGGCATCAAAAATTAAGATCTTGACGCCCTGCAAACATTATAAAAGCTTTTCTCTAATGCCATTGCCAGTGTGTGTGTGTGTGTGTGTGTGTGTTTATGCTCTTTTATTTTTGCAGTTTGGAGGACAGCAGGATTCCAATTTGAGTATATCTGTATTTTTGCAGTTTGGTTTGTATTGACACAGCAAACACATATTTTTATTATAACCTTCAAGCTGACATTTGCCGTACTGTAGCCGCTTTGAATGTGAATGTTGAAGCCTTAATATTCCTGTACACACCGCACAGGCATAATATTGTTGCTTTGTTGTAGTATGTTATGGCTGGGTCAGACGATATTCAACATGTAGTTCTCGGCTTGTATCAGCAGGGATCGGAACTGTAGTGAGGGCTGTGCAGTTGATTGAATTTGAATAAAGATCAAAATTCAGCCATCTCTCTCATCGAAAATTACATGCTTGGCTTTTTTAAATCGAGAAGTCGTGGACCTTTCTTACATTAGAAAAAGCATGTGGTTTGGTGCAAAGTTCAGACTCTAGAGTAGGGGTGTCTAACTCATTTTGGGCCGCGGGCCAAATTTCGATGCTCTGGCTGGGTCGCGGGCCAATCATAACGTAAAAAATAAAAGTATAAAAACTATAAGAAGTAAATAGCTTTATATAGCCTTGTAATAGTTCTTTGTGGACACTTTGGCACAAATCTGCAGCAGGTGAAAGACTGAGTCCATATTCATGCAGCAGCAGCAGGAACAGGAACATGGACTTATGACTAGGTTTTTTCTCTTTTAAAGCCGAAGGTAAATTCAGTAAAAGTTTTAGGGACTTGTGATAAAGAAAAAATGTCCAGGTGGGATCCGTATAAAAGTTCTATACATTTTTTCTTTTATTTTAGGGCAATTTTTTACTTGTGGTTTTGGAGTAATGACCCTGACGCTTCCCAGAATGATTGATTTGACTGGAAATAAGAGGGTTACAGCTTTATTTTTGTATGTACAGCATATCAAGAAGCTCAAGAGTTTTCTTTTATAAATAGTGGACAAAATGTAGTAAATAAAGAAAAAGTCCAATGTCCCAGGCATGGTGACGTTCAACATAAGGGGTTAATATGTTCGGCGGGCCAGATTAAAACGACTGGGGGGCCACATCAGGCCGGTGGGCCTTGAGTTTGACACATGTGTAAAGTAAATTGCTCATTGTTTATAATTGAAAGAATTGAATTGAAAATTGTGATTGATCAATGTAGATTTTTCTGAAAAAGTTATTGAAAATTAATACATTGTATTTAGAGGTGATGACTTTTACAGTAGCAATGGCTAAAATACACATTCACAGCAGTCTTTAGTTACCCCAGCAACAATTGGACATGTGATGTTTGTCACTGCCTGGGCAAGCGCCATGGCTGCAGAGGGAAATGTAGGAATCTTCTGGAGCCTTCATGATTGGACACCAGAATACAGACAGAATATTCTGTCTGTATTCTGTCTAGAATACAGACCGAATACCTGTCTGTATTCTGGTGTCAACCCCCAAGTCCCATTGGGCAGGATTAATTTAGGAGACAAGATGGATAAGTGACTAGCACTCTTACCTCACAGCCAGAAGGTTCTTTTTTTGATTCCCACCGGGCCACCCTAGTCATTCTGTGGGGAGTTTGCATGTTCTTCCTGTGTCTGGTGTGTTTGCCTCTGGTACTTTAACCTCAACCAATCAGATAAACAGATAGAACAACTTCTATGTATATAAAAACAATATGTAGGCTTATAGGAAATATAAAGGTGAGCTATATAACTAAGATGTTATTGCTATCTCCAATCAGATGATGCCACCAGACCAGGTACAGGTCAGATCTGAGGAGAGGCAAGCCCACTCGCACTAGAATACACATGTTTTAAGGCTTTTTTAAAATATTTAATTTTACCTGTAATTGCATGAAGGCATGGATATATAGGTTTAATGCCATACGGAAGAACCCTCTAGGCAAAGCAATAACATCTCCATGGAGGCAGTGGAGCCCCCACCAGAAAAATGATATAGGGCACCTTTAAAAATCAGAAAGGGAGAACAGACTTCTGCCCAATCAAGACAATACGCACTTTACACATAGTAATCAGACGTGGGAGAATTTCACTGTAAATGATGGGGAGATGCTGTGATTGGCTGTGGAGGACTATGATTGTTTCAAAAATAAATTTTTTGGAGCTTTCATTTGCTGTGGGTTGGGTTTCTGTTGCTTTTGTTTTGAAAAATAATATGGACTGGGCTTGGGGACAAACTAGACTGAAGCAGAAACATGCTAATTGAGAACTTTACATACACGGAGTGATTGTATGGCGCTGTTAAGACTCAACTATGTCAGCTAACACACACGCATGTACCCAGAGAGAATCCACGGTAGTAGGAGGAGGGCATACAGACTTTTCATTCATGTATTCATTCCACTGTTTTATCATGACTCGTAGCTGCTGTGCTTCTAAGTTTTTGCCTGATTTTGTGACGTTAACATAATTCCACATTACAAACACAACTGAGCCGCAGCAAATGTTCATGATGCCCACGGTCTGCTGGCACTTTTAATAATGAACGTCTTTAGAACGGAGTCTCGCGGTGCACAAAATGTCTCGAGTGATTGGAAAGTATTTGAAGTGGAAGAAGAGAGGATTGATGTTTGCGCTGCAAGCGTGTGGACCAGCGCTGGCCCACAGTGTAATCAGGGACCAACAACGCCTCCCCCCAATCCTCGCTCCCCTTCCCTCGCAGCCATAGGATTTTCTCTCACTATTCAGCCCTGATAGATGAGGCACTCTTTGTATTTCAGCCATGCACTTTCTTAAATCTGAAAAGCCAATTCATCTTGCACAGCGAAGGGGGGAGGGTAGTAGAAAAAAGAAAACTTCAGAACTAATTTTTTCGCTCATTTCCAGAGCTCAAGTGTCATTCAAGTGCTTTTTTCTCCCTACTACTTTGTCTCGAGTTCATTAGTTGTCATATTCGAATGTCACGGCGCTAAGAACACCTTGGCTATTCCCCGCGCGCCTGTGTTGTAGATCCTTGTACAGAAGATAAGGGAAAGCGTCTGCGCATATTTCATTTTGGGGTGAGATATGGTGGGAAATGCGTTTCTGTTTTTCTGATGGATTGGATTAATCTTTGCTTTTCAGGTACAGTGCTTTTCAGACATCGAGGCAAAGTAGTTTATCTACGCCGGCTGTCAGGCTGAATTCAAGCATTTAGAGAGCCAGACAAATAAGCGCTGTAATAAATCATCGCCCTTTTTTGTATATAGCCCGGCGTCGGAGTAGGAGCGAGCCGTTTGAAGTTCAGCCACTTTCATTACACACATGTCAACAACGTGTACAAAGTTGAATAGTCTTGGGGGGTAGGATTCTTTACACCTCCACAGGCAGAATGGAAGTTTATTTTTAGTGCTGTAGTCGAGGCCGCACTAACAGAGACCAAAACAGAATGTACTAAAGCTTGTGAGACGTAGAACAACTTAGAAGTAAACTGTATATATGGTGCAGCCTGGTTAGGTCTGGCAAACTCTCTTCAGCATAGCTTAGTTTAAGTCTGCACTGTGGGCGGATAAGCCGCAACGTTTACATGCTAATATAATAAAGCGCCAGTTCTGTTAAATTATATTTTTAATATAACATGGTGACGACATCTGCTCAGTGGTATGTTTATTTGGTTGACCACTTAACAGAGTGAAGTGTTAACTGTGGCAGGTGCCAATATTTTTTATGATTATGACTTTGTTTGTTAAATATTTATCATATATTTATAGTTTACTTTAGCTTGTGAAGAAAAGTTGAACAATAAAAGTTGTAAAAGTAGAGCTGTGTTCTAAAACAAAATCTCTCTATATCATCAATAAGTGACATTCCATCCAAAATCCAGGGACAATTTAAATGCAACTGACACATTTTTCACACAGGTAAAAATGTATTTGACAAAATAAAGGTGTTATTTTTGGTATTATTATTTGTCTATATATTATAATTTATAATAATAAATAGTGTATTTTTTATGTATTTTGGCCCTTGTGTACAATAGGATTGCAAGGTAACAGTAATGGAACTACGTCTACATTTGTCTGCTGCACCAAAGTGTCAAACTGACAAAAAACCTGCACATTTTATGGCAAAATGTCACTTGCACATCAAGCTCGTGCCCCACCCCCACGAGGTGTTGTGTCATTGGGCACGACACAACGGTGCGAGGTTGAGGGTTGAGGAATTTCCCTTCCCTGAGAGGATCCACAACCAACCTCCTTTATTGAAAGAGACATTTTGTTTTGTGTTTCTGTAGTTCTTGTGTTTGTAAATTGTGTTCAACCAGAGAGTCATATAATTGGTAAATTGATCAGAGTAATATCAAGACAATCAACCCAATGGTATCGGAAGAGTCGCATCCATTAATGTTAACGGCATATTGAACTCAAACAATCAAATAAAAAATAGACATCATATACTTACAAGAAACACATTAAAGATGTTGAAGAACATTAAAAACTAACCAAAATTATACAAGTCATCGTACAGAGACACAAGAGGGGAGAGACAGTACTGATTTCAAATTGAATAGCTTTTGAACACATTTTTGAATGTAAAGACAAAGATTATTCATTCATTCATTCATTCATTCATTCATTCATTCATTTTCTACCGCTTGTCCGTTAGGGGTCGCGGTGACTGGAGCCTATCCAGTGCCTTTGGCCTTAGGCGGGGTACACCCTGGACAGTGGCCAAACTCGTCGCAGGGCTAACACGGAAGCATAGACACACAGACAACCATTCACTCTCACACTCATTCACTAGGGCAATTACAGTTGCCAATTTACCAAACACATGCATGTCTTTTGGACGGTGGGAGGAAGCCGGAGAACCCAGAGAGAACCACAGTAACACGGGGAGGACATGCAAGATGGCAGATATGTACTATTAAATAAACTATTAATGGAAAGGTTTAGGTTACTTTATTGAATGTGCATGCTCCACCAGGGAGCGATATCACTTTATATAATAATATTATTAACAATGATTGCAAACCACTCTGTCGGAACCCTAATCTGTTCCGGCGATCGGAATTTTGGAGTCCAACCCACATTAGGTTTATAAACTCAAGGGGCAATAAATAGCAAATTGCACCAATTAATGAAAAATATTGGACTGATGGACATCTGGAGGGTGATAAACCCCAGTGCACGCGATTTCTCCACATACAATCTACTCCAGAATATAGTTTTTTTTAAAGACAGATCAAAAATCAATGTTCCGTGTTCTTGTTTCTTTTGATGTATAGTTGATGTCTACTTGTGTTCTTATTTTGAAATTCGCACCCTGGTCGTGTTGTGTTCTGTATTATTCTGTGTTTTATGTTCACTCTTTTTTAAACAAAAGTTGATGTTGCTCATAATTTTTTTGTAGTTTTGAATTCTAAAGCCCTGTAACTTCTTTAACAAACAATATGTTTTTATTATATTCAACAAATATTATGCACACTGTATATTTGTAATGTTGCCCCACGTTGGGTTCATGTTTAATGCCATGTTGATGGAAACATGGAAAGAATGTTTTTCATTTGCAAAGTACGATCAATATCTGATGGTACTTTTTAAAATGTATGCTAACAGTTTCAACATTTTGCTGCTTTTCTTCTTTTCATTACCTATTCTGTATTTTAAATAATGTTCTGTTCATCAATTAACATTCAGCAACAACAACTACACAAACAATTTTACACGTTCTACAGCGACTACAATTCTGTGCACAAACCACTTATAAGTATAAGAGGTCAAGAGTTGAGTTATCAAGAAATCAAAGCAAACAAGAGCGTTGTTTTGACTTTTGTGGATCAATAATGCTGATGAATAAATAGCTGTGGTCGTGGCTGGTTCTTTGCACTTTTAAATTCAGAGTCCTTCATGTCAAGTCGTAGACAAGACCACTGCATAAGAGAAAGAAAAAAAACTGTCCAGCCTCTCCGCTCTCAAACGACACTTCTGTACTATTGCTTCAACCGATTATTTTGAAGTCGAGCATTGTACTAATGGTGTACTTTTTGCCAGTGTGAAGAGGAGAGACAGCCCCTGTGTCACGTTTAATTAGCAAATTCTCCCGGCATTCACGGACACCTTGTTGACACATCCATTCCACATGAGCTATCGCTGATTTCCTTTTTGAATGCAATTTACATAATTATACCTCATCTAATCCCCGCCAAGCACATGTCTCCAAACGCCATGTTGCTCGCAGCGGAGGCAGCATCAGGAAAGCCATATTAGCAAGAAGGGAAAAAAAATATCCAAGAAGCTGTTGATTCCATCTGCATTGTACAATACATAATGGTCTCCAATGCCCCATTTGCAAACACGTACCTCACAAAGAACAGAGTGGATATCTTAGCCTGCCATGATGACCTAAATTCAAGTCTCTCTAACTATACATATTTAAGTTGATCCATCTTTAGTATGCAAAACCCACAATGTGCCGCCTCATTCCTAAACATAAATTCTTGTTTATATGCAAAAGTTCAGAGAGGAAAAAAACAAGAAAACATTATTTTGCAGTCAGTGTTAATGGCAACATTTAAAGTCAAACGACCTCCAATTTCCCCTGAAGAACAATAAAAGATGACAGTCTGAATTTCCGTAGCGTACATTATCATAGCTCGCTAGCATTGCTTTCGAATCCTGTGTCCTGCTCCATCTAATAACTTTGTTTATGCCTGCTTTGGGACACGTCTAGGGAGACACCTTGAATGCCTCACAACAGCTCTGAGCCTCAACATAAAGACGAGAAATGAAATATTCACTCTCCTTATTGTCTCCGCAACTCCAGGAGAAGAATCAATAAAACATCACATTGCCGTCTACAGTGATTTTTAAGGTTTCCGATGGGGGATTGAACTGCTCTCTGCGTGGCGTCGAGGAAAAAAAAAGCAAAAAATAAAAAAGCTCTTTAGGCTCGCCGGGTGCAAAACAGCCCAGTTTTATTTTGATGTTTGGAATTAATCAGAGGAGAGCATCTCGCAAGAACAAAAAGATCTGATGTTGCCTGCGGGAGCTTCGAGCGGCCATTGGAGATTTGAGGAGTTTTAAAACATATATTTTTGAAGAGAGTAATTATATATATATATATGTGTAAAGTCTTTATCTATTCCCCAACAACTGACTTCAAAATGCTGCAAATAAGTGTTGACGAAGCAGGGATTGGTTAACGGAGGTCATGACCCCAGGAAGTGTGCCGAATCTGGCGACACAATAGGGCAATTACATGATCAGATGAGCTGGAGTCTAGGTACTATTGGAAAACAAAAGGCCTGGATAAATGGAGGAGCTCGTGACCCCATTACCATGTCGTGTGCGAGGTGGAGCAAATCCGATAAGCCTCTTTTCCATAAATTAGACAAAGAGACAAATAAAGAACAATTTAGGGTTTAGGTCGAATACAACCCAAATAGTTGTATGGAAATAAATCACAATGTAATGATATGCAAATCTCATATATACATGAATATATACAGTGTATGCAAATGTTTGTTTTAAAACTCTCAGCAAAGCAACAAAAATACTAGGAATCAGTATATATACTATATAAGTAATTGTGATATAAGCAATATCAGTTGGCTGATATATTGGGATAATTTTTGCACATTTTAGTGTATCGCACTCAGCCTTAATTCTCCAGCAAAGGCTGATCTTTTGTTTTGGCCAAAAACACGCATAAAGCTTTTAACATTAAGTACAAAGAGGCCACTGCACAAAACAAGATTCCACTGCTCTCTTACAGGTTTGTGGTAAAACACGGCACTGGGTGGGTTCGTAGTTGATTCAAGTTACGTCATTTGGGGGGGAAATCTTAACTGGCCATATTTGTTTTTCTAGTCTTGCGAATTGATTTGTCTTTTGCAGCAAAATCAAAACAAAAAGGGCCACCATCACCAAATTGTAACTACATTGAGAATCTGAACAAAGGGCGATATACAGAGGTACTCAGGCATTAGCCCAATGTTATGATGGTAGAGTTATATAGTCCTGAGATCTGGACTCAACCATCTTAGTTCCAGGGTAAATGCTCTATCAATTAAGAGCTGGGTTGTATTTTGTGAATGACATTTTTAAATAAATGCGGTACAAGAACAGAGCCAGTGTGATGTGTCTTTATACACATATACGCAATTAAGCACACTGTCACAAACAGAAATGTCAAGGCCTTTTCAGCTAAAAAATATGTGGAGTAGAAAATTTAACCCTATATGTTAACAAATGGCATGAATATCCTGGTGAAGGTTTTTTTTTTCTGGCGCTTCACTCTTGCACAGAGTAATTTGCCTGTGATTTCTAATCTTTGTAACAGAACGCCGAGCTGAGTGCCTTCTACAAACGCAGACGGTCGCGGCGTTTCTCCAGGCACATTATGGACTGGAGTGATTAGAAGAACTTAAAATGCAAAGGCATCCCTTGAAACTGAACGCATTTACAATCCCATTAAATATGGAATTGTGTCTGTGGGCCAACAGTAAATTTGAAATATCTTTCCTGTAAGACTTTTTTCATCCTTTCTTCATACAATTTCCTATCCACTTCCTGCACTTTCTAAGGGATTCTGTTTGAGGCACTTGAATAATTGGCAAGCAACTTTTTAATGAAAATAGCTTCACTTGACACAATTATGTTCTGTGAGTCAAAAGGATGCTATCCTACTTTTTTCATCAGTATCATGCAGATCATTATAGTGACTTGATACTGAGATTGTGAGTTGCTTTGGCTGTCAGAGTAAATATGGTTAAATGTTTGTGTAGTTATTTCTAAACGGGACAGTAAGCGCTGTTCTATTTGACAAATCATCTGGTCATCACAGAACTAACACAGAGATGACCACTTTCCTTTAAAAAAGATGTACATCCACAACTTAATAATACATGCAATGTTGAAAAGGAACTTTTTGCTCAGATAAATGTAAAAAAGTGGTTTGAAAGAAAGATTTTTTTTTTTAAATTCCTTTCTTTTTGCAAGTGTTGAAGAAAGAAAAGCGAGCGAGTGACCAAGCTAGGAACAGAATGAGCAAGCACAAGCTTTTAAAAGTGTAGGATGTCATGGCGACAACAGAATCGCCTTACCCAAAATTAAATAAATACAAACATTACCACTCAGTGCCAACAACATTAACCTGACTCAATCACCATATTTGTTGTGAAGTCTTCAACCACCCTCAATCCCTCTGGTGCCCAGAGAAAACGAGAACGCAAAAACAGGTCAGATAGACAAGCAGCAATGCAGACCAGAAAATCAATTTAAAGGCGCTCTTGGTAAGGCATCGACTTTTCATATGCTTAATGTTCAAGTCATAGGCCGGAAGAAACGGGGACCAACAAGTAAGCCTTTGATTGGGACGCCTCAAAGAATTCCAAAACGTCAGGGGAATATGATCTGTGTAGACCACTAAAGGAGCAGATCCACCAAAATACACTGCAAAATACTGACAGAATAGTTACACGGTTACCAATTAACTATTTAGAGAAAAGGCCGACAGGCTACGCACCCCAGTCATCCTCCTGAAGCAAGTGTCCGGCCCAAGGACACAATAACAGCATGTTCTTGTTCTTGTCCTGCTGAATATAGAGAAGAAATTACTTCAATCCAGTAAGTCGGTCTGAGAACTGAACCGCAGAACTCCATGCTGAGAAGACAGCCCACTAATTATATACAACCTCTTTCTTTTTAAATACTCCTTTGTCTCTTGAACTGACAAAAATCTTGACAAATAGCGCGCAATTCTAACAGGTCTTTGGGATCGCAAATTCTTTTTACATCTGAATTAATTCTCAGTACTTTTCCAACCTCTCCATAACGAGACAGCGCAATTAAACAAGAATATGCAAATGCCTCTGCCGGTAACTGTTTACTTCCAGGAAGAACCACCATCTGCTAAATAACCTTTACCACCGTTAAACAAGCATTTAGTAGCCTAATCATATTTACATAAACAAAAGCGTGCCCCAGTTCAAGCCGCTGCTGCATTGTCGTATACAACCATCCATTTATCAGTGCAGCCGTTTGACCTGGTTTAATGTAATCCAAAGAATCCAAAGAGACTCGCCCACACCGAATCCACATCACCTCTGTTCTCATTAGAAGAAAAATCAGCCTACATATGAAGCCAAAAGAAGAAACTATATTTTTTTATTCCTACCCAACCCCCCAGTGGGTTCCTTCTATTGCTTTACTGCTACAGTATTGTCTGATAATATATGTCTTTGCTTTGAAATTATGCAGTTTTTTGTTTTTTTTTTGTAGCTGATAACTTTGATACAGGCAGAAGACAGCTCAAATGTGTTCCAATTACGAGGCAGTGTAAGTACAAATTGGTGAAAAAAAACAACCCACAAAGATTAGGCTTACCCATATCAGTGACAACAGTAGCGTGAGCTGTAAAGTGAAAGTACGGCTTTTTACAGTATTATTACCGGTGAATGTAAAGTAATTGGTGTGTGGTTCAGCGCATCTGTTGGACCTTTAATAGCATATTGTGTTTTTATGTATGTTTTTCAGCAGTTGAGTAAATTAGCTATTACTGAAAACTGGGTTAAAAAAGTAAATACATTTTACTTAAATGTTTTAAGTTAAAACTTGAATAAATAAGGCTTGAAATTACAAATCAGCAAACCCAGATCCGTCTAAGGATGGATGTTCATTAAATCAAATAATAAAATATTCATTTGCAGATTGGGCTATGTTGTTGTCACAACATGAAAGCTTATAATATGACAGAGCAAACTGACTGAAAAATGTGTTGTGCCTGTAGTGTCTCACATTAGTCTTTTCAGATCAATTCCCTTGTGGATCAATAAAATGTTAATGAAAGTCTAATCACATTTTTGCGCATGCCCCAAACAATAAATGGCGATGATTTTTGGAGGAAGGGCATCCGACATAAACATATGGAACATGAAAAGGAAATACATTTTTACTTCGTTGTTATGCAGTAATTTTATGAACTGGTCAGTTGCATCTTTGGTTAATTTGAAATATTTTTGCACCTACTGTGGGAATAAGACACCAACAAAACCAACACAAAATGAGATAAATTTGATTATTTACAACTGGGAGACATTATGGTCCAAATGTGTAGACCGTTTCGAGTTGATATCCATCAATGCAAAACAGAGCCAATGCCTCGGTGGAGGTGTGCACTCTCAAGAGACTTTTTTATTTATAACAAATGCTCCTGTCTTCACACAAATCAATAGTGAGATGCAGAGAGATTTATTACAGAATGCTGTTGTTTTCAGTGACAGACATAATGTGTGTGTGGGGCTGCCGAACAAAGAACACGGTTGCATTGTGTACATTATAGTGCACTATTTTTGTCACATGATAAATAATAAAAAGTAAGAAAAATACCATATACTAATTTAGTCAACAATCCAAAACACTACTTAAATACTTTTAAAAATGTAAATGAATACATAACCACTCATACTCTAAATGTAAAGATGTAACCATGTTATTTTTGTTATTATGTATTTGGTGTGGAAACATGTAAAATACTAAAACTACTACAACAAAACCCTTCTATCACTTCCATAATAGACAATACAAATTAAGATGTGATCATTTAAAACAAATAGCAACGCGTTAATTTTGTGAATAGGGATATCAAGTTTATTCAAAAAGTCTGGATTATTCAGGTCACGATATAATTGTAAGAACTAAAAACAAATAACTGAGTATTTTAGTAGTAAAATTAGTTAGTTCAAATCAATCTGCTCTTCCAATCTGCTCTCCAAAAAGTCTGCATGTCCTCCCCGTGTTACCGTGGTTCTCTCCGGTTCTCCGGCTTTCCTCCCACCGTCCAACTCATGCATGTGTTAGGTCAATTGGCAACTGTGACTTGGCCATAGTGAATGAGAGTGAGAGTGTCTGTGTGTCTATGTCTCTGTGTTAACCCTGCGACGAGTTGGCCACTGTCCAGGGTGTACCCCGCCTAAGGCCCAAAGGCACTGTGAATAGGCTCCAGTCACCCGCAACCCTAACGGGAACAAGCTGGTAGAAAAGGATGGATGGATGGATGGAAAAACAAATAACTGAGTATTTTAGTAGTAAAATTAGTTAGTTCAAATCAATCTGCTCTCCAAAAAAGCACACAATGTGGCTGTTTATAACATAATCATTTATACTTTTGCATTCAGAAAGGTTGATTTCATAAAGCTGGTTACTTTTGGAACAGTGATGTATTAGAATAAAGGGAAATAAATGATTCGTTGTGTGTCAATAATGGATATATGTGATATAACCATGATGTTTCTCCTCACAATAATTGTAACACTAAGACTCAATACGGTCGCCACATCTTACTGGATGGGTGTGAAATGAAGCAGAAACCTGTGGAGACCAGGTCTGAACTCCAGTGGTCTGATGGTGATGTTGATGAAGATGAGGTTTGCCACAAGTGTCACGGTTTGTCTCAGCTGTCACCACTCGTCTGCATTCATATGTATTGATGAGCATGTTTAACTGTAAGCACATTCACTTTGTACTGCCATTAGCAATTCCATCAGGCACAATAATGGCCCGTCTTATGCCCTGAACCATCTCTTAAAGGAGCACAGACTATTTTAGATGGACAACAATACAAATCGAAATATTTGTTGATGTGTTGAACAAAAGTACTTTCATGTTTTCAATGACATTTTTTGTTTGTTTGTTCAAAAAATGAACCCTTGTAAAGTGTATGTTTTTGTTTGTAGCCTTGATTGCAACATTTTATTTATTATGATCGAAACTCTTATATTTGATTTCACTTTCTCATTATTGTATCAATCGTATAGTTACTAATTTACCATTTCAAAGTGGTTTTGGTGAAAAGCAGAATAAATACAATTGGAAACAGTGGGTCATTTAACATGAAGAGTAAATAAAGGCGTACTCAAGGCAATTCAAAGTGCTTCACGCAACAGGAAAAAATGCATTAAAATCACAAAAGAGATGAAGACATAAAAAGTCAGAGTCAAACAAAATCCTTTCAGTCACATTCACAGCTAAACAAAATCGTTTTTTGGCCTAGATTTGAACATTGACAGAGTAGATACTAGTCTCACATCTTCAGGACAACTGGTCCAGATTTTAGCGGCACTTTAACCAATTCAAATAATTATTGTTATATACTGTGAACTATAATAGTAAAGTATTAGGTTCTATAGATTCTTTTGTGAAATTGAACATAATGTGATATCAATGGAGAAACTGGGATGAACCTCAGCATATCACAAATGAAAAGCACTCAGATACATGTGAGTGATTTCAGAGCCTGGTATTTTACAGTAATAGTTTATTTTGATAGCAATGACATTTAGCATTTCTCATTATTCTTTTTGTGATGCTCTAATACAATTTTACACTTATCCCTTTATAATACAATAGCAAACTAAAAGAAAATCAAATGTCGTCATTATATGGATTCAAAACCATCATTAATTAAATCAGATGTCAGTTAATTATTGAAATGTGCTATGGTTAATTTTATTCACCTTCATTCTGGACGTAGCATTTTAAATAGTGCTACAAAATAAAACAGTGTTAAAATAATATGCTGGAAACATTGCAATCAGCCGTAAATAAATTGCTTGATTTCAGTACAACAACTCAGTATTGTGCATGTATATAGGCTTTTATCAATTAGCGTTATATATCGGTAAATTCTTCACAATTTACTGACTTGTTTAAATGTTGTAAATCCAACCTAATTGTGTGTTTTCTTTTCTAATTAAATAACTGTACCCCTAAAACATCAAAGACCCTATTAAAAATATTCCGCTGTTTACATTTGCCTTTTGCAAGTAATTTGTGCCTGATTTTTCCTTCTCTGCCCAGCAAGTCCTCACATTTGAAAACCCCTTTGTTGCAAGAAACTGTGTTGTAATCAACAAGTTAATTACTGTATTCAGTGTGATTTAAAATATGATCATGTTAACAATATAATCAGCCATGCCTTGTTCGCCTGGAGTGATAATGTGTACTTTATGAAGCAAATGCATGGCACCACACTGGGTCTTTCCATTAGTCATGAGGCCGGTTCCACAATGTGTTCCTCCTACCATGTTGTTTACCGCAGCTCATTCCTTTACTGTACGCCTCAGTGGAGCTTTCGACATTGTTTCACATAATTATTGTTATTTCAACACCTTAGCTTTAAATCATACTTACTGCCTGAATTGTGCCAGTGGCATTATAACTAGCTAATAAATCGTTCACGCAATACACTCAAGCAATTATTCTTAACTACAATACTCTGTGTTCTATTAAAATCCTGGCGTAGTAAGGAGATAATGCTTGAGGAAAGCTCCACCTATGTAACTTATTATCCGTATGTCTAAGCTGCGTGGTGCGTGTGTGATTGCTTAGGGCTGCGTCCAGGAAAATGAAGAAACCCAAACATTATTTATGGTGATGAAGAAAAATCAATCTTCAACTCCAGCTGAGGTTCCGCACCACCTGACAGGAGAGCGCTCGCCCGCCCACACGTAATTGGTAGAAATTCTAGCTTATTGAGATACGCGTCAATAACAGTCCGACAAATGTTTTCATGCAAGCAGAAGGTTATTATATTTCGCTCATCTACTGACTAACGAGCTTTGACTTGTTGACTCCAACTTACAGTATCCTGAACTCGATGTGCATTCCATTGTAAAAGTACTACAAATAGGGGGGAAATTGGAATATAGTGTGAAATGCATTTAAAACTCAAAAAGACAACTTTTTTATTTGAAAGAACAAGGGCAGAACACCAGATATTAGATCTAAGTCTGTATTAACCAGTCTGTATAAACCATTAGAGTTTACCAAAAATATACTGCAGTAATAGTACTCAAGCTTGTATAATTGACAAACACGTGAAAAAATGTCAAATCGATAACTGGGGCACATTAGGAGTTAGAGGAATGATAAAAGACAGAAGACATGGATGCTGAGACTATTAAATATGTTATGAGAAATTATAGCTCATATTGAGTTTAATGGAAGCTGAAAGGGGGCAACAAAAAGGGAAGGAGAAGGGTTTATCGCCTTTTAAATTGTGATACTGTGTTAATAACATTCTTACTTAGTTAATTGGCCTGGTGGTGTGACAATGCTTGTTTCCATGGAGAGAGATATGTTTAATGCCATATTGTAGAACATTCAATTCCATTCACACTTTTTTTGTGACGCCCAAAACAAACTGTAAAACTCCCCAAAGGGAAAAAAGGGACAACTTGGGAACAATGAACAGACCAGACGCACTGCCGCTGCTTCGTTTACGCACATAACACGCAGTGCGTCGGGCATCAAGTTCTCCGAGGGGCACCAACCAGGCAGTTTGGATTGAATGACACAATAGGCTATTTCTACATGATTCCTTTTGCAATTAAATTGGGAGGCTTGAATACGCCTACTCTGTGTTTAGTTTTTAATCAATTCAAAACTAACTAGTACTCAAGTGTCGCCGCTCTCTCTCAAGCTTCACAAGCCACAGTTTAAACAGACACAGACAGTTCAGGGGCAGAGCTGGGAACACCTACGTATTCTACAAAACACAAGGAGCAAAACAGTCTATAGATAATGAAAATCGGCCTCATATTCAATTAGAAACTGCGAAAAAGAGAGAATGAAACAAGACGTGCGATGTGTCCAGCTGGCACGGCGATCCTCCGAGCTGACACCGCGCCGTGCGCAAAGCCAAAGGGGTTCAACTTCTTACAAATGTTTTTCATAAATGCAACAGAAAGCGTCAATAGTTTGCAGCCTGTAGTGTTTTCTAGAACCTTGATCTGTTCTGCTGAAGAAGAAAAGGAAAAAGGGCTCTGTGTGACACTGGAGCAGAGGTGGAGCAAATAGTCACTTTAAGGCTGTATTACAGACATCAAACCCCTACGCATTATTTACACGTTCGAAGTGGGGGGCATGGGTGGCACCAGTGAGCATTTTTGCTTGGGCACCTACATGGCTAGCAGCGGCCCTGCACAGATTAACTAAATACTGAATATTAAAAGAGGAGGAACCTGAGGATAGCTCTTGTAGCCGTACTTCCCCAAGCGAAGTTGCTCAGAGGAAAGCTTAGCTAAAATTTTTTAAAGGCTTTTATTTCTGTTCCTAACTGGCCTGACCATATGCTATTTCAAAGAGGAACGTTTTGAGCCTGGTCTTAAATGAAGAGACTGTCGGCCTCTTTAACATGGTACAGGGAAGCTGATTCCACAACACAGGAGCTTGGTAGCTAAACGCTCTACCTCCTACTGTGCTTTTAGAGACTCTTGGGAGTCCTCCAGAAGTCCAGCATTTTGAGAGCGAAGGGCTCTGTTTGGATGATAAGGTACTAAAGTATCTGTGAGGTAGGATGGCTTTAGAAGGATTTTAGGAGGATTTTAAATTAGATCTAAACTCAACAGGAGCCAGTGAAGGGACTCAAGCACCGGCATAATGTGCTCTCTTCTTTTAGTTTCTGTTAGTAATCTGCATTTTGAACCATTTGAACGCGTTTTATTGAGCTTTTAGGAGTTACCTTAATGTAACAAATGCATGGGTATGTTTTTCAGCATCACTTTTATTGATAATAATAACTTTAAAAAATAATAAAAAATAATAATAATAATAATAATAATAATGATCATAATAATAATAACTATAATAATAATAATATATTGGGTTTATATAGCGTTTTTCAAGGTAACTCGAAGACAATTTAATTCAATTCAATTTGTTTTTGTAGCACCCAAAATCACAATAGCAGTTGCCTCATTGGGTGACAATGAAATAGAGAAGCAGATTAAACAAGTCTAAGGCCCAAAGTCACTGGGATAGGCTATAGTCACCCATGACCCCTAACAGGAACAAGCAGTAGTAGAAAATGAATGAATGAAAAGATTAAACAAAGAGAAGCAGATTAAACAGGTATTTTATTTATTTTTGGGCTGTATTGCACAAATTAAAGTAGGCTGTTTTACAGGCTTGATTTATATGTGCTTTGAACAAGAGCTCTTGGTCAAATAAGACTCCAAGGTTTCTTACTGTAGAACTGGAGGCTACTGGAGTCCAGAGTGACTATCTGCTCAGATAAAGAGTCTTGCAGATGTTTAGGCCTTGGTATAATGACCTCCGTTTTTTTTAGGGTTAAGAAGTAGATAATTAATAACCTGTCATCCAGGTTTTTTTTTATCCTTCAGGAAGGCATTGAGTCTGTCTATACCACGGGTCCCCAAACTTTTTTTCCAGTGAGGGCTACATAACTTTTCCCTTCTCTGATTGGGAGCCAGGGTCAGTTTGTAAAAGAAAAAAGTCTGACGATCGCACGGGTGCCTAAATATAAACATTTATTGGTTTCCAGAAAGCCACACATAACCAAATGTTAATAAACCCTTTCCGAGATCAAATAACCCTCTCTGTGTTCGTCACAGAAAAAATTAACTCGGGAAATATATAATAACACTATTCATGAAATCAATAATACCCAGCTGGGTGACTGATGCTCTTTGTATGTCTTTCCATGTCGCATCTGTCATCAAATCACGTTCCTATGTTGTGAATTTTGTTCACTGACAATGGCAATAAATATATCCTGATTCCTGATCCTGAAATAACCCTCTCTGGGTTCTTCACAAAAAGAAAGTTTCTGCTGTGCCGTGCACAATCTTGGGTAAAAGTTCAACTTCAGTTGTCAGAGCAGAATCTCTTAAATGACTCATATGAGCATGAATAATGCGTCTCTGGTATTGTTCAGGGGGCCGGGTCAAATGTGGAGGCGGTCCATCGCCAGCCCCTGGGCCGTAGTTTGGGGTCCACTGGTCTACACTATCGATCTAATCAGGTTTCAGTGATAAGTACAGTGTGTCATCTGCATAGAAGTGGAAGTTAATGCCATGCTTGATAATGTTATCTAATGGCAGCTTGTGAAAACCGAATTAGGTGAAGTACTGAACCCTGCGGCACAGCTTTAAAACAAGGTGAGGAGCTCTGGTTTATATTAACAAGCTTATACCTATCTGATAAATAGGATTCAAACCATTCCTGGCAAAGTAAAAACATTTCCATGGAGACAGGATACATAGTACACCTTTAAATAACATTTAAAGACAATTGCATTTTCAGTTGTTCAAATGAGGTTATCTGTATCTGCCAGACTAATCTTATTTTCCATGTTAAAACCTTGTGACAAGACCCTTTTGCTTTTATACACCCTCAAGAGCATTAGCCACATCTGTTCCTCAGGTCTGGACACAGGGCTATAGTTTATGGCGCAAGTTCATCCTGAGGTTAACAGATTTGGCTTGAGGTCGCAGGAAGAAATTCAAGATTAAACACCAAAATGCATATGCAGATTATGGTTTGGAAAAATTTTAATATATACATACAAATATCATTGTGTATAACAGTGCATTACTGTCACTTAGCAAATCCCTGAGCCTATACACAAAAGCATTTTAAGAACAATGGCGTGACAAAAACAAATGTCCCTGTGAAAGCCTGAGTGTTCTTTTGCAGATACAGCCAAACTAGGGTAGTACACTCTCTGTTTTGAAAAATGGCTATGAATTATAATAGGCTACGTTATTTAAAAAATATATACAAAAGCATGAAAAACGAATCTTACAATTCATAAAATAAGAATTGAGCTACGAGACTTGAACTTATTCAATCAAAAAGATTTCAATGGAAAATCTCTGCAACAATCCAAAAAGATTAGTTTTATATGTATACGCCAATAACGTTGTGTATTAAACCTGAACTGTATCAACTAATAAACAGATCATTTCTATTGTTCATATAATACTGTTTTAAACATTGTACAAAAGGACATTGTATGAGTTGGATAATGAGCAGGACCTTGAACAGTGCTCTCCATCATAGACCAGTCGTCTAATGTTCTTCAGGGGACGTAATCTCCAGAAACTCATTCAGCTCTCCAGCAATGAATGCTACCAAACTATTCATAACATCATGCATAGACTTCATTGGACATATTTATAGGAGCCTCATCAAATAGGCCTAAAGTGGTGACTCAATACATTTATCCAGACTGGTAACACTGTAACACATTTTATTTTGTGTCATTGTGGGTCATATCTGTGTATTTTTATGGTTTTATTCTGATTTGATGTCATTTGTTTGAAATATATATTTGCAGGACATTTTTTACATTTTTACTTTACTTATGTATTTTACTTTATTAATTTATTGATTCAAAATGCTTATTAAGTCATAATAAATGTGCATAAAGTACATATAATGACTGGGAAAAAATAAATCAATAAAACAGGTCAACAAAGTGTGCTGACATTTTGCATACACAGTGTCCTTTTGAGCAAAAGCAAATCTCTATCTCATTGTTCCTCCATATGTCTTTGTCTGGCATCTGCCATATTTTTAGGACAGTGAAATCTGGATGTTACAGGCAACATGCTGCTGTAATCCCAGGAGGCTGCACATTGTACACAGATTCAAATGACGATTACATGTTTTTCACCTGTTTCCCCAGTAACCCCAAAGACCTGAAATATGATCCATGGTGTGTGCGTTTCTGAATCCCCACAAGTGCCCTTTACTGTAGTCTATGTGATGGATGGGGCCACTGCTCCCTCACGAGCTGACAGTTCATTATGGAGTATGTCACCCGATAATTAAGATGTTCTCAACCGAATAAACACTCGCTAGTTAGAAGCAATTGAGCTGTCTGTGCTTGTACCCGTGCGTAAACCGTGCGCTAACATATGGCTAGGTACTATCTGAATAAACGTGTTTTGGTAAATGTAGCCAGTGAGCCTCTAATAGCTGTGAAAAGGTGATAAGGGCTCTGCAGTGTCTCCAAGCAAGAGCCTATCGCTGCTACGTTCTATTCTGTAAATTGCTACTCTTAAAACAGGCTTAGGGGGGGTATTTTTAATTCTAAAGCGAGGGATTGGTCACACTTCTTCTCATTAGCATGAGGAGCCGTATAAACCCCGCCACTGCAGAGTTTGGAGCTGTGTTGAAGGCGAGGCAACAAGCGTATCTGAGTGGCTGCTGCGCGCAAGAAGCGAGTTACTTTCACTTTGGGCACAGTTGTGAGTTGATTAGAGCGGCGGCTGCATGGAGAGCTGGCTCAAGACGTGAGCGCAGGGCTTTCAGAGAGGATGAGGCTGCGCACCGAGACGGACCGCGCCGCTGCCGCCGCGATGGGACCCAAGACTTTAACTTGCCTGAACCGGTGGATTTTCAGCTTTTTTCTTTATCAGTTTTTCTTTGTCTTTCTGAGTGCGTCTGAGGGAAATACTATCCGCTATCAGACTAACGAGGAGAACGCACCGGGCTCTGTAATAGGAAACCTGGCCAAGGACATGTCCTTGAGTCTGTCTCACTCCTCTAAGTCCAATTTCAGGATGATGAAACAATTCAACGATTCATTCATCAGGGTGAGAGAAAGCGATGGTGAGCTCAGTGTGGGAGAACGAATTGACAGGGAGAGACTGTGCAGGCACTCTCCACAGTGTCTCATTACTTTTGATGTGGTCAATTTTTCAAAAGAGCGCTACAAATTGATTCACGTTGAGGTGGAAATAAAGGACATCAATGACAACTCCCCGGAGTTTCCAAACAGGGATTCTATAGTGGAGATCTCTGAGAATGCTGTGGTGGGCTCCAGGATCCCGTTAGACCCGGCTGTAGACGCGGATGTTGGCTCCAACTATATCCAGAGCTATCAGATCTCCGTCAACAGTCACTTCACCATAGATGTGCTCCAGAGAGCGGATGGGGTTAAATATGCGGAATTGGTGCTAATGAAGGAGCTAGACAGAGAGACTCAGTCCTCTTACACTGTAGAGCTGGTGGCCACAGACGGGGGCAGCCCGCCCAGATCCGGATCCGCCAAAATCACTGTGAAAGTCACTGACTTTAATGACAACAGCCCCGTGTTTGACCAGAGCAGCTTCTCTGTCAGTTTGCCCGAGGACGCCCCAGTGGGCACCGTCATCCTGGACTTAAACGCAGTTGATGCTGATGAAGGACTGAATGGGGAAGTAGTGTACACATTCGGTAAGGTTTCTCATGAAATTAGAGAACTTTTCCAAGTGGATAATAAATCAGGACACTTGACTTTAAAGAACCCAGTGGACTTTGAGGAGAAACGCACTTATGAGCTTGATGTGCAGGCGACAGATCTAGGACCCAACCCCATCCCCTCTGTGTGCAAAATCATAATCCACATAACGGATGTAAATGACAATGCTCCAGAAATCAGCATCACCCCCATGACCTCCATCACCACGGGCATTGCGCACATCAGTGAGTCGGCGGAGAAGGACAGTCTCGTGGCGCTCATCAGCACCTCGGACAGAGACTCCGGGGTGAACAGCCAAGTGCACTGTACGCTCTACGGACACGACCACTTCAAACTCCGCCAGGCGTACGAGGACAGCTACATGATAGTGACAGCAGCGCCGCTAGACAGGGAGAGAATCGGCGAGTACAACTTGACTGTGATGGCAGAAGATTTTGGGACGCCCCCTTTGAGAAAAATCACCCAGTACACCATTAGGCTGACGGACGAGAATGACAACGCCCCTCACTTTACTAAGTCCGTCTATGAGGTGTCAGTCGTGGAGAACAATGCCCCCGGAGCCTTCATAACCACTGTTGAAGCCACAGACGCAGACTTGGGGCTAAATGGCAAAATCACGTACAGACTTGTGGACAGCGTCATCATGGGCTCCCCAGTCAACACGTACGTCTCACTCAACTCCGTCTCCGGTTCTATCTACGCGCTGAGAAGTTTTAATTATGAAGTTATGAAGCAGCTCGACATTCACGTAAAGGCCACAGATGGAGGGTCGCCGCAACTCCAGAGCATGGCTGTCATCCGGCTAAAAATAGTGGACCAAAATGACAACCAGCCTTCTATAATTGAGCCCCCGCTTTACAAGGGTTCCGCCGAGGTTTTCCTGCCCAAAGACGCACCTGCGGGCTACTTGGTAACCCACATCAAGGCCGCAGATGCTGATGAAGGCATAAACGCGCAGCTGTCCTATAAAATCACCGAGGGGGGGCACCTGGGCTTCTCTATTAACAAGGACACGGGGAAATTGCATGCAAGCCGGCAGCTTGCGTACGATATTTCAGACAATGTCAAAGTCACAATAGCGGTGAGCGACAATGGTTTTCCTGCGCAAACTTCCACAGCAGTCATCCACTTGAGTTTTATTGAGGGGAGTCTGCCCAGCATGCCTTCCTCTGCGTCTGAGAATAGCAGCGAGGATTACTTTGAGTGGGATATGTCTGTGGCCATTATTATCGTCCTGGCAGGAAGTTGCTCTCTCCTCCTCTTGGCCATCGTGCTCATTACCACCATTTGCAGCCGGCGCAGGAAGGAGCCAAGGGAGAGTAGCAGCTACGAGGAGAAAGAAGACGCACCAGACGTGGAGAGGAAAGTGGAAAGCGGCCATATTGATTCATTGATCGCCAACCATAAAGGCAAAGTGTTTGATGCCCATCCATTTCCAGAGACGGCTCCTTTGGCGAGCAGCACTACCAGCACGACGGAGGCCCGGTGCGAGGATGCCAGGCAAACCGCGGGCATCTTTGAACCCAACAACAGGACAGTGGAGGGGAAATTAAAGGTAGAATGTCAGCCAAACTTTTCAAACTTTGTGGTAGATAAAAGAGATTTTGTCAAATAACCTTCATGTCTATGAAAAGACACTTTTGGACTGTGTGAGTTCCATGATTTTACACTGACTTACACATTCATACGCTGTCATTGAAGGCAGGTTTCTTGTCCAACACAATGGGACACAATGGCTGAGGCCCTGCTACAGCATAGAGTTTGACAAAGTGTTGTTACTATCTATCAGGTTTGTCAAAAGTATTACAAACTAATACTAATCAATACTAAAACAAGTATCGAAATAAGATAGGTCTACTAAAAAAAAATGGAATAAATTGTGCTATATAAATTGGCATTGACGAGTCTATTCCTTCTTAGTATCAAAATAGAGTTTGAAATTTGACAATTTGACAACACTAGTATCTATGCAAAATAATACATCGTAAACAAAGATTCTTACATCCAAACTTTGACTCACATGTGCATACACAGGCATGGAAGGCAGGTTATGGACACAATGGCTGAGGCACTGTTGCAAAAGTTAGCATCTTCGCAAAATAACCATTTGTAACATCCTAAAATGATTTGGGATGCCCCTCTGCCAAGGCACTGGTCGCTTTCAGGCAATATAATTACGTTTAGGGGATTTTAACAGCCTCATGTTCCCTTTAAATTGTGAATTATTCTTTGCAAAACTTTAGTTTGGTACAAACATGTTTCTTTGTCCTCGCAGGGCTACTCTACACTGCCAGGATATGGCAAAGAGACCGTCAGACCTATTACGATCTGGAAGGGCAATTCTTTCACCACTATCTCAGCACGGGACCCCCACATCAGTGGCAAAGACAGCGGCAAAGGGGACAGTGACTTCAATGACAGTGACAGCGACATCAGCGCCGACGTGCACAAGAAGGAGTCTCCGCCCACAAATAGTAAGTCAATACAGAATGTGCTTGAATAGGTGGAAATAGATACAGAAGGTCAAAAGCCAGTGTGCATTTTGTGTCAGTCCCATGCAAAAATACATGGAGAAGGAAAAAGCAGTGTAAAATAAAACAGTATTATTTGTATCCATTTGGAAGTGCAATGTAGACATTCTATAAAAACAAATAATTGAAGATCAAGTTTAGTTCTTCAAACCCATATACATTTTTTGTTTACATGGATACATTTTCCTCTCTCAACATATACATGTTCACCCGGTAGCAACAACATTCGTCCAATCTGCACTCAAAGAGCTTTTATTATTTTATTTAATCAACTTGCATCGATGGATTTGAAGGGGACATTGTAACTTCAGAGTCCAGTTTTTTTTAGGAACAGAAAGTTCAGCCCTTAAAGTAGCACCTACACTCACCAAACTTTACAGTCTTGTACTTAACAAGATTTTGACAAATTGTACAGAAGAAGTTGTTGGTACCTAATTAAAACCTTGATTTATTTAAGTTTTCCAACAAACATTAGGCCAACATTTGAACCATTAGGCAAACCATTTGAATTTGACCAACACCAGTTTTCAGTAAGATCTAGTTTACCCAAAAACGAAGAAAAACATGTCAAGAATCCCCTCTGTGAATTGTTTTATGTCTAATATGTCAACGAAATGAAGCAGGACATTTAAACCTGGCTCTGTCAATTTTTCCAATTTGGATGTTCCTAATATGTGCAATTTTACACGTAAATGTCTTATTTACGTATATATGAAAACATGATATGATGAAAACTAAATTTGCTATACATTTTGTCTCACATTCATGTAAGTAAACGATAGCTGTATATAAGACTATATACTATAAGAAGATTCAGATGTAGGATTTGTTCCTATTCAGGCAGTGTCTCTCCTTAACGTGTCGACAAAAGATGAAAATAATATTACTTGATTTAAAAGCCTTCTTACCACATCCAATACATAGATTGGATTTCCATTTGCTGGATGTCAGAAATCATCTTGCAATGTAGACATCAGGTTGTGAGTTTATTTAGTAGACAACTTGTAACAGCATGTTCTGACATCCACGCAGATAACTGTCATTGAATACTTAGTACAAGTATTAGGGAAATTACAATTTTGAAATGGGAACCTAAACTATTCGTTAAGAGGGAGACTGTTCTCTAGTATGACCCTGGAAGCTGAGTGGAATCAAGGACGAAAAATGAATTGAAACATTCAAACATGACATTTGAGACTGTTATCCTGAATGTCGTCTTTGTAAATACAGCCTCGGCTTTTATATGTAAGAGGTTGAGCAAAGTGTAATGTGGAAAATAGATAATGCAGAGGACACGCCACCGTTTCCAGCCGACTTAACCTTACCATGCATTTATCTCCTTCTCTGTCTTTTTACAGGTCTTTGGGCTTGTACCAGTGAATGTAAAGTACTTGGCCACTCGGATCGCTGCTGGAGCCCCTCGGCCTCTCGACCCAACACCAGCCTGGCCTGCGCGCCACACCTGTCCACTTTCAACAAGACTGCCTCACTCCCAAGGGACGCGCGGCGGGAGAACTACTACCCTTCCCATATACCCAAGCCAAACGCACTCCAAAGTGTGTACGAACAAGTCCAGCACCAAGAATTTGATTACATATTGGTTGGTCCACCCACACCAGCCAGGATACAAGAGACAGATGAGATCTCCATTCCCGAGTACAACAATTCATAAAGAAACTGTAAATGTTGTGAAAGTCATTGTGTAAAAAGCTTTCAAACTCCATGTTACAGTGTTTTTTTGGTAATGCGTCATCTGTGTCTTGGCTCATGTCAGACTGTTTATTGTGTAATATGCAAGATTTTGTATATAATATATTTTTCATAACCATGTACAAAGACTTTATTACAAATTTTCAAAAAAAAGCATGTGTAATTAATATATAAAGGGGCATGACGACATGTGAAAAAATGGAAAGGGGGGGGAATCTCTGCTGTGAAAACAATCAACTTTGTTTGTGGAAGATTTTTGTCACACTGTTGCACAAATAAATGGTTAAATTAAATATGATATCCTGTTAAAGGTGTGCACATTGAGTAACGCAGACATTTAGCGAGTTTTTGGGATAGAAACAGAAACATATTGATACTTTCATCAATAGTAATGGCTGGACCACTAAATATGAGCATAAGAAGTTCTCGTGGAGTGTTGTAGGTTAGTACTGTGACGATCTGTTTTCAGTAAAAATAGGCAGGTGACAATGAAACAATATGTTGTCTATGGTTCAGTTGGAAGAGGGTTGGCGGATCTGTCCCATGCTTCTTTTGCATATTGTTGTCGTGTCCTTGGGCAAGACACTTTATGCACCTTGTTACCTCTTTAAATTACTCCGAGATTTTTGCTGTAACTCTGCTAAAGATGAAGAATATAACTACTCAAGAGCGGTTACATTTTTCCATATTTATGTTATGTTTTATTTTTTCAATATCAATATTTGTTCAAATCAGAATCCACAGTTTTGATATGAATTTCAATATTGATTAGTAGTGATTTTTTGATAACCCAAGTACATCTGTGGGTCTGTGCATTTTATAAACTTCGACAGACCAATAGAACAAACGTTGGTAATAGACAGGTGGTCATAATCTTTTGCCTTGTGTGTTGTGCTGCTACAATATAACATGATGACCAGCAGTATCATGTTGTTTTGGTCGTATTGAGTAAATGTGTGGTTGTCCAGGCGTCTTGTTAACTCCCCATTGTCCTACACAATACCCTAATTTAGCTGGCTGAATACATCCGTAAACCCGTTTAATCCACAAGAAAGAAAACCTATGTTTCCCTATTTTTTAATGGCCACAGCTAAATTGACAGCAGGCATAAGCCAATGTCACATTCTTTTCATGTTACACAATGTCATTAACTCTGGTCATAGAATGTCCTCACCTTTCTGATTGCTCTGCAGCCTGGCAATTATCCCAAAAATGTGCTTCAATCTGTTTCCAAGCAACAGCGGCAGGGCAAATTTGAATCCATTTTATTCATACTGTGCGTTTTTTCTTCCTTTAAAAAGTTTGGATGAGAAGTAAATAACCTTGACCAGGCCATCCTTTTGCCAAATCATACAATTCACAATGACAAGAAAAGGATAATAGAGAGGGCCCATAAAATGATGTTATTGTAAGAGCGTTTTAGGTGAGCTTGATATTAGGTAAAGTCCTGTTTGGAACATTTAATGGATAGTAAATATATAACTTGGATGAAAAATATTATATTTATTGGCACTTTTCTCTTTCTGAGTTAGTTTTCTACTCTTTGCTAATACTGCAACTAAATACACCACCACAAATAATGTTTACATTTTCTAAAGTGAATGTTTATCTTCCCTCTGAAAGCTTCAAGACAAATACATGCTACATTTTGAAATGGGACCAAAAAAAAGAAGTGGCGCATGATGATCATATTCACAGATTATCTCAAAATAAAAAAATTAAACATGGTTTTGACAAATGATAACCAATGATCTACAGGTAAATAATAGCAGAGCTCAGTTAGAAAACATTAACAGCTGTTTTTAAGAGTATTTATTTATGTATGTATGTATGTATGTATGTATCTATTTCTTTAGTTGTTTTAAGATTTTTGATGAAGGTCAAATCAGATTTTTTTAGGTTTTGCAGGACAAATGTACTTACAGAAATCTCGATCAAAATCTAGCTTTTTTATTGTATCTAAAGATTTGAAAAACACCTTTCACCACTAATTTATGTTTTTATGGCAAAATACAATACAAAATTGAGGCTAAACATTTTGGTGCTTTATATTCAGGAGAAAAATGAAAAAACAAAGCACATTTCCCAATGGTATTGGTTGCAATTGAAATAACAGCAATCACAACTCAACAAATCAGACAATATCAGAATCCGTCTCCTAAACCCAGAAGTTTTACTGTCTCCTATAATTTTTTTAAATTTATTTTTTACTACAACAATTTTCAATCATTTCATAGTTTTTTGTTTTGTTTTTCATTATTATGTTTTCATTATTTATAATTGATCACTGAGTTTTATACCTAAAACAGACACTCATCTTTGCCTAACTTTAGTTCTTACATTACTTTCAAACCGAAGCAAACCCTTAAGGTTACAGTGATCCTTTCTTAATTTAAAGGATTCAATGCAGGAAGGGCCTTGTTCACAGAATTTCTACTACTATTCCTAATTACTGGTTCCTTACTACCACTGCGGCACTGTATAGCATATATATACTCAGAAAGTATATTTACTCAGTTGCGATCAAATACCGTAGAGAGTTTCTTTTCTGTACGCAGCACAGCTTGGAGATGTTTTACAGTAACTGAAGAAGATAAAAGTAGAGCAAACCGCATATAGCACTTCAGTAAAATGTCAAGAAGCACAATACTGGCTTCTTCAAAACAAGCCACTTGATAAAACATCGGAAAAAGTCAACATGACACCGAAATCTGCATCATAAATAATACAAACGCACTGTGTAAAATTGAAAAGTGTACAGCTGAACAAACTGGATCTCTGTCGAACACTATAACAAACTCTAGTGCGTAATTCAATTTAAATAACACATTTTGCATTTATATATCTTAGAATAAGATGACATTTAAAGAAACAGACATGGATGGATGTTTTTTATTACCAAATAAACAAAGATGCTTGTTTTGAGCACTTTCTTGCATAGACTGCAAATGAGATGTTTCAGACTATTTAAAGGAGCACTGTGCAACTTTTCTAGTGAAGGGTATGGATAACATCTCCATTCAGATGTTATTGCTTAATATAGAATGTTCCACACTATGGCATTAAATGTATCCAGCTAAATGCTTATTTTTATTTTTATTAACACCCCCTCAAAAATATGCATTGTTCAGACCGCCGGTGCAGCTGCGGCGTGCTGTCCGAGCTCCTCTCGTTACTATTCATTCCAAAGTCCAACGTTACTAGAACTGGGGTCACCTCTCCATAGATCTGACCTGTAACTATCTATGCCTGCTGCATGCTGCCACCTGCCTGTATCATGAAGCTATATGAGCTGAATGCCATGCTGTGGAACATTTTAGGAAAAGGATGGCAGCCATTAAAAAACAGGTAAACATTCTGGTTTAGTTTAGACCTTGTTTAGGCCTAGACCTGGTTTAGTTTTGGTTTAGTCTTGTTTTTTTCCTGTTTTTTTCCTGTTTTAGTCTTAGTGGATGCTCCTTGGAGTATCATAGTAAAGCTTTAGATTAGTAATGTTAATATCCATACTTAACAAAACTGTCTAGTAATGTTCTCTCTTTTTCTCTTTTTAAAAAACCCCTTCATATTACAATACATTTCTCAGTAAACACCCCCATTTAAATTGATGTGAACATACAAGCATTTGACTAGTAAGGAATACTATTTGGGTTGACAGTGTACTGGTAGTGACTGCTAGTGACTCCTATCCCTAACCACACATCTCAGGAGCTGCTGAAATCCCACCACCAGATACCTTCATAAATTATGTATCCCATTCTTAGGTCTGTATATCCATACTATATATTGAATAATGAATTAAATTTTTATAAACAAGTTGGTTTCTAAAAATGTGTTCCATTTTGTAACAAGATAAAAATGTAAACTGCTTGTAGAAAAATTAAGGCCAAGTAAACCACTCCCACCGTATAAATCATATGCAACCTGTTTATTGCTCATACAAAATTCTACTATATTAATAAATGCAAATGGTCCAAAATAAATCCCACATACAAAAAGGTCTCTAATTGAAATGGACAGATATATATCTTTAATCCACAAAATTGACAATAAAAAGGCAAGACCACAGAATACCTCATGGACAGTATTAATCTTCCTCTCGCAAATTATGTATGACATTTATTCATTTAAGTTTTTGTAATTGTAATATAATTTGCTTATTAATGCGTGTACTATCTTGATGATTGTTTTCATTGTTTTTAAATAATGTGTGCTTTATTGTATAATTTTACACACACACACACACATATATATATATATATATATATATATATATATACACACACACACACACACACACAAATACAAACAAAGCAAGGCCACAAAATCATATATTATATATAAACATAAATTATAATCATAGTTTCATGAGTCCTGTGTTTTATAAATACACCTTTTACTAAACAAACATGTTTAGTAAGTAGTTCAGATTGACTGGATTTGTTAATTGGGGGAACTTCAACTCCTGGTACTGGTTGCCATGACAACACAGTAGCCCAGTTTTAAAGCACTTACCAAGAGGACGACCGTCTTGCTTCACCAGCCCATTACATCCCATATAAATGCCACAGGTAACATTTATGTGAAGAATGCGTTGCATCAACTGGACGTCATTCTCACGTTAGTGCCTGCAGCACTAACGTGAGTCTGAGTTTAACCTGGATCTGACACAAGCATCAGACTTACACGAGGAATTGCACTGAGCATCATGCAAGAGCCTGTGGAAAAAGTGGACTGTTTTGAACATCCTATTCGAGTACGTAATTGATTTATTTATACAGTACAGTTTGTTACATTATTTCTTTTATTGAGGTGTGAAAAAGATGATTTCTATTCACAAGGTTGTAATAAGGTTTCCGAAAGGAATAATCTAAACTGAATATACTCTTACAATATACAGCCTAATTATTGCATTTACCAAGAGGTCAGTTTCATAACTTTTGCATTTTTTAAAATTCTTCAAGGAAAAACTTGTTTGACCTTTTGTATATGATTTTTAGTTTCATCTAGGCTACGCTCGAGGAATAACTTGACTGTATATTAGTTAGAAATCTATGGGCAAAGAACAACTTGACTAATAAATTCACAAGCCACATTACGATATAATATTATACACAAAATTGAACTCCAATTTTTGCGTGGAATGACCAACGCCTCGATCTTTTATGTGTGAATTGACATTTTGTTGCTGATGTGTTTTTGTTTTGCTCTTTGTTTTGTTGTATTTCACTCTGTGATAAAGTAAAAATCAGTTCACAGCAAATCACCTTTACTCCTGAACTTAATGCTCTTCCAGAATGTTATGTATATTTACCATTGCATGCTAGGACCAGTGCTATTGTGTGGACACTTTAAAATCTTATGTCATCGCGATGTTCAAAATTCCAGAACGGAAGCGACCGTAACACATTTTCAATAATGAACTGACATCAGATCTAAATGCTAATGTTTTTAAGTCTTTAAACAAAAAATCGTTTCCAGGGTTTAAATGTGGGTTAGTCATGTCACGTTAATTTGTTTCTATATTACAAAGAATCATGTTTGAGCTTCACAAAAAGTATAATTTGAAGTAAAGTATGCAGTATATCTCTATATAAAATTAAATTCTTTCTGTATTTGTTTAGTAAAACAAACTAGGTTTTGTGATCATACGAAATGCAAAGAGTCTATCCTAATCTCCCTTTAAATAAACAAAATATGTAAAATACAATAGTAAATGTGTTTAAAGCTGGCTCTGACACCAACATCTGTGGTGGTTTTCATTTGCCAAAAACATCTTGAGTTTAATCCCAGTTTCTCTATTGAAAGCACATTATGTTCCACTTCACTTTTGCCTCCATTCCGGAATTTAGAATGTTTTTGTTTCCAAACTGTTAAGGGTTTACTCACTCATTACTGTGTTTTTTGTTTTTTATGTATTGTTTAAAAATTTGTCTTTGCAATTGTGGGGTAAAGCAATAACCATCAGTTTGAAGAAAAAAAAGCCTTTACCACTGAAATAGAAGCTCTTCCTGTGCATTTATGGACTCTTTCCCTTGCATGCTGGAACCAGTGCCTTGGTAGAGGTTAATTTAATTTTGACTCATTTTTCATTTTGTTTTCACATTTGTCATCACCATTGTGGGATAAAACAATAACCGCCAGTGGAGAGGAAGGAGCCTTTACCTCAGAGCTCTCTCACTGCTCAGTAATGTATGTTTGCTCTCACTTAAAGGTCTACATGTCCAGTCCCAGCCGGCCCTCTGCCGTGCTCAGCCCTCTCCTGAGGTTTGGTGCCCTGGCTCTTGTCCTCGCTGCTGTTTTATTGTTATGTGCATCTGTGGCAGCTTTGTTCTTCTGGAAGGTCACCGACAGAAACGTAAGCCTTATCTGTTAACACTGTTGGTGATTGCATTCAGATCACAACACGAGATACAGTAAATGTTAATTGCAGCCGAGTCTGATTAATGATCATAATTATGCGGATTATCATAATCACTTAAGTTACTGTGTGTAAATGCATGCTTAATTTTGCTATACAAATTGCATTACAGACAAATCACAAGAGGCAGTTTAAGTATTTTATTTGTGTCCTAATGAGCTTATATTTCCTAGTTCTTCTTGTTAGTTGCCTTTGTTGCATTTCTTGAGCCATAAACAACCATGCCCATCGTTTCCACCCCTCCACTTGTACGCCAGCAGGTTTACAATGTGCGTTACAGTATAAACATCAATGGCGAGATGAGGGAAGCATCGAATGAAATTGATTCTGACAATAACCTAGAGAAATTCAAGCCAGGAGACGAGGCTGAAGCATTGGAGATCCACGACTTTCAAAGTGTGAGTTTGTCCTTGTTCTATGTTTTTTTGTTTTTTTTTTTCCACCGTCTGACGAGTCTTTGTGTGTGCTTAGCAAAGTCACGCAGCCCTGAGTGTAAACATGGCATCTCTGTGATTTGGAACAGGGAATAACTGGGATCCGCTTCTTTGGTGGAGACAAGTGCTATATAAAATCCCAAATCAAAGACGACCTGCCAGACGTGGAAAGTGACAACAGAGAGCTACTGACGCCTGACCCGGTATTCACAGACACACAAATGCGCGCACAATGTTGCTATTTTGTGTTTCAACTTTTTTAAACTGCGCTCTCTGCTTTTGTACCATACAGAGGGATGAGATCCTGCCAGTGAGATCAGAGGAGCAGATCCTGACATGGGTGGCGATGGATCTACCACTGAAGGACAACAAGTTTCTGAGCAAAAAGATTATCAGTCTGTGCAAAGGTCTACCCATCTACTGGCTCCAACCAGCCTATCCTAAAGGTGACCCTCTTCTCTCCATTACCGCACTGGTGGAGTTTGGTGAGGGTCATTTCAGAAGGAGACATACAATGCTTTTATCATCTATTAATATTGAACTATAACATAAGTAGATCATCATTGTACATTTTGTTCATTGTAAACCGCAATATTGATCTAAAACAGCTTAGTAATAGAAACAAATCTATTGACTTCCTGTTCAAAACTGCTTAACTTAAAAGGCACGCCTCTTTTTTGTGTCCCAGTACTCGCACTACGCACTACACCCTTGATTGAAGTGTGCATTTTCTGAAAGTGCACAGAGTGTGTAAGTGCACAAAGGTGCAGGGGAGGTATACATGAGAACTGGGACAGTCTGCACTTCAAAGCATTGTGAATGTGATAAAGGAAAAACAGCAGCGTAAAACAGCTGTCAGTGTGTTGTTAAACCGCAGTTGAATTAATCACAAAGCCACAGCTCAGTTTAGTTTGGATAATTTGCTGAATTGGCCACAAACAAATAAGAACAGGCTTAATGTTTTTACAGTGTTGTTGCTGGACAAATATCATCAGTTTAACTGTTAAGAAGACATTTCTTTCAATTGTTTCCTGTTAGCTCTCGCTGCCACTTTGTTATGGTAGAAGCAATGCGCTGTTTGAAAGCATTACAATGAAATGCATTGTGGGGAATGTACTTGCCTGAAGTTTGAAGTGCGGATCAAAACATTCTAAGAATCGGGACACCCTGCACACTCCAGCAGCTTGTCGTGAACACTCGAACGTCAGTTGTAGGACAATACAAGATAACTCAAACATGCTTGAATCAATCAAAATACAACTTTGAGCAAACTAATAATGATGAAACCCCATTGCAGCAAGATTAAAAGATCATTAAAGTAGATTTTTGCCTGATATGTAACCTTTAACACAACAATGAAACAGGTCAACAGGAAATGAGTGCGTTAATCAAATGAGTTAATAGACTTATTCAATGATATTCAAATGATACAACCAACTGGAAAAAATTATATATCATAATCAAATTTCTCCCATTCTATTTTAATGTTAATTGAAAAAAAATAAAAAAATAACCCATATTCATTTGATGTATTTATGCTAATTGTTAGAGCAGATAATAAGCTTTTGATAGATTTTCTAATCCAATCTTACTATCACATGCAATGTAACTCTACACTCTACATAACTTGAAATTGATTTTAATTAGCATAAAACATTTGATGGAGAAGATCACATTAACTGAGGACACTACTGAAAGAACCTTCTGTTTTATAAACAACGAGTTTCAGACTTAATAAATGTTAGTTGTTCAGATTGTAGTCAATCAATTAGATTAGTGAACTGCAACATCATAATTTTGAAAAGTCTTCCTGAACTTGATTTGTCCTGATGATTTTTAGGTATATATGTGTAGAAGTATATGAGAAAGTAGCAAGTTGCTGTAGGTATTTGAGTAGAAGAAAGGGTCTTGAGTTTTAGGTTATACATGCACTGGTACTAGTACTTTTACTTACATAGCCTAAGACACTTCCTCATGTACTAAATCCAACACGATGTTAGTGCAACAAATGTCAATCTTGTCTCACACCCTTGTGATCCTAAAACCTCAACTTGAACTTGACTTGAACATTTTGAACATCACATTTTAAGCCAAAAATCATGCTAGTATTAAAAAAGGATGATGTGAAATATGCAGTAGTGCTTGTGTCACTCCTGCTAATTGAATAATTCAGCAGGCCTCAGAGACAGCGTCGGCTCTGTACAACCCCGCGCTGTGAGGACGTGCGCGGCGCCTTGAGGATGTTGACCCAATACCCAGCGCCTCTTGTGGCTGTTCTGACAGATGGAGTGCGGCGGCGGAGGAGAGAGACGGGGAGAGCAACACGTCAGTTTAACACACGCAGATCCAGGCCAGCTGCTGGAGAGAAGAGGGGCACCGAGGAGGAAGCCCCCAGAGCTGGGGCCGAGGAGGAAGACAATGGGCCACAGTCTGCCGGGTCAGCATTCAACTCCGAAAACCCATACCATGTGAGTGCCAATGCATCCATAACCCTGGTACTGAGACACGCAACACAGTCCAACACAGCAGATACACGTGCTGTGTTTTAATCTACTCGTCTACTTCAGGAGTTACATACTTTGCTTTCTCCTAATTATTACAGAAGAGTTAAGCTAAATAACTTTTAACTAGTTCGCTGGTTGGAAAGACTCCTAATGCGGACAAACTGTAACAACTCCAAAAAGAAAAAAGAAAGAAAAGATGAAAGAAGAAAAAGAAGAAAACACTCTCTAAATAGCTCTGAATGATAGTACGGCCCCAACGGCCTGGTTGTGGCAGAGTACAGTTAAAAACATCAAACGTTGACTTGAAATAAATGTATTACGTCACCTTTTTCCATTTGAATGTGTTATCTAAATTGAATGGATATGGCATGATTGAGCTAGAGAGTTACAGTAAGTGACTCAGTTCCCAGCAGCGCAGGGCCTTTCTGTGTAGAGTTTAAAAACATGAAAAGGGGTCCCCGAAAAAAATTGTGTTCAGTGTGCCAAAATGAATTGCTCAAATGCTAAATTAATTAATATATTAATTAAAATGGGAAATGAAATCAATAAAATGCACACTTAATTAATTGAATGGTCAATCAATGAATGAAATGTGTCAATAAATTATTTAAATAAACATTTAAAGCTTAACATTAAAAATTCATATTTATTTCATTCATTCATTATTTCATGGCGTTGGTGCAACCTTTAAAAGAATCTGTCAGACCGAGGCTGTTCTGGTTGAGTCCATTTCTCTGCTGTTACTGTGATGTCACTCAGATTAGCAGTTAAACTGTGGCACATGCCCAGTGAAGACAGGCTTGTGCCATGGGGTCTTAGGGTTGCACCAACACCATGAAATCCTTAATTAATTAAATATATTTTTTTATTGTTAAGCTTTAAATGTTTCTTTAAATAATTTAGTGACACATTTAATTCATTCATTGACTATTCCATTATTTAATTAACTGCACATTCCTTGTACATGAAATGAAATGAATTAAATGTGCAATTTTAATTAATGAATTACATAATTAAATAATGAATTATATATATACATTCAAACAATTCATTTTGGCACACTGAATCCTCCATAAAAAATGAAACTCTACTGTAAATCTCAGTGGGACCAACACTGGCCAACTTAATGTTACTTTATGATATAGGTTTATCAAGCTCTATAGAGGCTATAGAGGTGCACTAAATCCACAATGAGAGTTATACACACAGCGGTAGATTGTTTTTAATAGCTACTTTGTCAGGACTTACTCACTGTACAGCTTGAACAGTGACCTTTCAATACCCAGAGGATGTGAACTAAACTAAAAAGTTGTTTGAGAGAAACTTTGACCTGTTAAAAGTTGGTAATGTTCAAAACTCCAACAAACTTTATAGTTTGCTCAAAAGTCAACATTGAGACGCACCTGAAGCAGCTGTTGCTAGTGGCTGCAGCTTCTATGGTATTAACTGTTGTTATTATAGGTCACTGGAGAAGCCATTTTAACTTGATGAACTTGTAAACCAAAACAGAAAAAAGTTTTGCTGCTTATAAATGTTCATGTTGCCTGAGAGAATAGACTCACATTTTGGAGCAGATGAGAGCATTTTGGTGAGGTATTAGACTTGCAAATTTGGAAAAATTTGTATAAAGGCCGACTAAATGAGCAGTAGTTTCAAAAGAGTGAATATTAAGTCATGTTTTTGTTTCTGAGAATGTTGATATGGGCCAGTGTGGAAACAGAATGGTTATAGGTAACCTCATATAGCGACCTCCCTTGTGCTGCATGGACGAGAGCATCTGCTACCTGCACTATCATTTCATCTTTCCTCTTGCCATCTTTCTTTTTACAGCCATCATCTGGACTAGGGCTGGGACTCGCAGGGTACCGCAAAATATGAGACACACTGCAATACCACAAAAATTGCAGTATTTTGGTATTGAATTAAAAAAGACAAATTAGCCATTAATATATGTATTTTGTTGGATTTAGCTCAAACAAAAGGTATTTCCATCTATTACAGTTTACAGGGTGCAGATTTGGAAAAGAGCATGGACTGAAGTAGAATCAGAATCAGAATCAGTCAATGAACAAAATTCACAAACATAGGAACTTGTCTCGGCACTAAGGTGCAACATACAACACTAAGCAATAATAAAAACAACATATATGAAATCAAAAGGGTATGCCATAGGAAACAATTTAAAATTATTATAGTATAAAATAAAGATAAAAATAGGCTTACTATGTACACAAGAATTTGCAGTTAAATTTACAGATGTAGTGCAGAAAGAAGTATGTATCTAAATTGCTTATATGATAGGTTAGATGGTGGTCTTTCAGTGTACATTGTCCGAGTGTCCGCACTGTCCATTGTCCTGGTGTATCCTGCCCCAGGCCCAGTGTAGCTGTGACTCATAAATCATGTGATAATGTAAACATATCAGAGAACAGCAGGCTTCACACTTTGTCTCCCACAACAAAGCTTAGAGGGGTGAGGGGGTCTGTTTATCAATATTATGTGTGTGTGTGTGTGTGTGTGTCCAGCAGACTCAAAACGGAGGGGCCAGAGAGGATGGCGCTATGACCTTTGACCCAATGCTGGACCACAGGGGGATCTGCTGCGCCGAATGCCAACGAGGCTACACTCAGTGTCAGAGGATCTGCGAGCCACTCTATGGACACTGGCCCTGGCCTTACCACCACAGGGGCTGCCAGGTAGCCTGTCGGGTGATCATGCCGTGCCGCTGGTGGGTGGCACGAATCCTGGGGCTAGTGTAATAGGCCCTGTCAATCACATGTCATATTATTCGTTTAAATTTCTGTCTGTCTGTAGAATACCGATGTATGTTGGGCAACTCACGTTGTTGTGCACAATAAAATTATGGAAGATATTTGTATCACTTCAAATCAGTCACACTAGCAGAAAATCTAAATGCCCTTCCTGATACAACACTGTCCATTTATTCAGAATTTAGACTGCCAATACATTTTCACAATATGGTTGTGTGTTTGAAATGCTTTGGATGTTTATCTAGCATATTATCATAACATATCATAAAATATATATCACAAACTATATAATTGTATTAAATTTTGCTTTAACTGAAACTACCCTGAAGATCTTAACTTTTCATTCTACTCTAATCATTTTGTTACAGAGCTATGATTGCGATCCAAAATGTAACCAATTAATTAGCGCCAGAATCTGAACTCTCACATTTAACACATAATAATTGGTCTGATTGTATATATTTTACAACTATATTACACCCTCTTTATGTATAGTTATTAAAGGACAAGTTTCTAAATTGGATAAATAGCATTCTGACATTCATTATTTTGTATTGTGAGATCTTGCAAATCAGTGTACAATGTGCATTCTAAAATACATACAATGATACAGATTTAACGTGTGCAGATTTTGACTGCATATAGTAAGTTCTATTCACAGATATGATCGTAAACAAGAATCAGGTGCTTTTTGAAGTGCATGCCAGTATTCTGGGCTGAATTGATTAAAAGAGCTTTCCACTACTTTCCTCACAGACGTGCAGGACACCTTGTGCATAGTCAAATTACAGTACATAAATGGCAAATACCTCTTTGCAGCTGCAGATTTATCACTGAGCTATATACAGTGCTATTTGCTTCATGTAAAACAGAGAACTAATGCACTGTACTGTATAGAGGGGTTCCAGTACGCTTGAGCCTGCACCTTTTCTGCTTGAACTGGCTTCAGTAAAATCTAATTACAGTACATACGGTCTTTGATGTAGATGTTTTTGTGTCACATGTTGTTTCCATGGTTCCACTGGGTGCTTTTTTGATCAAACTGAAGTGACAGCGATGGTTGCCATAACTTCCATTCACAGCTCTGAATCAGTCTGAGGGCAATGCAATTTGTGCACACTGACATCTGCATTGATGTGAACTAATGTGAGATGAGTGTCATGGCAGTGATGGAAAACATCCCACTGAAAGTGACGTTTTATTAAATAAATAAACATTTTCCTCTAAGGGAAAATCCAGGATGTCTGTAGAGGCAACTAAAACACCATAGAAATCCCAGCTTTTCCACTGATCAGAGAGGCTTGTGAACGAGTCATGAATGCAGCTAAATCAAAAGGAATCAGATTACTATCGCTAAAGACATGTGCCAACTTTCTAAATAATTAAAGGGAGCGTGTTGTGATCAAGACGATTTCACAGAGGGTGATTTGGGCTCATGAAATTACAACAGATGTGAAACTGCAGCGAATGTGCCGCTGAAGCATCATTGAACGAGAGCAGTGAGAGGGAAACACAACACAAAGAGATGCTTGTCTCCATGCTTGGAGATGGTTGCTGGTTTTGGTGGGGGTAGAGGTGCTTATCACATCTGCACTGCTGATAAGACGGCCTCTGTGCTTCCGTAGGCTATATAATATTAATCCCTCTCCCACGTCTGCAGATGCACTTAAAGGAAGGTGACAAGCATGACATATCCAGGACCTCCTGATGGCTCGTGCTCTGGAGTGTAGCCGCTAAAAGAGCCCCAAGTACCCTCAAGTGATGTAAATTTGCAGGGGGAGTCCAATTTCCATCACAGCGCTGTCACTGCTATGGTCATTAAACTAAATCATCCTGCTGTGTGTCACATGGCTCCCATTTTAAAATCCCCTCAATAATAGAGTTATACTTGGACTGCAGATTGCAGCACAACACCGACTGTGTGACCTGACAGCAGCTCCAAGACTATCCTGCACATTATTTCATCTCTAAAAGTCACCAGCTGACAGCGCCAACACAAGAACACCAGCGAATTATTAATGAAATCCAGACATTTATTTTTGAATATGATTTGCATTAGGCTCAGCATAATACACGTTACTGCTATAGATCTAAATGTGATCTGTGCCTGTTGCTGTCGGCACTTTAAGACTATGTTGATGCAGCCACGCACGACAAAAAGCTCCAAGTCTGAGCAAGACAAAAGGACATGAAACCCACAAAGTGAACAGCAACAACTCAAAATGGCATTTAAACAAAAAATGTCTGAACAACAGGCATTTTGTTATCCCGAGGCACTGTTTTTGAAAACGTGTTTCCTTTAGCCATTTTTCTCCTAAAAAGAGAAATGTAGCCCCACAGAGAATAAAAAAAGTAATGTGTTGAGGGAGGCTCGGGTGTGTGAGACAGTGGTGCCTTTTTGTTTGTGTCCGCTTTGGGCTAGGCTCTCCTTGGGAACCTTGCGGGCCAGGGAACAAACAGAGCTTTGTGAGCACTGACCCACTGCGCCCAGCATACTCTCTGCTAACCTCCACTCCAGTGCTAATAGTGCAGCACAGGCTGAGCCCACGGCAGCAGGGTGAGGATAGCTCACATCCACCTGCGCTTTCATCATGCCCCATCAAAACAAGCCCCATGAGAGCCCAGGTGACCACTGAATCAAACGCTTTACCTATATCCTCTTGGCCTCAGCACAATGCATTCAGGAAGCACTGATTTATTTGGTGTGCTAATCAAGGCTGCGCACTCACCAGCACTCCCCATAAATATGTCAATAGCTTGTCATAAATTTGCACGTTGTTGCCCAGGAGGCATTAGAAGTGTGAATAGCAGTGTGAAGTGAACCACTCCACTAACCCTGTCCTACATTTGATTGCATGTTTTCCATTACATCCAGGACATGAATGAAATAAATAGTAGTGACAGCCCATTTTGCACCTTAACCAGTACACAGAAACCCTTTTAGGTTCAGCTCATTGTGTTTTTCTGCAAGAAAGCACTGCAGTACATTTATGAATCCTGGCGTGCAGAAAAACCTGTAACATTCAGGTTTGCAGCGGTAGTAACAAACCTCATGTTTTTCTTTTTTTCTTTTCTTGATTGAATTGGTCAGGAATAACATGGCGGGACAAGGGGGGTCTAGTACAAGCCTTAAATGCTTTTTAATCCCACGCTTGAGTGACCACTCGCAGCACTGCCCGCCAGTACTCTGACTCCTGCTGCCATTTACTGGTCTCTCAACTTCAACCACACATTTCCATGCTTATTTAGTATGCAACCTCCAAATGAGCATTAATGAATAGCCCAGTGGTATTATATAATGAGGTTGTTGTGTTTGTTTCACTTTAACCTGTAAATATTGTCCGTAGAGGCTGGCTGCCTCCAGTAAATGGCACTGTCTCTGTAATGAAACATTATAGCCATTCTCCGGGTAACTCAATTACAGGCCTCACTGCAGGCTCTCTCCTGCAGATTGCGTAGGGTTGCATGGTGTCCTCTTCGCTCTCAAACTCAGACCTGTGGAGAGATGTCGCTCTAAATTGGACACAGAGTGGGACTCACACATTGTTTTCTTTTTTCTCTCTCCTTTAGCTCACAGTGTACGTGTGACAGTTGCCGACCACACTGCAGCAGATGTCAAGATTTACTTACTAAAGTAGGCCACTTATCTTTAGGACACAGCACAGGTCCTATAATAACAATATAGTATTAAACTGGCCGACTTGCTGTCCACATTTATAGCCCAATCCATCAACTTTATACGGAATAATTCTGAAGAATTCCCTGTACTGAATTATCATCATAATGATTTTCAAGATTTAATTATTCATAAACTCAACTAATGGTGACTCAATTATTTGCATAGCATTAACATACATTTGTAGATTATTTATAACTCTTAAATTTCTTTAACAAAAATGTTAGTCATCTATAAATCAGCACAGAGAATGCATTTGCAACTGTCAAAAGCCTGTGCTGGTGAAGGTACATGTGCTAGGCTAAGTGCTGTCAAGGTAAGGTCCATGCTGCTAGTTAGCATGGGTTTGAAGCTGAAGCGTCATGATACATGGGTGGATTAAATGACAATTAACCAAAACAGTGTATGGATTGTCTGTGCTATTATTAGGTATACTATTCACCTCTGAACATATCATTGTCTCTTAAAAGCCACACTTTATTTTACACAAATCTTGATACTTGTAACTACCTCATTAAATAAATAAATAAATAAATAAAAGTACATTACTTGTTGTTACACAGGGCATTACGTTCAAGATACATGTTATTACAGGTTGTTACTCAGTGCATTACGTTCAAGATACATGTTATTACAGGTTGTTACTCAGTGCATTATGTTCAGGATACATGTTATTACAGGTTGTTACTCAGTGCATTATGTTCAGGATACATGTTATTACAGGTTGTTACTCAGTTGCATTATGTTCAGGATACATGTTATTACAGGTGTTACTCAGAGCATTATGTTCAGGATACATGTTATTACAGGTTGTTACTCAGTGCATTATGTTCAGGATACATGTTATTACAGGTTGTTTACTCAGTGCATTATGTTCAGGATACATGTTATTACAGTTTGTTATTCAGTGCATTATGTTCAGGATACATGTTGCAACAGATTGTTTCTTATTGTGTTATATTTTGACTACGTATTATTGGATATTGTTAAACATTACACATAGTGAGGCAGGTACAATATATAAAGTGTAGAGTAAAACAAAGTGTTACCATATAAAAGGGTTAGCCATGTTCTCCAGCAGCAGGTTTGCTTCAATCCCCTTTAGTTTGTATCTGGAAATATTGCATTATTTCATCACCCTTGGTTTATTTTCCTATGTGGTGTCATGCCACTGTGTTGACTGTCACATCGCTGACCAATTAACCCTGATTGCCTTGTGGGTTGTCATGTTGTCCACAAGTTGGCTTCACTTCTGTACAGTCTAGTTTTCTAAATGTAAAAGTCAAACCAAGGTGTATACAATCAATTTTATAATATGGCTAATCTGCAAGAGAAGACTTCAAGCACACACAGATATAAAATGTTGGAACTTCTTTGCTACCAATTTTAACTTGCCAAGGAGATGTCACTGGTTTCAGCGTCAACATTGTGCTACCTGCTAGACGAGTTTACCTTGAAAACACTTAGCTTAGTCATGTACTTTTCTTGCACATTTTGCCCGTAAACCAGTATTCTTATGCGCTTTGAGCAGGATTATATTGCACCCATCACTTTAAACTCATGCAGATGTGGTGTTGTAAAAAAAAAAAAAAGAAGAAGAAAACAAAATCAATATCCACAATACTAATCAATACTAAACGACTATGGAAACTAGATACTCATTTGAGGAGGTATTGAATTTGAAGAAGACCACATACATTTTTGACAGAATTGTACCTTGTCACCTTTCACAGTTTCACATCTTATCTTGTTCTATTTCAGTGTATGACCACATGATACTATTAAAGAGATAGCTATTATATTATAGAAATTGGACATTTCTAATGTATAAAATATTGCATTATTTTAACATCATTCTGGTATCATTACTCCTTGGTAACCAAATCAAATGTTTATATTGTGACACTAGAGGAAACATTTTCACAGCTTTTAGGGAAAAAACAAACCAAACAGGTTTTTAGTTTTTAAATAATGAAAACATTTAAATACATTATGATCTGTGACAATTTTACATATGCTGCTACATGGCAGTACAAGACCCCTATAAGATTCTGTGTGAGAGGTACTAGTTCAACTAGCTAATAAATCTAGGTTTGGACTGATGCCAATTTTCTGCAATATTTTTTCATCTATAATTTATGCTCCTCATTTGAGCCATAGATAAAAAGATGTTTTCTTCATTGCCTCATTTCTATCCATTTGAGCTCGAGCATAAACCATTCAATCACAACATAAACCAAAGCAAGCCTCTCTACGGGAGTTGGTAAAGGCCTTTTTTATTGACGCTGATGACTGTTAAGTGAACTCCTGCTGCTTGTCCATTGCGGTCTGGGAGGTTTGTCAGCGTTGCATTGGGAACTGGTGTGTCGTTGTCAAGCTATTGGTGGCAAGTTTCACCAACTTTGAGTGGTGCAGTGGAGCGTAGGAGCAGAATTAAGGCACATGGGAGCCAGCACAAATGTCACTATCTTTTGTGTTTTCACCAGAAATGTGACCTACTCAAGCAACATGGAAATCTACAAGGCCAGATCATCTGCAAGTGACCAAACGCCATAGAAATACTTGAAATGTTAAAGATAAAAATACTGGTTTACTAAAATATCACACAGCGCTGATATGCAGTGGCGGGAAAAAGTGTCTAGAACATGCTGCGAAAATATTTGTGGACACAATAGTAGAGGGGTAAATGCTATATCTGTTCCGCTGTAAAAAAAATAAATAATAATAATAATGTCAACACAGTGCCTTCACTCTACATCTTCCTTCTAAGGAAGGAAATCTGGTTGGGCAGCTTTGGCTCAGTGGTAAGAGCTGCCAACCTTCAATCTCTGCTCTTACCGAAGCTGTTGTTGTGTCCTAGGCATAAGACACTTCATCGACATTGCCTTATGAATATGGTTTGTGAGTAAGTGAGTGGTGGTGGTTGTGCAGATTGGCAGCCGTCCTTCCATAAGTCTACCCCAGGGCTCCTGCTTCTAGTAAAGTGACTGAATAATGTATGAAATTGTTTATTGATTTGAGCATCTTGAAAAACACCATAACTACTATTATATGATATGATGACAGGCCTCACTTCTCACATCAGTAATGGTGTTTAGATATTACTGAACGTTTCCAACAATATTGCATTGACTGTAAAAAGCACAGAAAGATTTGAATAATAACTGAAAACAATATAATAAGTAATGAAAGCCCCATCGCTGTTACATCTAGGTCAATAGAATCAATATTAAATATATCACTGTGTGCATGAGTTAATAAATCTTGATTCATAGTTGAGTTTACCCTAGAATACAGCCATCCTCAGGGAAACTTTAAAAGAAGCTATAGATAGCCTCAAAGCACAACCAAATCAGGACTTATCATCTGCAAAGTGTGAAAGGAATGCACTGTGCTCCACCACAAAGCAATGTCAAGGGGCTTCCCACATAAAAGCCCAAGTTGTCCCGTGAGTTGTGGGGAGTACTGACAAAGTTTCTGAAGAAAAAAGTCAATGTGTTTTAAATCCTCTCCTGCACGTGTAACTACGAAAGCGTACGCGGCGCTCCGATATGCCACCTCGGGGGCAGGCTCCATACTTAAGGCTTACAACAGCCTCATTATCTCCCTCCACTCAGATCAGATCCAGGCTGCAGTTTGTCACAGGCAGGCTCTGCTCCCCGCCAGTAGGCATCACACCAATTCTCCTGCAACACTACTGTACATAATTGCCATATGGACAGCGTTTTGAGCCAGACCGAAAGACTGAAAAACCCTCCAGGCAGATTCCCCAGATAACTAAATGAATATTTTATCTCATTTCCATCTCATTTGCACCACATTATTATACAGGACTGGAATTTTTAATTAATTGATAGAGCAGATCAAACACAGGTTTACACTTTGATTTTCGGCGGGCTACTATTTTGATAATTTCCATTACTTTTTTCTCCCCTTCACGCCAAGCTAAGTTTCAAATTTGTTGCATCTCTGTAACTATAATAGGACATACCACAAATTAACGAGTGTCAGTGCACGTGAAATGCTTGTCTTGGATGTAAGAGCAACTGCAATGAGAAGTCCTTTTACCTGCCACCCCACTGATTAATTAATTTCACAGTATTTAATTAAATCCACAGTCTGGGGAGTCGGGGCAGCACGATGGGGAGCCCTTTCAGGGTTTGTGTGTGTCTCCAGATTGTAAAGGAGGGATGAGGCGCTGCTTGGCTGACATCAGGCTCTGCACAGCCGCAGCATGAGAGTGTCACTGTCATCTGGCAGTTGTGCAGCGGCTGTGGCTTCAGACACCTACCACTGTGCAGTTTGTTCATTGTCGACTTTTATTTAAAGAGGTATAACAGATTTCTCTGTTTGTCTGGGTAATTTTTGGGTTTCAGATGTCGTGACAATAGTCCAGGCCTATTTGAACAATATGATTAATTCGCGGGTTTTGATAATGATACAAAAAGTTAAATGTATTTCTTAGAACAGTTCATTGTCCTGCAGTTTGTTTGAGACAATGGGGGTGAAAATGACCCTAAAGGTGCTGCCCAGTGGTCCATTGGATAAGGCACCAGCACATTTATGCCAGGCTCCAAGTACAGCTGGCCGCAGTGTTGTGAATCCCGACTCGTACTGCATGTCCTCCCTTCTTTCTTATCCTCCATTTCACACTTACCTTTCCTGTCGAATGAAAAAATTAAATAAAATAAAAAATATTTTAAAAAACAAGAAAATGACTCAACAGTGGTTTCCATCTGTGTGGACACTGAAATGAGATAACCCAAAATATATATTTAAAAAAATGTATATAATTTACTTAGCTGTAAACAATTAAAACGGTTGAAAAATAAATAAAACATTTTATAACTGTACGTTTCACATTACTAACCTGGGGTACCATTTCGCTCTAGGCCATCATCAATCACTCTATTAGCCTTTTCAGTCACACTCCTGACTTAGGGGCTGCATTATGTTGTGCTGAACATGCACAAAGTTAATGTAATGTCTAACAACCAGCTTCATCATCAAAGACTGTTTGTCTGAGATCTCCTTGATGAGATTAGCACATTCATTTCTCCAGCTGCAAAACTACATTAAGGTCACATCATCAATACTGGCCATTATACAAATCAATAATATAGGTAAAGTAACAGACACACTGCTTGGGGGCTGTGTCAAAATATATTCTTACTGTGAAGGTAAAAAACCGAGCATGGCATGAAGTGTGTCAAATTAAAATTGAATGTCTTCATCTAATTATGAAGATTGAAAATGACTGGAAGTTGAAACATCTTTATTTTTAAAACATTACTAGCTTTTTCTAAGTTGGATTAGAAATTTAGAAATGACGAATGAGGAATGACACCGACCTAATTATGAGACATTTAAACCGTTGCAAACCCTAAAGAAAGGCCCTGATACTTCGCTACAATACGTTTTGGGATGAGAGTGTGTTGGCTGTACTAAGGGCCACTCTGCTTTACTTTGACGTCTGAAAAAGCTGATCGAAAAATCAATTATGTAAATACTAACAACGTGCCAATGGGTTCGTGAGTGCCAGGAACAAGCTAGAGTTGCGCAAATACATTTGATTTGTACATGCTCCTTCCCACTCACTATTCAATGACTTTTATCCCATGGTCAGATGTAATTCCACGGCCCTGACTCTACTCAAATCGGGATTCAAAAGGACCTTGTGAGGAAACATGCCTCTATGTTCAAATCAGTTCTGACAAGTTGAAGATCCATTTAACCAAAGAAAAACAAACGTACTTGCAAGTTACATTTTTCAGCAGCACAGATAGTGATGAAAACACAAAAATGTACTTCCTATTCACCCAATAAACTGATTTTATCAAACTGAGCAGCACTATATCGTACAATAATGCCTCAAATGGTAGAATTCCAATAGATGAATGTAGGTCACATTCAATGCCACAGTTTATAAAAGCCCAAATCCCATAAGACTGACTCCTCAACACATTTTTATTCCCAAGTTCCACCAGTTCAAAACGCATCACAAATTGCCATCAAGGTAAATGAGCCATTTGAACCCTCTTATCTAGCCCAGTGAGGTTGAATCCAACATTCAAAGCCTCAGAGACACACTTTCTCTTATGTGCGAACAGACAGGGGCAGGAGAAGGTATCTTTAAAAAGCAGTATGTATATGTGTGGGTTGGAGCGCACGAGTTATTTCCCTCCACTCGTACTCGCTGGAAATCACAAACAAACACATTTGCATTTGAATGCGCAGTTTGTCTTTACTCTTCAACTTTAAAATAAGATGAGCAAACAGAAATGTCTTTTGCGACGGCTTTAATCAAATGCTTTTGCTTTGAGATAATCAATTAGATGCTGACACAGACACGCACCGGCTTTATGTGATATGATAAAATAAAATTACCTTTATTTGTCCCACAATGGAGAAATTCAAATGTTGCAACAAAGAGTACAGAAACAGATTATGCACAGTATGATAATAAAAACAGAAAAAGAAAACTCTTATAAAAAACTCTTATAATCTTAATAATAATAACACTCTTATTTACAGCTGTCATATGGACAGAAAATATTGCACCAGGGATGATTGACATTGTGTCACAGTATTGCACAGGAGTATAAAAGTATTGCAGGAGTATAACAGAATTGAAGAGGAGTATAACAGTATTGCACATGATTATGAAAGCTGAATGACACGTTCAGGACTAACAGTGTTTGTAGTAAAGTTTGACTGCACCAGGAAGGAAAGACCTCCTTCACACAGCGAGGGTGGATCAGTCTGTCACTGAAGCTGCTCTCCAGAGTGGACAGTGTCCTGCAGGGGGCGAGACTCATGGTCCAGCATAGACGTGAGTTGTGTATTGTATATGTGTAACAATGTTTTCCGTATGTTCTGTATATTGCACATCAAGAGCTGGTGGGGCAACAAATGCACTGCATAATAGGGCCTATATCAAACTGCAAGAAAGCTTTGATACAAAGTGTTTGAAATGCACATATTTGATGTGAGTTTTAGCCAATGCCTTTAACATGCCAAACCATGTGAACAAATTTACTTACACTGATTACTTAATTAAGTATGTACACACATGGGCACAATTTTCTCTCTATTTAGAACATGTGTATGATGAAAACATAAAATCAGCTTTGGAGCTATTTTCGTAAAAAGTCTGAATAAATAAGAAGGTTGTTAATAACTGAAATGGCATTCCAAGCTTAGTTTGGCAGTGGTTGGTGATTTGATTTGGATGTACCTCAAGTCTGGCATGTCTGCAACGTTTGTTCATTTGACCAATGAATTTACAGCAGTCTAAGTGGGGAAAGAGTTGAGAGGAGATTCTGATTGGAATATTTTGGAACAATTCACAAAAAAGTTCAGCCAGAATAGCTCAACATTTAAGCAGCTGTAAGTACTTGAACAACCCTACTCCAGGTTTGATTAAATAACGAAGGAATGGTAACCTGAACATGCCGATTTCGATATGCAGGACATGTGTGTTTTCAAAACAGGCACTTTCGCCTTATTGGATTCAGACAGAACAGATTCATAGCAACAAACTGAATCTCCCCTGTAACCCTTGCTGAATGATTTATGAACATCCACCTGTAACATTTACTGCATGCAGATAAAACTGTCTTTTCTCACAGGTAATTCATTATTTTAAACAGTAGATTTAAAGTGATAAGTGAAAAATTACAGCATAGGTAATGGTTTGTTTGCCTTTGCCAATTACATCTCTTATCCTTAGTTTCAATTGAACTTTTGGTTATCTTCCAAACCATCAAACCAACAAACAAGCCAGGTGCCCTTGGTCATTAGGAGTTCCTCACTAACTATAATTGAGATTCACTGGCCCTACTTGTCAAGTTTTCTGAAGAAAACACTTAATTATTTCTTCATTAAAAAAAATATTTTAAACAATTATTTTGAATTCACAGCCAACAGAGCTAACAACTTTCTATGTGGTTAAAGCGACAAGTTACACCTCAACGCTTCATCTAATTACATACTGCATTGTGGAAAGGTTTATCAAATAAACTAGTGCACTTTTTATAGAAGCAATTAGAGTGCACTGTACAGTGCAGGAGAATTTATGTAGCTAATACTTGGACGTGATAAAGTTTAACAGTACATAAAAGAGAAAAAATAGGTTTAATAACACCTGCAGAAGTGAAAATCAGTACAGTACAAGGGAGCTTAGAAATCCCATATCTTCACCTTTTATCGCCTGTCTCGTTCTCAGAACATCACAAGGTCTTATTAGAGCATTTCCCTGATTCCTCACAAATAGTTGTGACTTGTATGCTTGCCTTACTTTGAAAACTTTTAATAGGTGTTCATTCCAGCGCACAGGGTTGAGACAGTTTTGCAGACTGATACGGTATTAGCTGCAGGAGCACGCTGTATTTGTGCTTGCCTTGTCCTGTGACAGGGAGACCTATCAGGTGCTCATCTCTACCCCCCTCCCGTCTGCGTCTCTCCTCCTGACCTCATTCTGTCATCTCCGTTTTGCTTCTTCTCCCCTCTCAGGTCTTTTATAAAGTGTCTCCGTTCATTACAGATTTAACAATGCATTAAAAATAGGACACCATCAATCAGTCATTCAGCACGAGAGACGCAATCTACATGTGCCTTCTGGGTTTATGCAATTCTCAAGGTTTCAACAGCAGAGTGAACACTACAAACTGTGTGCAATAAAACACATACATTATTAGCCGAATAATTCAACAAATCTTTTTAGCAACAATCCTCTGACGCTCCATTGGTCAGATTTTACATTGTCTTTTCTACGTCCAATCTGTGGGGAAATTAAAGTTATGCAGCAGCCTGGCCATGACAAGATGTCTGCTGATGGGTGCCAGGTTAACATCATGGCCAAAACAGTGAGAACGGTGATGCATGATACAGGAAAGGTAGTAGGTAAAATCTGATGTAATGATCGGTGAGTCAGCCCCGGAGGGCAAATAGCGTGAACATTCTGACTCCAGGTTGCTCATGCCTAAGCAGATGTTCAGCCGACGACAGCAGTACAAAAGACGTGCAAAAGACGTGCAGAAGACGTGCAAAAGACGTGCAAAAGACGTGCAAGGCGGCATTCACGACAGCTTTATATACCCAAGCCAAAAACTTCACAGAAATGCCAGAAAGTTGAGAGTCATAAGTGGCGGAAGATATTACGGATATGTGGCACTTATATTGCTATTAAATATTGCTGTCATAATGACCTGCTATATTGGGATGTTCCCTCAGGCATATAAAAAATGTAGACAATGTTGAAATATTTCTGCTTAAGTTTGCTCCATCTTCCAGACTAAGACTACAAAATTGGAACGCCCTCAAATTGCTGTTCAATTAGTTTGTAATATTGCACACGTGAAAAAAATGTGCAAGCATTAAAAAACATCAACATTTTGTGATCGTAACAAATGATACAAGCTAGATGATTTCTAAAAGTCGATGGAACAGGGTCAAAAGGAGGGATAGTAAGTAGCAGTGGCGTGCGGTCATGGCAATCAAGGCAAACAGTGATCGACCAATAAAAACTCAAATTACCGTGTGTCACGACAATATTTCAATTGGTCCAAAATTCATTCAAATAAGCAAGTTTTCCCGTCACTTCTGCTGCTGAAGCTTGGCTTGAAGTCTTTTAGTGATACTGCGCGGAAAGCTTGGTTCTTCTTCTCCCGCCCCTTTTCAGTCTGTGGCCGTGTTCAGAGGCCCATTCATGCTCCGCTCTCTAACATAAGCTTTTAGAATCAGAGTGGACAGCAGCTTCTTTTAGAGGTCTGCGCATGCGCTCTGAGGATAACACAGCCTCAAACTATACTGAATAAACCTGTGTGGGAATCTTGGATGTTTGCAGGGTGTGCCTAACTGCGCTTGTGCAGAGGAGAAACGAAGCAACAGCGTCAAGTTTCAACAAACAGACTTAAAAACTAGCTTTAGAGACAAAGTATTTGTTTGTAACTAAGGCTCTGTTCACATTTCTAATGATTAGATGTTGGTCATTTAACAAGATACAGCGCTAGTTTGTGTAATGAATTGATCGATGAAGTGGGCCTATTTATTCCATTCAGCATTTTTTACAGGTATGAGAGTTTATTTTAGACGGATAGGCATTTGCCCTTTCGCTTAAGACCGGGGTTTGAAATTAATACTTTCATGTTAGGTTTTTTGCATGCAAATTTTATTGCTAAATATTGCTGAACACCCCAAGTCTACGTGCCCATCCATAAAAGTGGACTCACGCTACTGATAAGTGGTGCTTAATTTATAAACAACAAAACAATTCGGTGTAATCCCTCATTCATCCAGGAGAGTTCCAATGTAGAAAAAGATCCAGTTCTAGTAATCTGGACACTGTTTTTTGAAAAACAAGACATTTCGACTCGCAATGACTCAAGAGTTATCATCAATCTGGGGATCTAGTCTGAGAACTTGGATATTTATCCTACTCTGTATAGACCCTGCCCACCGGCAGAACCTCCAGATAGTAGCCTGTCCTGTCCATTAACAGGTAAGATTAAGGTTCAATTTACCGGTCATATACAACAGTATTTTGAAGCCATGGGGTGGTATGAGCCCTGACTATTCAGATGCTAATCAGTGATGCGGGAGCTGCAGTCAGTTAACACCAGGATTTCTGTGGCCCATTGCAGGGCTGTTAGCGTAACAAAGAAGCACATATAACCACTGTTACAAATACATTCAGTAATAATAGAGCATTTCATGTTTATGTTGTTATGTCGTATGTTTTATTCGGCACTGTTTACGCCTGAATGTATTTTATTTTGTGTTGCTTTGGTACATCTCTTGTAAAAGAGCAGCCACCATTTTGAGTTTTTGCAAAGGTCACATTGCCAAGTGAAACAGCTCTGTTTTCATTTAGAGTAATTTTATTTTTACCAATAAAAATATTTTCTTCATTCGTCTTTTATTTTATTGACCATTTGTAAACTTTAAATGTACCCAAAGTGTAAATTTAAAGTAAAACAACTGAACAGTGAACAGTGTAAATGCAGTGAACTTAAAAGCCAGTAAAATTAGCTTTACAACTGAAAGCCCTTTTAATTAAATGACCAGTCATCTTAACAAAAATTAGAGTGAAACAGAAAATAACTTCAAACAAAAAAAAATCTTTGAACTTAAACAAGAAAGTAAACGTTGAAACAATATAAGAGGGTGTTTCAACAGTATCTTAACAATAACTAAGTACCAGCTGTCTTTTGAATATTTGTCAACTGTTCAGTAAACGCCAGCTTTTCCATTGAAACTTTATTCTGTCTCTCTGGCTCTTTCATACATTAGTCACCACTCCGTCCAAACCTAAATCTGGTCCAATAGCTTGATTTCTCTTGCTTAACAGCAAAGGTGCTACACAAACAAATAGATAAACAGGACAGGCTATCATCAGGAGGTTCCGCCAAGTGGGCAGAGAAAGACTCTTGGATGAGAGTATTAACGTTTCTTAACAGCATTTTCTACTGGGTACAAATTAATCACATGTATTTATTAGCCTATACTTTATAAGAATTATAAATCAGAGGATGTGACTATGGGAAAAAATCCACCCTGATTCCAACAGATTGTCTTATATTTACAGAGCAGAGGGTTGTTTCTCTTATTTACGATGTATTAATTAAAATTAACCACATTTGCAATCCATTGTGCAGTTTAATTAAAAAAAATCAGTGTTCCAACTTCTTTGTACACTATATACACATACAAATATACACACAAACAGTATTGACAGGGCTTCATCTGTGCTGTGGTAGTGCTGGGAGGTGTTTTCTCAGGTAGAGGTGTGGTCGTGGGTGTCCAGGCTTTGATGTGGATTCTCCGAGGCCTGATCATGCATTCTGGACTTCAAAACAGACTGCACTTCGTCACACGTAACAGCTTGAAGAGGTAGACACCAACTGCACAGGCTTGCCTGGAGGGACGCACACACAAAAAGGCGTTTGTGCAACACATATTTAAGACACAGAAAAAAGGGCCACATTGGAACATGTGTTGAGTGGAGAAGTGGCAGTATAATTTAATTGGAGTGAAGTAATCGCTATTCGCTTTGACATTGTGATTTATGGATAAAGACTGAGATCAGACCAGAAAATACACAGTGTTGCTTACCATATTTCTCTTTGATCTGTGCATTCTGATTTTATGTCTTTGTTCAGCTTTTATTTTTCACAAGAACAAAGAGCGCTGTACTTACCGGTAACCTAAAAGTTTAATGCTTTGTTTAGTTTTCGTCTCTTTTTTTTACAATTTGACGCAGAGGGAACCTTGGAGTTCTTATTTAAATGCAACGCAATGGGCTCCCCTCTGTTGACAGCTAAAGCAAATCAAAGTGTATTTTGGATGCGCACTTTTTGATCTGAGAATACAATAAAATGCTTTTGAATTATTTCCCTTTTCAAAATTGCTGGAAGCCATGTTTTCTTGCTCCTTGTAAGACATCACTCTGATTCACTGACAGACTGTCTGGTAGCTTGCCAAGCATCAGGCGCGTTTTTTCCACACCATCCTCACTTATCGCCTATAAGACATTGTTTGCTCCTGTCTGCCCACTTTATAGACATGAGTCAATATGTCCTCCATGACACATGGGGCTGATCAAAATGTAGCTTGATGATGATGATGATGATGTATATCTCATAGGGAAAAGCACACCAAGCTATTTTAGTTATTACGTTTTACTGTAGAAACAAAACTAAAAGGTTAACTCGAGGCTGTTAAAAGTAGGGAATACAATTACAAACGGTTCCATCAGCATTTTGTAACTATAATGTTGTAATAATGTCTTGATGGAGTTATGTCTAGTCAGAATGATGTAATGCGCTAAAGGCACAAGCAATCAATACATCCAGTACTAATAAATAAATTACTAAGGCACCCAACCAAGTAATTAACTGACAGGTTTTGAATTTTAAAAAAGGGCTAAATTCTACTTGAGTCCTTTTTATTAGTGCTTTGTATCCATCCATGAGATTTGTAAATGATTGTACTATGTGTTTAATAACTGAGCAATTAAATATCTATATCTAAAGCATGTGCGTCTTACCTTGAAACATCTTTTAAATCTTTTGCTGACAATATACAAAGCAATGGGGTTGATGCATGAATTGAGTGATGCCATATTGATGCCAAAATAATCCAGCACAAGGAAAACACTGTAATAAAAAGACGAATTAGAAAGAAATTGCGGACTGAGTATAGAAGTAGAATAAGCATTTAACTTAATTTCGCACCTAAGAAGTTGACACCGATTAGGATCCTTCTGATCATAAATCGTTTTTTTCAAGATTCTACTGAGGTACAAAGGCAGCCAGCACAGCGCAAAAACAATCACCAAACAGAAGACCGTCTTTGCAACTTCCCTTCTCTGCAGTGGCAAAGATATGATCAGTACAGTTAAGAGGGATAGTAAGGCAGTAAAGATGATTTATGTGACAAACGGGTACTCGAAAATAACACAAATGACAAATAACCTGCTTGGTGTGGTCGCTTAAAGCCTCAGCGTTCTTCCTCAGCATTTTCCTGGTCATGAGTGTATAGAATAGAGCAGTCCAAAGCAGAGGCATGCAGAAGTAGAAGCCAAAGAGCCACCAGTCCTTTCCTGATTTATACAGCTGTGGATGGAACACGACAGGAAACTCAGTCAGCATATGCGCAGCGTGACAGGACAAGACACTGTGTTTGCTATTCTAGGTTCAACAATACATTTCAGCCATACAAGGCTAGAAAGATGTCATTGAAGTTGTTCTGATGTAGTGTGTACTGATGTAGTTTCCTAATTTCCACATGTGCAAATGACCACTACAAAGTCATTCCAACAGAAAAGAAGACAGCATTTATACTTAAAGTAAATATGTATAAGTAAACAATAATAGTAATACAAAATGAATGAAGTAATTACATTTACAAAATACACTATCTTAACATGTGAACATAACTGGACGCACTGTTCTGTCTGAAGCTCATTCAAGTTGGACTTTAATCTTTGTTTCAATTTGACCATAAACAACTAGTCATTGGCCAACTGTTTTTCAGTTAGTCACATTCACCTTTTTTTACCTAGTGACTGTGAGCACTCCATAACATTTGTAGTTTTAAATGCATTTTGGTATTTTCTTTCCTTGAGCTTTCAGACCATTTGAAAAATGTATTAACACTTCAGTGTGTCACTGAAAATAATCAAACTACTGTACTCTTACTGGTAACGTCAATAAACCATAATAAAAAGAGCAAAATATACGTTTTGGTCATTACATGAAATCAAGGCTAAATCAGTGTTTTTTCCTCACACAGTACATTCTCTGTCCACTACCTACAAAGCTCAGTACAAAAAGAAATGCTTTTATCTGGTAGGAACAATCTCATTACCTGCATGAACTGGGAGCTTTGCATGGGATGCAAGAGGCATATTCTCAGATGTTTGCCTTTATAGTCCATGGTTATCATATCAAACCCCACCACTTCAGGCACAGCCAGTATGAGGGAAACAACCCATATCAGGGCTATTTCGACTGCTGTCCAAGCTGAGACCCCGAGGCCTTTGATTCGATTCCAGGATACCACGGCACGGTATCTGCAAAATCAATATAAAAAACTGTTTTGGCCTAAGGGACTTTAGTCTTTAAAAGTGATACACAGTTTGGTCAAAGCACATTTCAAGCGCTAATGCTATACATATCTGTCCACTCTGATGTAGATAGTGCTGGGAGATTGGACACTATTCTCTGGTTGAGTGCATCTTATCTCCTTACCTGTCAACACTTAGCGCGCAGAGGCTCAACACTGTGATGCCTACTGAGGTTTTCTGCACAAAGGGGACAAGTTTGCACAGCACCAATCCAAACGGCCAGTCCTCTGCTATCAGCTGTTACCAAAATAACCCCGGAATCAGCTCAAGGTTAACTTTTAAATTGGACAGAGAAACAGCAAAAGAACAATAGTTTTGCTTTGAACAACTCACCCTGTATGTGTTGATTGGGATGTCAATCACAATGTGGATGAGATCTCCTAAAGCGAGGTTGGCGATAAGAATGTTGGGCCCGCTTCTCATGGACTTGTTTGCAGATATGATTTTTAATAAGGCCGCATTCCCCAGGATTCCAACCACAAACACGAGTAGGGAGACTGCGGTATTGACATATTTGAAGGTGTCTCTGATTCGAGCCGGCTCTGAGCACATGGGAGGCAGCGTTGCTTTTGCTCCTGCTACTCGAGGTGGATGGATTGAGCTGTTGGATTTCTGTTTTTCTTGTATTAAAAGATCAGGGGACATGGTGGTTCCAGCGAGTTCAATTACAGAGAGTGGTTGTGAATGCTGATCACTGGTTTCTCCTGTGACCAGAATATTTCCCAAACAAAGACCAAGCAACACAGTCCACATTGTTGTCGATTTTCCTCTCCGGGCACAAAAAAGGATTTGGAACTGAAAAGAAAAGAGTGGAAATAATTAGCATGCTGAGATTTGCAACACATGCCGCCGGAGAGGTAAAGGATTAACATTAAAAAAGCAAACATAAATAAGCCTGATATATTGTGATACACTGAATGCCAGTTTACCTTCAGACGAACACCGCCAAACGCAGCATGAAATAGCTCTGTGTGATAACTACAAAACAGGCAAGATGTTTAACACAAAGACAGCTCTGCCATAAATGTTGGAAGCCTGCAGAGGAAAATGTGTCTTTTATAGGCGCGAGGTATTATTGTCAGCGTTAGTCATCGATCTGTCAGTAGTGACTGTAATTACTTCCCTTGATGCATCACCCTGAACAAAAGCATGCTGTTGAAGAGTATTGTCTGTTATCAGAGTGAGATCATTTTATAGGTCTCAGGAAAGATCTGACGTTACAGCTGTTTGTCCCTCTCTCACTCTAAGGGCATTTTCTTATTTACCGGTAATATAAAGTTCTTCACAAGCACATAAGGTGAAAAGGCTGGCTCTTTTTAAAATCACCGTTCCACTCACTGCCATTGTTCGAAACTATAATAAAACTGAAGCACACAACATTTTAGTCGAACAAGAAGCGAGACTCCTGCCGGGCAACTGCAGCAGAACAATAACAAAAATGATTCAAATAGAATCATGCAATATTCACTGAATGTCCTCTGGAGATTTCTGGTGGATGACATATTGTGTGTTTTCGAAAATGAGCCAGTCGGCGAGATCCTACCAGAGAGATAGAGCATCTAAAAGCGCTGAAGAAGGTGACTTCTTCCCTCGACAGCTTTATGACAACCTGCAGCGCCTGGAGGTGGAGCATGAAACATGTGACAAGCAGAAAGATCCCATTGTTAATATCATATCCGACACCTTCTCCTGCGCCCTTTTGAACATGGAAATGTGTGCTTCTCTAATGTCAAGTGACCTTGAGTATGTATATGCTTCCACTTCCCCAAGAACAACCAATAAAAGAAAGTGAGACAGCTGTGTGTCACTTTCTTGTGTGTAGGTAGTGTGTAGGGAAAAGAATGACATCTGCACCGCTGCTCATTCTACATACACTGCATTAATGTCACCTTTTCCTCTGCATCGGGGATTCTGAGACATGTCCTACACCTATAAAGAGACACAGAGGATAAGAAGGCATTTACAACAGTTATGAAATAATGCACATAAAAATATACTAAACTCTACACATACGCACATATATACTTTACATGCAAAAAGCATAATTGTACTTGCACTTAGAACCATTTTAATTTTTGAGGTAATACAATATTTCAAAAGGCCTACAGTGTAACTAATAAATCACAGAGTTATCTAAAAATCTTGCCATAATAGCATAATTTTGATTCCCTTCATTTCTTTTTAATAATTCAAAAATGAATCATCAGAAACTAGTGGCAACAATAGAGAGCAAGGACATTGACAAAACTGTTTGAATCTTTCACATAATGACTGGCCCGCTGCAAGAGCAATATTTCAATGCCACAATTTGTGCTCAAAGATTGACAAAAATAAAGAATAATTGAATTTCACAACCATCTCATTCTCAGGTGGACTTTCTTGATTAAATGAATGATGGTTAAATGTTTACTAAAAACATTTAGAAATGGTCTTTCTCTTGCCTTTTTAGAATTGTTTTTGGCAACATTTTGATAAAACACTTTTTCAAAAAGAAAGATGACATCTATGTAAAGACTTTTTGGGAATGAATTGATTTCCATTTGCAAGCTTGATTTTTATTTTCTAAAGGAGATTTCCCCAACAATTTTGACAAGCCTTTTCCAGATAATAACCTCAGCTGCAGTGCTTGCTCTTCCTCTCACAATCTGTGCGCCCGTCTCCTGATCACACTCAAGTTCATCCAGGCACAGTCGCACAGGGGTGAAGATTCATTACGTCTGTGAGCACTCAGAGCCAGACAGATTGGAGGTGGGTGGAGCAGAGCCTTTCATTCAGCTGTCAGGGTAAGCTATGTCATCACTCCTGAGCACAGAGGGGGTCACCTGTTCCTGCCCTCTCCTGCCTCTCCTGACTTAGACATCTGTCAAATTCCTAATTATTTCTCTTTTTGTACAGTTCAAGAGAAAATCGAAACACCATGGCACAAGTGCTGAACACAGACACTGTCGCTCATGTTTGAAAGGTAACCTGCTCCAAAATATGTGCCAAGCGAATGTCAGGCAAAATATTTCAAAACAGTCAAAGATTTCAAACACTTTTACAGTTTGTGACATTTGGGGAAAAAAGGTCTAATTCTCCACATTTCTTACACTTAGATATAAGACATATTGGCATGCCATAAAATGATACTCTTCAAACATGCACTGTTTCACCCTCATGTTTATTGCGAGAATAAAACTTATTGCACTTACAAGAGAATACTTACTTGATGAGCTCATTTTGGGTCATGTATCTTTATGCCGATCACTGCAGAGAAGAAAAGCGAAAAAAAACAAAACAGTAATAAACAACAAACATAAAGTAGATCAACTAAAGAATCAAGCAAAATCAGAAACAGCTAGTCATTAATTGTTAAATCGCTCTATGCCCAAACACAGACACATCTCTGCATGCACTCTTCCTATTGGTCAACCTCCATCCTGCCAACCAGTCACGGTAAAGTGTGTTCTAAGCTCCAAGAAAATCGTGATATTATTTATTTGGCCGATCGCCCAGCATTAATAGAAGTACTAAAAGCTGACAAAGCAATGACTCCATAATGTGACACTGAAGACGGAAACGTAGCTTCTGTCTCAGGGATACATTCTTTCATACATATTTCTAAGCTAAGCCCTACTGTATATCCATTACAACATTTGGTATCTCGCAATGGCACAAAGTCCTGCGTACGGTGTTCAAACTAATATTTTCCATTACAGACCTAACCAAAAAATGAATATCAGTGGAAAACCTTATACTTTTACCGCTATCTTGCTAACGGAATAACAAATCAGTGTTGAAAATAGGCTCCTTGATAGAGGGTAAAGTGCATATATTCCCTACCTCTCGTCTGGGTGCTCCACACTCATCACCGCTCGAACAAACTCCTCATACTGAAAAGGCACTGTCGATTTAGTCCAGTGGCTTCATATTGGTCATAGCACCTGGAAATGATAGTGATGGCCTTTTCCATTTTCTCTCAGTAATAGCCCCATGTGCAGGCTATAATATCAGAGGTGGAGAGGTGATTGTGAATCTATTTTTCGCTTCGATGTAGGTTCCAGAGGTTGAATCTAAACAGGATGTGCATCAAGCTCCGAGTAGCCACTGCTAGAGGCTTTGTCAGCCCCTTCGCAGCCCGTGAAGTGTTCGAAAATTAAATAAGGATTGAGATGGCGGGGCATGTGTGACAAAAATAAATCCTCTCCGAAAAAAATAATGAACAGTCGCGGAAGGCTTTTATAGAATCATTTTTTGTTTATTGCAAGATTCATTGTTCACGTTTTCTGTATTTTTAGTCCCTTTTGTTTGTGGGGTAAAACAATGCAAGACCTTATTATAGAATAGAGGGGGGGGAAATAGGCACAGGAGGAGGCACACAGAGATTGGTGTGAAGCCTCATACAGCTCGAATAAGTGAGAGGGAATAGGGAGCAGAAAAAGAAAAAGCCAGAGAGAGACGAGTAATAGGTTCTTTCTCCCAGTTCTTTCGGAACACGCTGAAAAAATGACCTGCATTTACTGCTACTATTTGCTATTCAGAAGACCATGGATAACTTTATATATTTAGCTGGACTCTATTTTCATGCGTTTTCAGATAGCTTTAGTTCTTCGATATAAAATCCATATAAAATCAACAAACCAGTTGCAAGTGGATTTGTATCCTGTTTTTCTGTTTCTATATATATCCACAACCATTACTCAATCACACACCACATTCAAAGTGTCTTGCTCAAGAACACAATGCTGGTGGGAGCTGGGATCAAACTGCAGACCTTCTGGCTTCACACAGTTGAGCCGTCATCGCAGCTTTTTACACAAACAACCCAGGCTTTGTGAGTTGTTGTGCAGTTAATACAATTTTAATCATATTAAGAGCCAATCGCTTTAAATCGTCAATGATCAGCTGGGCGACTTTTAATGAAAAGGTCGAGGGTCAATTCTTTCCCAGTTTCCCTGTTTTTTGGAACCGAAGTTAGACTGAAATTGTAAGGGTTTTTTGTGTGAAAGGAAACTGATAAAAATCTGTCTTGCATGTACAGGAAATTAATATTAAAATAATCAAATTGAAAACTGTAATTGTTCAGAAAATGTGGGAAAAATGTGAATCATACGTTGGCATAGCAGCCTGCCCTAATCTTTGTGATTCTGATTCCGTGACTGTGAGCCCTTACCAACAAGATTAATTGAAATATTTACAAGTCATTGAAGTTCATTATGCTGTGCTTAAGAACCAAACTGTATTAACTAAGAAAGAAAGCAATATTGATTGAGGTTAGTGATGACTAAACAAACTAACCTTTACGTTTTCATATTACCAAAGAAATATATATATACGATTTGAAACGTTAATAAAGAACAAATATCACTATGGTTTTACTATTGCGGAAATATCACCACTATAAACACTAAAGGAAGTCACGAACAAGCCGTATTGAAAATGAATTGTTTTCACACCTCATGTCCAGCTGGAATAGGTAGCGTTTGTATCCTTTAAAGCAGGCCTCAAAGTGGGGATCAAGGACTGGGTCAAAACACTTAATGAGAAGCATCACGCACTTGCTCCCTTTGTGAAGAGGGAAAAAAAAGGTTTGCAGAATGATAATGATCCTTAATAGTGCGAGTTGTCCTTCTGGGAAAGCTGCCATTATTATACGGTCTGTAGAGAGACTGTTTCACTTATATTTTGTTGGAGGACAAGGACGTGGAGCTCTGCGTAAAAGCCACTGTCAAAGGAGAGATGTGCGTTACTAGGCAGCACTGAATCTATAATTGAATAAACATGACATAAAATGTTGGTTATCAGGAAAAAATAACGTTATTTTTGGAATACAGAGCATATTTGTAGGATTTTGACACTCTCATTCAAAGTAGAAATTGGCCCGAAAAGATTTGTGGTTTGAAAGGGGAAACATGGCATCATCCTATTCTAATAGTGTTTCCTGAGTGGAACGAGACATACAGTCCACAAGACGATACAAGACACAACAATCGGTCCACAAGACAAGATATCATTTAATTTCAAGATTTAGATGTAATCGAATATGTTGTGTTCATATTTTTATTTATTTATTTATGTTCCATTGAATTTCAAGTGTCTTAAGTGTGTCTTCGCGTGAGCGTAGAGCTGCAATAATCAGAAAAGCACTGAATCACCATTTATTGATCACTTCAAATCAGCAGATAATCACAGGGTCAGACAATTCGATTACATTTTGTCATATTGTCTACCCCTGTTGTACAATACAGTGTGGTTATTTGGCTGTTGCTATAAACAAGCTGCAAATGAAAACATGAATTGTATATTTTGCCTCAAACACCTTATATTGCAACATTTTTTCCACCATTCCCCCCCGTTTTACCCGTATATAGGTTGTCAAGCCCACAAATCTTTCTCCTCTACCTGAGAAGTTATTGACTTATGAGGAAGTATAATTATGCTATAGTTAATAAAGAGGTTACAGAACAGCAATGATTGTAATACCATACTTTATTAAAACAACATCCCTTCATTAATATCCACACAATGTACTTCAAATGTTTTTTTTAACGGTTATTATTTTGCCTGAAACGTTTAGGCACCCCTGATCTTGTAAAACATACAGTAGATAAATAAGAGAAAAAAATTCAGATATATATATATATATATATATATGATGATTTTTTTTTGCATTTCTTATTTGCATGACAGTCTATCTAGTAACCAGAGAGTGCCAATCACGAAGTTTGGTAAATGAGGAAGAAAGGATTCAATGTTTCCCATTCTTTGTAGTCTGAGTTGATGGAACTTGGCCGAAGACATTTGAAGATCCTTGGTCTCGTAAACTACAGTCACTTAAGGAGTCTCTTCAGTCTTTTTCTCCTTTTCAGTTTTCTCTTCTGTTGGGCGTCACTGATGTCCGCTCCTTTGACATGAGTTTTGCTTTGTTTCACTTCTGTTTAGGAGTGTCATCCATGAGAAGTCCTGCTCCTCTCTTGTTGCATGGACTTTTCCTACACAGAGATACATCATTTTGATAGCCCATAACAGGGCTGTTTGGAACAAAGAAGATTAGTTTCAAGCGAAAGAGTAAACAGGCAGGCTATTATCAGGAGGGTCTGCCCGGTGGGCAGGGCTTACTCAGAGTAGGAGAAATATATGAGTTCTCAGACTAGATCCGCAGATTGGGAATGACTCTTGGATGAGTCGAAACATCTTGTTTTTCAAAAAACAGTGTCCAGATGACAATAGTTGAATATTTTTCTACAGCTACATCATTGACAAAAAAAAATTCTGCGCGACCTTGAGTTTGTTATCTAACTCCTATTTCTGGAAGAGCCAGGCTTTTTCTGTCTCCTTCCACTCCTTCTCTTTCTGTTGGTCAGACATTTTCTTGGCCAACTATGTATTTCTCTGCTTGTCTTTTTCTTGGAGGTCTTATATTCGACAAACAATTTCTTCCCTTTCACTGAAAGCCTGCAACATAAAGTCTCCCTTTATAAAGCTGCAATCTCCTTCATGTTTGAGGTTGTGTTCAGGCAAATGCAGTTCTTATTAAAGTACATACGTGCTTGGTTCATAATTGTGTGTCTGAATACCTCCTCATCGTTTTTGTATTATTCTTGATGATGTAGGCTAATATCAAAATATTACGGAATGTTAAGCCCACTATCGCAACTCCTGATAAAACTTGTTTAGCCTACAAGGTGACCGAGTGTTTCAGTTTGTTTCAATGTTTTGTTCCGTGCTTCAACACGCAGTTCTTTATCTGCACTTCCAGCGTGTGTGGAGCGATGTGGATTTCAGGCAAGTATCTCCTATGCCATTGAAGTGTTTTGGACCAGCGCAGCACAATTTAGCAATGAGTGCAGGATAAAAATGGAGAGGAATACCATTATGGTTAAAAAATGTTATCAATAATAAAAAAAATATCATAGATAGATGAGAGATACTCTTCCAGAGATAATAGGCCTTTTCTCTGTGAGAGAAGAATTTGAGACATCAGACATTTTCCCATCCCATATTTATAATTTCCTTTTTATATTTTTTTGACTGTTTGACGATTTAAAATTACTTTAATTTGGAACACAGGATCAAATCTTAAATTTGAAAAGTACCAACACATTTCTGATTACCACAAAAAACACTAAATTAGTATTTTGACTTAGATCATCACCTGTGACTAGCCCCACATGTTTATTAGTAGATTGACTCATTTATTAAATTGATGCATCTAAATGAGAAACACCCCAATTTAGCAAACTGGGAATTCTTAGTCTAATATAAAAGTAGTTGTTCACGTGTTATAAGCTACAGGCCTATTATGTTCAGCCTACTAACCTGGCCTGTAGAGTCTTTAAAGTGTGGCTGCAGCTGAAGGTCGTGGCTTGAGCTCCACGTGGGGCGCGCGCTTTGATGCGCATGTCTGTGTTCTTCCCGCGGTTCAACCGTTTCACCTTTGCCTCGAGGATACGGATCAGCGCGAGCCCCGCACTTCAGCGCCTGGACGTCACAGCCGTGCACCGTCAAACCCAGCGCATCTGTGTGGGTTATTTCTATGGTGTAGTCAGAGGGACCCAGGCTAACGGAAGGTGCTTGTCATAAACTTTATGGCATTGCTTAAAGAAGAATCTTGTTATTTTTACAATGTTGAGTTGCAAATAGTCTGTTACATAGAAACAATAAGGCCTAAGGGAAAGGAAAGCCTAACTGAGGGCAAATTGTTATATCAACATCAGCATCACCAAAACTGCACCTGTATTTAATTCAATCCAGGCTGTAATTTTTGATTCTTCTGTCCAGAACAGTTCTTGCCCCCTTAGTTCTTCTGCTCAGCCGAGGAACGATGGTAAATTCTGATACAAATTGGCTAGCAGACTATTAAGGACCTAACAAAAGGCAAGTAGTGTTTTGATTGATGAAACATATAAAGGCTGGGTGGTTTTCAGATTGTAGTGATGATGTCATAAATCCACGGGGGTAATTATCAGATTTTCCTTTGATTCAAAAGTAAAGACACAAATGTATACAAAAATCTGCAATTTTACAACATTCATTTGAGAAGCCCCCATCTGTTCTAAATATTATTGGGCTATAGAATGTTGTGATGTCATCTGAAATCCAGCAATACCAAGATGAACGTGAGCGAAATCTGTATGGTTAGTCTTCCTCTAAGCCTGTTGCTGGGCAGTCCAACCTGAACCTTCTTTTCCCCCAAAACCTTAGTGGAGTGGTCTGTTTGAAAAGATCAGCTGCTGTTTTTGCCAATGCCACCAAACTACCCTGCTGCAACACTGCTGTCTTGTTCACCTTTCCTTTCAATCTTGCTTGCACTCTTTCATCACACATGACACTTCACCGCCTTCCCATTTTATACTGCAACACTCCTTTTCCACACTGACGACCCTTTGTAAAAGCCTTTCAAAGATTAAAATACTTTCTCCTTTTGGAAATGAGTGCTGTATCTGTGGCACAACCTTGCAGTGTCCAAACAGACAACAAAGATCTTATTTAAAATGTAACCATAAGTCTTAGCAGCCTCTAATCATTTGCAGTAAATCCGCAGTTAGCACCTCGAGAGTCCTCCACTCTCAGAGACGTATTGCTAAGTGAGGTGTCTTTTCTCTATTGCAGCCCATTTGTCCAGAGACGCTTAACTGGCCAGCCCTGGAGAAATATGTGGGGATGAAGAGTTCCGAGATTTACTGTGCGCGGGGAGATGCAGACCTGTGACACAGCGGTCCGCAAATCAGCATTAAGCCACAACTGCAGCGAGAGTCAGCCCAAGCACACCAGGTGAGACAACAAATAGTAGAAGGTGACTCGAAAAGTAAATACAATGTAATTTAATAAGCAAACAAGTATGAGCAGTGAGCTCGACTCAGGAGAATGTTGTCAGATGATGTCTTTCTACTGAAGATAAAACGTCCTTCACAAAAAGTCCTTCACAAAGAATCAGAAAAGAACTGGACATGGATGGCTGAAGTTGCCCTTGAAGGGGTTTGATTTGACATGCGAGGGGTGATGAGAGTTATTTCCTTTGACCAGTGGTTGAAAGTAAAAGTACTGTGCTTAAGTAAAAACTTTAAGTATCTGTACTTTAGTTTGGAAATGTTTACGGTGAATTCTTTTAATTTTTACTTCTTCCATAATCCGCAACATTTTTTAACTGAACTGTACTTCATATGGTTTAAGGGGTTCTTTTTAGAATTAGAATTTTAGAATATTCAAGGTGTCATCCTGCCTGAAAGGTTTGAGTTCAAGCCCCAGATTGAGCAAACAGAAATAAATAGAAAAAATGTGGCACTGTTGACTAAAGATTGGCACAATTGAAAATCACATTATCAAAACCTGTGTGAAATAATGTTACTTTTTACTCTTAAAGTACAATTTTAAACAGGTACTTCAAAACTTAAAATTAAGTAGTTTAATTCACGCAGAGGTGGTCAAAGTACTGTTTTCCATTACTCCATTACAAGTAAACGTAGCTCTGTGAAATGATTACCTAAGTTAAAACACTGACGTATTCGCTGTAGAATCTACTTAAGTATCGAAAGTACTTATTTACGAAATCATTTCAATTGCGACTTCAAAAATATTTTGAATAGTTGTCTCCTAAAGACAAGATGCAGTTTGTATTTTTGTTAGATCTTGTTCAGTCCACATTGTAAAACTAGTTAAAACATGTGTAAATGATGTAGAAGATAAGGAATTCTGTTCGGTGATATTTTTTGTATATATACTATTTCCAAATCAAAAGCAAGAATAAGCCGACTCAAAGCTTTATGAGAAGTGTAAATACTGTTAACGACCTTCAAAATTGATTAAAGGCAAGTTACAACAAAGATGACGCGAGCCACAACCATCTGAAGGAAAAAAGGTGTGCGTGTGAGTCTGGACCATCTGCACAATCAAGTCTTTGTGAGCTTCAAATAAGGTTAAGAGTATTCAGTCTTTTTTTGTTGCTTGTTCCCGTTAGGAGTCGCAGGTGACTGGAGCCTATCCCAGTGACTTTGGGCCTTAGGCGGGGTACACCCTGGACAGGGGCCAGCTCGTCGCAGGTCAAGAGCACCTTCACCTTTAAATGGGGCAAAAGACGTGTGGAGTAAAAGTATTATATGTATGCGTCTTTCCAATGTAGTGGAGTCAAAGTGATAAGTACCGGCACTCAGCTAAAAGTAAAGTACAGATACTCAAAACTGTTCTTATGTAACACTTTTACTTGAGTATTGTTTGTTTTGCCACTATATCAATACTTTTACTTAAGTAACAAAATGACTACTTCCACCACTGACTCAATCATGCACTGAATAGACTGTCTGTAGTTGGAATGCAATTTACAGCACAACAATTAGACAAGAGATGACTATACTTGCATGCAAGAACTGCCTCTCGACCCACTAAAACGTGTCTAGGTCTAGGACGGTAATGCCGGCCATGTGAGTGTGTGAATGTTTGCGACTATTGACAATGCAACAAGCTAGTCAAAGTGTCCCCACCTCAGCCTATAAATGAAAGACACATTGTGATAAAAAAGCTGTGTTCTCGCTCAATTAAATGTAAGGGAATCTAATCCAAATAATTGCCGACACTGCTGACAGAAAAAATAAAATAATATTAAAGACTTGACATTTTATAGATCGCCTATCAAAGACTGATGATAGCGCTCACAAATGATAGGAAACACGGGCTCTATTCTTAGTTGTTTCTGGAATACTGCCAAAGACACGTACGCTCTCAAATACTGACTTAAACACTGACTTAAGACATAGAAAAAATAAAAAAGAATATTATGTACATTTATGGTTTATTATTTATTATATTATTTGGCCATTACAATGTCTCCAAATTGGTTTGACATAACATGAACCTGAGCCATTATCTTTTTTTATTTATCCGTGTGCCTGCTGCAGCAAATTGAAGCTATTTTCAACCATGTAAACAAACTATTAGCTTAAGCCAGCCAGGACATTCAGTGTTTTCTCACCCTTTATTCGCAATTAATGTAATTTAGCATCTACCAAAGCACACGGGTTGTACACAAATCAATTAGTTCTATCATTGCAGATTTAACACACTACTCACAGCCCGCTATAACCATCAAACCATTGAGGACAATTTGTTGCTAAAAGAAAACAAGATATGAGAAAATTGACTTAATGAGATTTATAATCCACTGGGAAAACCGCAGACACAAGAAGGAGATAAGAAAACAAAGGTGGATTTTGAGGCTAATTGCAGTTTTCTGTCTGTCTCATATTAGTTTTAATGGTGGTCTTTGGAAACATATTGTTCTGCGCTGGTTGCTATGGTACAGCAAGAGCAAAACATGTTGGTATATGACGGAATTCACTGTACTCTTCATCTTTTCCTGTGGTTGTGGGCTTATTAACATATTGTCAGTAAATTGCCAAGATGTTTCACAAAAAGATTAAACAGAAAAACAAGAATTTGTTTAGATTTAACCCAAAATACAGTATTATTTTTGTGACTACTATGGATGTCTAAAATGATTCTGCCAGTCGATTATTCAGGTCACAATAAAACCGCAAAGAAAAACTAATAATTGTGACTATTTTATCAGCAAAGTGTAGTAATTTCATTTCAGTCTGTACTCCAAGAATACACAGCATTGTCCCTTTTATCTGACCGTTTATCACAAAACGTAACTTTTACATTCAAAAATTTTTATTTCACAAAGCTGGTCACGTACTTTTTTATTTATTAGAATCAAAGAAAATACATTTCACATTTCTTTTTTTATGTGTCAATAATCTTGATTATCTTTCTTTTGTGATGTTTCTTCTTATTTTTTAGTGTGAGAAGGGTTTATTGTGATATCTCTAGTGTATAAGCTTCAGAACTTGGCCGATTTATTTAAGATAGATACTATTTCAAAATGATCAATTATTAGTCTAATGTTTCTCTATGTTCTTATTGGTCTTAGGGCACCATGGCGTTACCCGTTGACTCCACACACACTGATGGTTGTAAATTACAGTATGTGCAGACACTTTGCACAACCGCCGCTGACAATCTGTTCCCGCAGGCTCGTGCATCACAACCCAATCATGTAAACACAGAATTATACAGTGCTAATGTGGGATTGTGGGAGTAGGAACCTTCCAGTTATAGGGTAACAACTGTGCCTATTGAACTACTAGCTAGACTTGTTCCCAAGTTCAGGACTAATAACTAAAAAGAGTTGTTGCAGTCCACCATTTTGTGAATAAACTCTAACAAAAAGGAAATTTGGTTCTCAACAAATGCAACAATTGTACAGAATCTATCACAGATTTCACAAAACTTTGACCTGAAGCTACACATTATTTTGGCTCATTGCGGAAATCTATAAGAAATTCAAACTTCAGTATTCCAGATTCCACAGATCTCTGCAAACTTTGTCAAGGTAAAAGATTTACACCTATAGGTTCGTAAAACATGTTCTGCGTCAAAACAAAACCTTTCAGAAAACCATTACCATAAACAATAAGTGCCATTCATTGAAGCATAATAGTGAAAAGAGATTTGTTGTGACAGATGAGATTTGATCACAGTCTGAAATAACACATTCTATTGTAGTTAGCCTCAGCCGTGTGCTATGTATTTTGTATCTTATAATCTCCTTGCAGTGTCACCTCTCTTTGAATCTGCAACAATGGATGCATTTGACTAGAAGAGTGGTCGCCAAGATCACACAGTGGCCCGGCGACATGAAAGGCTGTACTGAAGGTGAGATTTGTACAAAATGTTATGCTAATTATTAATCCCTTGACCTTGGCTGGTAAATGGCGGTGCATGTCGGAGATAATCTTTCATTATTTTTGCATTTGCAGGCTATAAATATTCAAACCGAGCGACATCAAAAGCCTCTTCTAAAGAATTCGGAGGTGACATATGAGCAGATGACTTTGTGTTAAGGTGGATAAATACCAAGAGTTTTGGCTTCCCTGTAAGTAAAGGCGGGCGACATAGAATAGCATGTCCTTGACTTGGTAAAAGCTTCACGGTGGGACACTGACAGGTGAGACGTATTTTCACTCAGGTCCTTTACTGCGTTCTTTATAGACTTAAGAATTCAATAGAATCTCTGCTCTTGTTAAAGATTTGTGAGTGAATTAAAGTTTTGGTTGTCTTCCCTGTCCTTGTCAAAACGTTTTATCCAAAGTTTTCTCTTATGAAAGATGATATGACACGGTATCCAGAGACATAGAGTTTCACAATTCTCACTTATTCATGAAGCACAAGTTAACCTCAAAGAATTTAATAAATTATGAACTGTCTTTGTTTTTTTCCCCCTCGACAGAACATTCCTAAAAATATGAAGTTGAAAATATCCCCAGATAATTAAGTTTTGGATTCACTTAGGAAAGGAAAATCCCCCGTGCCCCGCCGCACGCCAACAAAGAAACTGAGATGTCTCCAACTAATCTGGACAAGGTTTGGTGAAAAAATTGCATGCTTAAAATACCTCCATTTATCTCTGCTAAAACTATAAATAGAGGATTCTCTAAAAAGAACATGCAATTAGTCTACGAATTCCACACATTGCAAGTGTCGCTGATGCTGCCTGGCATTCCAACATGCCAGATGTTTTTTAAATACCTCATTAACTGCAAAATGTGACGGCTATTTGTACTCAATAGAAAAGTACGCATTTTAAAAAAAGACACGTTATTTTTTTATCAATAATGTTTTCAAATCACACACCTACGCGGGGCTCAAGAATACTTCAAACGGAGACGGTGTTGAACATTAGTTATAAGAACTGGCAGCAAGCTTGGAAACCCCAAGTGACCATTGATCAAACAGGCGGATTTGACCTAGAAGCGCTGGGAGAGATAGCGAGTTGACTTTACAGTTAATATGGTCACATGAAAGACACACTACTAAATAAGACATGTAGTAAGGGAAATGGGCTACATAAAATAAACATACTACTTGCGCGCGCGCACACACACACACACACACACACACACACACATCTCACACTTGTATGTGTACTTGCATGTAAAATGTATCACTGTATGGACACAGGGTTGCAGAGTTCTGCACAGGTCTATTTCTAACCTTATCCTTTCTGTGTTCAAATTTCAGCTGTTCAGTTAAAGTTGGAAGAAGTGCGCCACACAGAAGGATCCATGACTGATAGAAACCCAGTAAAGCAGAAAGATCAAAGGTCAGGACCCCTCTTGTCTAATACTGGTTTAAAACACTAAATGGTTTTTAGATTAAATTCAATGCCACTGAAGCCCTTCACATTTTCAGGTATATTGTACTTGAGAATGAAAAGGGTTGAACTTGAAAGATTATGCAGTGAGAGGGCTGTAAAGTGCCATGCATAAAGATGAGTGGACAGAGGTTTCAAGAAAATGGTATATTGTATGTTTAGTAGACCTATGTTGTTTAATCTGTATTGATGACCATCAAATGTGTGGAGAAAACATACATTCACTATAGGGCAGACTGATGGGAGCATTGCACATTTATACAGCCAAGATGGTTGATTACTAACATGGTTACAAGTAGGTTACCATCACCAACTGTGGTTGGTCTACTTATTGACAAATTATTGTTTTTATTTCTCTAGTGTAAGATAAAGTACATGAGTTTCCTGGAAAACTCATATTATTGTAAATCATATTTTGTTATTTCCCATCTCAGTTTTTAACAGTTGTATTAACTCAGCCTACAGCAGTTCTGGAGGCTGTTCACAATTGTATTGATGGTCAAGGAAAACAAACTTTTTCTCATTTGACCTTCACACCTCAGGGAATTCATTAGTTATCTTTAGCAGAAAAATATTCAGCTTATTCAAACTTTAGCTCATAGTTTGCCTACTTATCTGCTAGAGAGCAGACAGATATGACCTGTGTGGCTGAGGCAATAGCTTTTCTCTACAATGCTTATTGTTCATGAGCATCTTTTCATAATTAGGCTGAATCCAGCATCTTAAACAGGCACCTACGTACTGCAGTGCCACTGGAGATGTGCTGGCTGGATATGCAGCCGGCTCCACCCGGAAAAAACCCTCCTCCTGACAGTAAACCCCAACGTCAACCTCCAATCTCAGGGGAGCACTTACCCCACTTTCACTGCTCAGAACCACACGGTTCACCTTATTATGAAGTCAAATGTAAAGCATCTGACTCTGGCTCGTAGTTAATATTCATTTGTAACATGATGCAAGAAATTGACAGAGTTTTTGGCCAAATAATTGAATGTGGTTTGAATTTTTTATTCCCTTGCCGTCACAGTTGAATCGAAGCAAAGGTCTAGCGCTGCCAGGGCCTGACATGCTTCAGAGGTATTTGCAGCAGAAGAGTGCAGAGATCAATGCCCTGCTCCAGAACATGCGGTCCCTCATCACCGATCAAAAGACTGTCAGTCCATGGAAGGTCAAGCCCTAGCAAAGCCTCATCTCACAGATGGAAAGACAGAGGCTGCCAATGAGACAGCCACTGTCTGCCAAGAAGACCCCCTAAAGCCGATAGTGTCCTTGAATGGCAGATCCTCATTTGTGTGAAATGACTCTTTAGTATTCTGTCAATGTAAATGTACTGGCATGTTTGGTAGAAAGAAAGGCACAGAGCATTAATCTTATTTTAATCAGAAAGTTCATAAATAGAGCTGTACAAATCATTTCACGCAGAACACAAAAACTAATCTTACTGACAGACTCATGTTTCCTTTGTCACTCCAAGGAAACATGAGTCCAGTGCAAAGCTGCTTATGCCAAGTAATCAGTATTTTAATGAACCTAGGTATAAAACAAATGTATAAAACGACTCTTCATTTTTTACAAATTAACAACAGAATAACAAAAATAGTCTGGGTAAGAATGTGGAAGTATTTTACAAACTCAATCGTGAGGCTTTTGGTGGACCAAATCGGACCTGAGAGCCCTGGAGTACAACTCGCAATTTATTTTAAATATTACAAGACTGTTGCATTTCAAAATAAATGACTAAAAACACTTGAAGCATGTTATTTTTTATCCCTCCCAATTCATCAAAGAAATTGAATGAATACAAGCCTTTACCTGACCTATGAAAACCCCATAACAATCTCCAGCTTTGTGAACAATGAATCTTCCCACCACCCTAACACACTTTAGTGTAAGAATCCTCCAAACGCCTTTAGAGATATACACCCCATGTTAAGAAAGTTCTCCCCTCTGCTTAATGTCATATGATTGGCAGCAATTTCAATTTTACCATATTCATATGCCATGCTTGAATCCACTAGAGGGGCCTGTATCTTTGGTCTCATGCAGCAGTTTCTTGTCCTCCTCGTCCCGCTTACACCTTTCCCCGCGGTTCTCTCGTCATCTCTCAGACCTGGCTCCTGGTCACGGCCCGGAGTTGCGACATCACAGTGCCATCCAGCAGGTTCCGTTGCATTTTAAAACCAAACTTAGGTATTACTTATTCGCAGACAGCAGAAGGTTAATCTGAAAGAGAACCGGGGAGACGAGAATTTGAGTGCTTGATGTGTGGCTTAAGCTGCTATGCGTTATCTATCTGGGAGTAATGTCAACTCAAGTTGCCGTTTGCGCTTTGAGGCAGTGGCGGGGATCTTATTAAACCATGTTGGGTGCCTTTTGGGGCTGTACCTGCTCCATCGATGGACATGCTATGATTTGAAGGTCTTCTCCGCTGTATTCCTCCTGAAGCAAGGCGTGCAGTCTCTGGAATACCTGCTGGATGTTATTCTGTGGAAAAAAACACATCATATTACCCGCGCAGGAGAGAAATTAACACTGCATTTCCATCTGGCCTCCGTCCCCTCACCATCCTGTTTCCATGTCAACCACTGAATTTTGTTTCTCCCTCGCATTCAGGTTCACCTGGCACCTTGATGAACATTACACAGGCAGCACAAATATCCATCTATTAGAGTTCAATTATGCTAATAGCTCGTGGCTAAAGGCACAAGCTGCAGGACCGGCTCGTGTAAAAAGGGTCAGGAAAAAAATCATTTCACAATTCAGATTGGGTTTCTGTCCAACACAGACTAATTATGCAAAGAGGGTTATTTTTTGGCGGACATTTTTGCATAGGAGTGCATGTATTTGACCCAATACCTTTTTATTTTAAAGCTGTACTAAATTATTACCACTGCCATATCAAATTCATCACAGTCAGAATTAAAAAATGCAAGTGCTGCTGTTAAATTTGTTTTGACCTTCCCTGTATGATTGAATACTGCAGGTAGTTCCGAATATTTTAGCTCTCAAACAATCATTTACAAACTGTTGCATTGCTTTTTTGCCCACGTACCCTGACAGGCTTGAAAAGGATGAATTCAGTGTCTCTATTGGCCAAGTACAAGGACATGCTCTGCAAAGTGCTTGGCAGCTTGCTCTTCATCACCCGGTAGGTAGCCATCACTATATCGTTGATCTTTGCTGAAAAGAGAAAAAACACTGCTGAGGGGAAAAAAAACAAAAAACATTGACATGCCCTCTAGCATGTGCTATAGAAGTTTTGATGAATTGCAGCAGGAAGCCAGTGGCATTTTCTGAGACAAATCTTACCTGGCTGTGCCCAAGGTTGCTGAGCCAGATTGTATGTCGGACCACCTTGAATAGCCATTGTTTTAAGAGCTGATACCTAAAAGCATTCATAACATTATAAAGTATTAGATTAAGTACCATCTGTATACTGGAGATGTTTGTGCAGATGATTATTTGTTACAGTTTGAGAGAAACATTTTGAATGCAGACATGTATATTGACATGGCAAGTTTTTATGTCACTAAGATACAGAGCAGTTCGAATTAACTGCGAAACACAAAGGTTTTTCAAATCTTTATGAAAGTTTTAAGGCATAAAAATTGAGGGTCAAATCATGTTGCTGCAGCAATGTCTTCCTTGAGCGTAGCATTACCTTGGTGAGAAACTCCTCAAGGCTCCCCACAAAGATCTGAGTCTGCTGCTGGATGAACTGCTCACAGCTGAACTTCAAGTGCCGGTCCACATCCTTCTTTGAGTCAATGTAGTGCTCCTTTATCTCTGGTGTCCCCTGGGGGCCACAGAGCAGAGGCTTTAGCACAACCAAATGACGGCAATCCATTGCCTATAAAATGGAGCTCTCACAGTCTATAAAGTGAATTGTATGGTTAATAAAAAGGGGCAGAAATACCCACCTCCAATAGGAACTCCAGGATGGCATTGTGACTGTTAAGGCGGAAGAGATTGGGGACGGCCCTGGGGTTGAGAATTTTGAAGGCAGCATCTGAAACAAAGAACACACCAGTTACAGTGGGCCGGAGCAGCACCAGAGTGCCCTCTAGTGCCACAAATGTTGCATGACCTTGACTGCGACGGCTGAAAGGAGCTGCTCTGCCCCGTCAGCCATCAGTTAATGTACATAATGGTGTTGAATTACACTGTCATTTCCACATTAATTGTTGCCACCGGTGCATGTGATGGGCACAAGTTGCTTAATGAGCATGAGAATGTAATGACCGGTTTTATGAAGCTGAACACCAATGTTCTCCTGCACCTTTAATTATCTTACCTCTTGTTTTCTTCAGGTCCAGTGAGATTTCCTTGATGGCAAAATCGGTGTGAAATGGGGCAATCTGTTCACGCATTATCAGCAGGTGCTTGATCAGGAAAAGTTGCCCATCTATTTGTGTCTATGGAAAAAAAAAAGATAGTGCACTGTTAAATTCACTGCAGGCTGCCAAAACAAAAGGGCATCTGCCGACTATTCGAGCTTCAGAGGACATAAAAAGCACTGGCTTAGGGACGATAAGGGAATATCGCTAATTAATAACTGCTATTTAATCATCGCTGCTGAGGGAGGTGTTAGTGTGACAAAAAGAAGTGGCAGCTTAAACTATTTATTGCTCGGCTAAAACAATGGAAAAAGACATCAGCTGTGAGAGGAGACACATCTCAGGAGACTGATGTTACAGCGATAATTTGAAGTGTTAGAATGAGACGGGCCAGTTGCCACAGATATCGATGGCAATTTTGATGGTAAAAAAATAAATCAATAAAGAAAGGTCTGTTGAGTGCTCTGTAAAGCATATAAAATGTCTATTAAATTACAGTTTAAATGACATTCCATCAGCATTAGTTAAAGCTCCTTTTGCTCAAAGAGAGGAAAATAGATTAAAGCAATCTGATATGATTTTGAAGCAATACTACATTCCTAGAATTTCTGACAGTACGGTAATCTGAGTGCTAAACAGAAGAAATATAGAAAGAATTTGCACCTTGTTTTTGAGGATGATTTCTGAAGCTTTGAGAAGGGATTGGATGCAGGCGGATAAGGCTTCTTGAGATAAACCTTGGAAGACAGCTCTCTGGGGAAAGAAGAAAAATAAATTAAAAAAAAAAAATCACAAAATTATTTAAAACTGTTCTCATGAAAGAAAACAATCCTAAAATTAATAATGCAACTTAGTACTGTAAAAATGCTCATGTTTTATTATCCATTTACTATTTTATATCTATTGAAAGTACATGCGCAAGCTCCTCATGAATTATGCATAGGGACAAATTAAATTCCCCAAAGAACACTTTGAAAATGTAAAAAGAAGAATGAGGATACTAGTGCAAATACTGTTGTTGGAGTTTGTACATAATATCCTTGTGCATTCAGACTCACATCCATACATCTGTAGAGTTTGGACAGACAAACTAGTGTTCTTCTGACTGTGGGGTACCACATGCCGTGCAGATCGGCGGGAGAGATGGACGTCTGTAGGCGAGATGCTTCCACACTTCCTGCACAAAATCGAAGGCGTTATAAAGCCAATTGCAGTTGTACATTCACTTTCAGTCCCAATGAGAAGCCACAGACCAGCATTACTGTTTCTTCTGCTGTCCCCATCCTCCAGTTGTACATCAGAAAATGACGCTTCCTGTGACATCTGCTTCATCTGCTCCTCCTTCAAGCTCTGAGCAATTCTCTGTTGAGGGCAAAAACATGGAGACAAAAGAGTACATCAACAAAAGATAGATGTTAAAAAACTCATTAGACACAGCAGTCTCAAAGGCAGTATTTTCTTGTACAAGTGCAAGCATTTTAGACCTTGCACATTCGAATAATCAAAGCAGTCAACATAAAACAATAGGAGTGTTTCAAAAAGGGGTAAAACCTTGGCACTTGCAGATATTGAAAAAGAAATGTAATTTAAGTTTGTGTGTTTCTGGCATTTACAAGCTGCACTGAAACTTTTCATGTGCTCTATTAATTATCTGACTTCCACCAATGGTACAAAGACCAAAAAAGAAGTATTTGCAATTGTGATGTTCTACTTTTGTGGGTTTTTTATTCACTTCACGTACTTGGTGGTGGTAAGCAAAGGTGCATTCATCACCATTCACTCACACACCAGATTCAAACCAGGTAAGGAGGGTGAAGTGTCTTAATAACAACAGTATGAACTAGAGCCACTGCAGCTCAACTGTAGCATCAGGTATTCACAGCGGTCTATCATCCAAATCCAACCAGCCCAGATCCAAAAAGATCAGGCACTGACAAAAAGATCAATTTAAACGGCACTAAATAAATTGCACTTTTTGAGGGCTGCAGCCATATTTTCAGCAATTATGTTCACAACTAGTAAAATTTCTGTTGTAAAGTGAGGTTTTTAAAAAAGGAATTTATAACCGATATTAGGCATAAATGTGCAGACTATATGCTTCTTTGTGATTTTTCTCGTTAGACATTTTGATTTAAAAATACCATCTTTGTGATAAAACAATGATTAAAATAGTAAACGATTATTTTAGTAGTCCATTCATCACTGTAGTGAGGACTGTAATAACTTGATATTTTAAATGTTTGGATACTGGTTAGACATCACCGCAGGGTGTCGTGTCAGGACAGCAATGATATGTTCAGGTGAGAGAAGAGAATGAGGCGACAGGTCAGGAGCTTTATTGAACCTCCCAGGTACACAAAGATTGCTTTGTTTCTGTCTCCTATTCGTTGTGTTGGTGTTCAAAGTATGCAATTTACGCTATACTGTTTAAAAAAAATAAAAGAGGATATTGTTGTGTTACTTTTAATGGCTGCTGGCAGCCAACTGAAAAGGTGCATTTACCGCCACCTACTGTAGTTGTACGTCTTCAAAGTATGTGTTTTACGCTATACCGTAAAAAAAATACTAATAAAAAAGGAGCAAAAGAGAGCTGCTTATATGTCCTTATCTTCAAAGCCCATGTCCCAACCTGCCAGAGGGCTCAGGGGGTTTGTTTGTTCCCAACGAGCAGAACTGTGCCCACAGTAATGGCCTCCTTCTCCGTTTGCAACTTCTGCCGTGTTTGTAAGGTGGGGAGGAAGTTTTGAATAAAGTGCTACCAGAAGTGATCTGCCAAAACTTGTGAATGGCACCATGCTTTACGGCTCAGCAGTTCCGACTCAGGATAAACTACTTGAGGAAAAGATGATTCCAGGCGCCCCATCAACAGGCAATTGGGTGTAACTGGGTCAGGGTCAGAGCGGTCCGAGGACACGTAGCCCAGGGGCCGAGTGTTGAGAATGTCCTCTACCTCAATGAGAACTGTCCTTAGCTCTACATCTGGTACGGATTGAGCTCTTTAAGTAATACGAAGAGTGTTCTTCACAGATCTCACCTCTCACTCCCATGAGCGATCGAAGAGTGGAGCGTTGGGTGGATTAATTTGGAAGCATATCTATTGTGATGAGAGCTGCTCTTTTCAGGGCGAGGAAGGCTTCACTCAGCTCTCTACTTCCTCCTTTGAAGTTTGTGTCCTTGTGAAAGGAGCTCATAGGGTTTTGTACAGAATGCCCCACCTCTTCTCAGTGCGTCGGCCCGCTTTAACAAGCATGGGTCCGAAACAGTCAACACATGTAGAATAAAACGCTGGTCTGAAGAGCGTCATACGAGGAGGCAGACCGGCCATCTTTGGCACTTGAGGAGTGCTTGTCCACTTACTACAGTCCACACAGTTATGTTGGTGCTTCTTAACTGCTTCTCTGCCCCTCAAAATCCAGTATTTCCGGCGCAGTTCTGCAAACACACGCTCAGCTTCAGGCTGGAGTAGCTGATTGTCATAGTGCTGAATCAGGAGCTTGGTGACTGGGTGAGAGGATGACAGGAGAATGGGGTGCAGCACATCTGGGCTCAGAGTGTCTCATCTTCTGAGTCTGCCACCAACACGGATCAGGCGGGAAGATCTGTCATATTCAGGAGACTATGTTAGTAGTTTACTAGTGGAGGAGAGTGACTAACCAGTCTTTAGCAGGACCTCGTATTCTGGGAAGCTCTCCACCTGTGCCAGTCTGAGGTAGGCTAACTCAGCCTCATGGTAGTTGTCAGCAGTGAGAGGCGTATCATCATCCGCCCTGTGTACCTTCAGTGTTGTGACATCTAGAAGCTCTGGAATAGATGGCAGCTTCCTCTGGGTCTCTCACAAGGCATCTTTCTGTCCCACGTAACTGACAGCACCACCTCCTTTGAGGAATGAAGTGGTGGGAGATGCTGTTTCTACAATAACGGAGTGGCATACCTGTTCACTCTATCCACCATTACTCTTGTGGTCTCCCACAGTATGAAAACTGCCTCTGCATCCTGCCTTGACCTGGTTATCAACCGCTCGCTTCTGTATGGCAAAATATCCAATTGCAAGTTTCTCCACATGTTTCTGGAGCTCAGCAACTGAAGGGTTGCTAACGGTGAAAGGCACTGCTGTGGGGACAACTGATGACGTAAGAGGCTTGTAGGACCTTGGAGAGTCCATCCGAGTCTGGTGTGCACTCCTGTAGATCCGTCAGGAGGACCGAGAGGTACCGGTTCCACTGGAGCTATCAAATGTGGATAATCTGACCCAATCACCAGTAGCGGCTGGGCCTCCTTGATAGAAGGTAGTGGAATGTCTCTAACGAAGCGATATTTCTCCTGCAGAACTTGGATGGGACAAGTGTGGCAGGCGAAGTTCAGTTCTCTGGCAGTGAATTCTTGGTTAATCTTGTAGCACTTGCTTGGCTCTGAAATAGGAGTCACTGTGAAGGATACGGTAGCTTCATGGAGAGTGCAGACTTCCTGCCGAACGGTATGGAGTGTGAGCTCTTCCACCTGCTCATGAAGACCCAGCTGAAAAGCAGCCTCATTCAGAAGAATTCTGCACTCAGACCCATCATCCAGTATGACGCAGGTTTCAAGTACCTGGTTACCGCCATGGAGGATGACTCAAATAAGCTTCAGTAGAACTTGGTGGCTACTGGCTGGCCGGTCGATGTAAAGTCTCTGACAGAACTAGCTAGACAGGTGCTTGCTTCTGGTGCTTGGGGCTTACCAGCTGTTGTAGTATTTTGGCAGGCATCCATGTCATGAAGAACGTCAAGGTACTTCTTCTCACACCGTTAACACCTGGCTTTGAGGTTACAATTGGCAGCCTGGTGCTCACGACCGCATCTCCAGCAACGGTGGTTTGTCTTGATCCACTGCGCCTTCTGCTCCACTAACACGAGTCAGAAGTTGCTGCACTGGTTCAGATAGTACCGTTTTGGCTTGCCAAAAGTCACTTCCCTTTGTGGTAGACCTGGAGCTGTAATTGCTTCCTTTGATGACTTAATGGGTTCACTGCCAAGGAGAATAGTGGTAGATCTCAGCGACTTGTAGTCGGCGTGTTCTTAGATGTCACTGGTCTCTCTCTGGCTGGGTTACTGCGGTGTTGATGACCACTAACTTGGACTCTAACTTCATATTCAAGCCAGTGAGCCCGGTCAAAAAGGGTTGGAATGACAGTATGAATGGGGTTTACAAATCTGTGGAAGTTGGCTCTTAGGTCATGTGGTGATACTTTAATGTCCCCATTTCTTATGTGGGGCCCATCTATTAGATGAGAGAATCCTCTTCAATGCAAGCTGCTGAGGTTGGCAATACATCTCTGTGAGTCGGCAATAAGCAGCGCTTCCTCATATTTCAGATGATCTGTGAGTATCTGGAATTTGAAGTGCTCTGGAGCATCATACTACGGCAGTAAGTTGTCTAGCGCAAGTTTCAATCTAGCGAACTCAAGCAGGTCCTCCGACTTGAAGTCTGGGATCAATGGCTTTGGTCCACAATAGACCTCTGGAGCTACTGCCCTGCTGTAGGGGGAGTGGCTATGTGGTGATGGATATGACGGAATCAGGTGGGTCTCTGACCTTCCTGTGTTTCCACTCATAACCCTACTGATGACTGTAGTCATCAGGGCGGTCTCTTGCACTCTCATACCAATAGTAATAGTAACAGCCGTCAGGATGAGCTCCTGGACTACTTCGGTGATGGGACGGAGCAAGTATGACTGTACTTGAAACTGTACTTTGGGTAACTTGAATGGTGTGGGGCCTGTACAATAAAGGCTTTGGTGCTTGTCGTCATGGGATAGGACGCAATAGGAGTGTTCAGCATGGCAATCATAGTCCTCATCATAAGTGAAGCGAGCTTTCCTGCGTGGTGGGGAGCCTCTGTCGCCATGATAACGTGACTGCGCTGCGGGCTGTGGGCTTGCGTAAATGTCTTTCCCCACACATTTAACTTTGGGGAGAAGAGCAGGACGGTCTATCGTGACCTGTGCCTTCGCTTGATCTGGTAATCCTGTCTCGTACTGGCGCAGTCTAGACCTCTCTATGGCATTTCGACCGACAAGGAGCAGAAGAAACATCTCCAGGCACCGGTAGGGCACCTACCAGCCGGCGTGGGCTCTGAAAGCCACTGGTGGCGTCGGCTGGATCGTAGGTGCTTGTTTGGCAGATGTCTCTTCCCGTCCCTCCCGCCGACCGACAGGAGGAGCAGGAGAAACACCTCTGGTCACCGGTTGGGCGCCCACCAGCCGACATGGACTCTGAAAGCCACTGGATGGCGTCGGCCGGATCATAGGTGCTGGTGTGGCAGATGCCTTGTCCCGCTGCCAGGGCAGTAACAGAGGGGGGAGGAAAGTGCAGCAGTTCCCTCATGTGGCCTGAACATACCGACTGCAGTAGTGTCTCAGATCCGGCTCAAAGGACCATACATTGTAGTGAAGACTGTAATAACTTGATATTTTAGATGTTTGGATACTGGTTAGACATCGCCGCAGGGTGTCGTGTCAGGACAGCAATGATATGTTCAGGTGAGTGAAGAGAATGAGGAGACACGGCGACTGGTCAGGAGCTATATTGAACCTCACAAGTACACACACAGATTGCTTCGTTTCTTTCTCCTTCTCCGATTCTTTTCCGATTCCTCCCTGATCTGATTGATTGCGTAGACTATTTAATGATTGAATCGCATTACTAGGTGGACTCTTGTTGATGTTGTGGTGTTACTTTTAGTTGGCAGCTAACTGAAAAAGGGGATTTACCGCCACCTACTGTAGTTGTACATCTTCAAAGTATGTGTTATATGCTATACCATAAAAAAAGAGGAGAGAGAAAAGAGACAAAGTAGACAGAGAGAAAGACCGAGAAAGGCCACACTTTAGACTTCAGTGGCTCCTGAGGCAAAGCCCATGAGATCAAAGCGGAACGGAAGGGAATGCTTTGGGATGTCACAAAGCACTATCGTGCGAAGGCTGGAGCGCCCTCTACTGGACATTCAACAAGCTACAAATGCATGTAAACATCAATTGAACTGAAATAACAGCAAACAAGCAAGACCAAACAGGTTCTACAGAGAGCCCTTCGTACAGTCACAATTATTGGCATCAACATTAAGCCACATTTTTATTAGCATGCAAGGTACATAAAGCTTCAGTTACTGTTCCGTTTACCGTTTTACAACCAATTTACATATTAAAAAAATGCAGCCCGGATACAAAAATCAATCAACTAGAATATATAAACTGCAACGTCTTCATTTTAATAACATTTTATATAATAGATCAGTTTTTACAATTATAATTTGCTTTAAGGACATACCTCCATCATTTCCAGTTTCTCCGGGTAAGCCAGATCCCCTGGAGCTGGGTTATATCCGGTGATGTCTGTCTGGATGTAAATATGTGTTCTATACACCAGTCGTTCCTGAACATCCTCCAGCATCTGCTTCACAACACCTTCAAAGGCTTCCAACTGTGCCGCTGTACAAGGAGAGGTCAGAGGTCAGTTTACCGGTGAACCACTGACCAAACTCACAATTCTCAGCTCTAAATAGATCTATTTGATACAAGGCCTGTGGGGTCTGTGCACTAAAGAGACTGAAAAATCAATGTGGGAGTTGGTGCGACCATAAAAAAAAGAAAAAAGTCTGAGCAGGTGACAGAATGAACAGGACATAGCGGGGAACAATAAAAGTGTCAGTCTTCCCGTTTCAAACAGAAGCGGATCACATAGAGGAGCGGGTTCCAAAAGCACATACTTTCAGAGTGAGTTCTCTGCTCAAATAACAACCTACTTCACAGTCTTTTTATTCGGGATCTCTTTGTCAAGAAAGCATTTCAACATAACATTAGGTGGAAGCAGGTGGTAATCAGTGATTTATACTCTTCGGAAAGAACTTTTAATTCTACCAAATAAAACTTATTTTTTTAAATAATAGTTCTCTTCCTTGAGTTGAGTTGTGGTTGTGTTGCCCTTTCCACAGTGAGGAAGTGTATTAAATTAAAATAATTTGCACATTAAGGTATGATTTTGTTTTTATAATTTTCAAGTTTATTAAAAGTAAAATTTCTTTGGAAAGACCTGAATCTGATTTTTTTTTTTTGTCTGACTCATTACATTAACCCCAAATCATAATGTCCACTCTGTTGTACTTGTACATGAGTACTCCAACTTGTGTATAATTTTTGTCTACTCGACCCACCTCTACAAGTGAGACCTAAATAACAATTGTAAATATAATTAACAAACCGTCTCTCCTACCATTGCTTTGGACATGATCTTCCAGCATCTCGTTCTTGAGGATGCTGCAGAGCTCCGAAAGCGTTTCCAAGTGAACGACGTGGATGATCCTTGGCCGGAGGACGTCATATAAAGACAAACACAACTTCTCTAACAACTCTCTGTGGGAAAACCAAGATGTTTTAATCCTTGTAGTACTCATCTAAACTGTGTGTCAAGGCTTTCTTAGCGAAACTAAAGAAAGCTAATAACGGCTCGCAGTGAATCGATGACAATACAATGTGTCTATCCAGGCAGTAGAGTGCAATTGGTACGAACAAGCTCAATTTACAGCAGAAAATGGCATTCAAGTAAGGTGAAAGTGTGCCTTAAGCAAACATAAAATCCCAGTGTGGCCTGGGTGATAATTATCGGTAAAACTGGATGTCACTTACTCCAGTTTGGATGTAGGTTTGGAGAAAAACTCATTATACAGTTGGTGTTCATCCTGGCACACGTGCACCATGAACGCACAGCCACTGCGAACCTGTACAAACAAAACACACGATGATAACTGTTGCCGGTGCCTGATACAGTGTGGCTTTGGCTGCACTTCAAAAACACAAGTACACTTTGTCTATAAATGATGCAGACGCCAATTAGGACAATCATTAACAAGATGCATAGCCTTTCAAGTTTTATTTTAAAAAAGCTTGGACAGGTGGTGTGCCAGTGAGGACATCTTTCAGTGCATGAAATTCTGACCTTTAATTATCACATCCCCATCAAGCCAATTAGTGTGATGCTTTAAAATGCCAAAACAGTGTCAAATAGGCTGTCTGGTAAGGTGCCAAAATCAAATATTACTCTCTGTGAAGTGTCAAAATCGCAGGAATGGGTTAGGCCGTAATTACCATGCAAAACTATAGGTCAGATAAATTTCTTAAGATTGTTGTTCGAATAATCATTCTTTGTATATTCATACATACTCATAAATATTCTCACTCTTTTAAGTTTTAAGACTTAAAAGATCAAATAGATGTTTGTTTAAACCTTGTGTAGAGTTTTAGCAATTAGCATACAGCAATAATCTGTGCATAATTAATATAATATTCTAGGAAGATTTCATATCATGTTGTGTACATTTTACACACCTGCACATTTTACTGCGATACTTACTAGAGATTGAACAATATAGGACGTTTTCAAAATTTAAGTTTTTAGAATCCAGAGCAGCAAAGGACAAATAAATACTGCTGATATTTTGAGGCCATTTTTAAACAATTTCCCCCATTTAAGTAGCAATGAAATCAATTATCCTTCTGTAGCTAGCATCAGCTGGTATCAGTGAACCGATGTCCATTCACTTACAGATTTACTACAGATTATAAAACAAGAAAACTATAGGTGACGCAAACATCATATTGTAGCAGGAATCATCTTTGAGAGTCCTTAAAATGTTTTCAAATGAGCATAATACACTTAACACACACAAGAAGCTTTGGTTGATTAAAGGCTTGTAGCCTTTTAAGTCTATGGCCAATGGTAAAACTTCAGTTCAATTTAAAGCATCAACAGCAGATTTAGGTTTTTCTTTATATTTTGGCTTGCTAAGCTTCTTAAACGTGCTGTAAACAGTTTGTGAACAGTTAGTCTCGCAACCAAAAGCAAACCAAAAGAGCCGCAATAATGCACTGTACAATTGGGTTGTCGGCCATAATCATCCATCACAAGCAAAGACTGGAAAATTCTTGCCAAAAAAAAAAAAGGAAAAAAGAAAAGAAAAGAAATTGAGCTCTGTTCGGCCTGTTACTCTTCTTAAATGTCACATGACACTGTGCAAAGGGCAGCTTAGCCGTGCCTTACCAGAGCGCAGTGATCTTTGCTGTTTTGGTTGGTCAGGTCTGTAATGGTGGATGTAATACTGGGGCTTAGCAGCTGCTCTCTCTGGTCTAGGTAACACTGGTGAATCTCATCCAAGAGGTGCTGATATCTGCTCATTGCAAGAAAAGAAATGCATTTTTAGAAACTTTGCAGACTATAATAATAATAATAAAAAATATTTACTAATCAGACGCACTCTGGAATCTTTTCTGCCCGTTGTTCAATCTGTTCAATTAATGTCTGAGGAGAAAATGCTAAATTAATTGACAGAACATTATGTGCAAATATTGTTTCAGAAAATAAGCAAACTCACTCTAACTTTAGGTGCAGCTGCACGAAACTTAACATAATAAAGTGTAAAGGCATTGTCTGCATTTGCCAAGCCCATTGGATCCTACAAGAACAGAAACGGCAAATGTATTAAAAAGAACCGTAAATAATTATTGCAACGATGTTACTTACTCTTTTTGTTAACTGACTTGTAAGATTCTGCATAGTGTTTACAATATGGATCTTCATAAAGTGCATAGCTTTTGAAAGACAGTGTTTAAACTTGGCCATATAAACTGGGTAGTCCTTAAAATTAGGCTGTGAATAACAAATAGCATGATTTAACATTAATTACAAATGAATAACAAAAAATACTAATATATGCAAAATCATGGAATATCACAAGTAAAAAGCTGCTACTTACATGGGAGGAAACGTATTCAATGCAGTCGTCAAGTTTAGAAAGCATTGGTATGAAGCCTTCACTATTTACAGACAGAGTTGGTGAGTTCAGTTTCTGAAAAGGAAAACATTACATATAATATATTCTCTAGTTTAATACTCTGTTATGTAATGTGAGTGAAAAGTGCTTTTCATTATGGGTTTATCAAGCATTAGCCAGGAGAAAATGTAATAGATTACCAATACTGAATCATGTTTTAGCCGAACCAACTAACAGTTGTTGATAACGGACTTACCGTGTTTATGTTTTCTAACTCATTAAAATATGACAGCTTCTGTTGAATGCTCTCAGCCAGGTCAACAAGCTCGGACTGTGGTTAGAAAAGCAATAATAAACTTATCAAACTGATTTTCAAAACATTTTGAAGCTTAAAAGGCACTTAGTTTTACATAATGCCTGGTCTTCATTTTCATTCCCTTTGAGAGGTCACATCTTACCTGCTCTTTGAGGAGTTGTTCACAGGCTTCATGGAGGGTGCCGGTCTTGTTGGACACAAACAGGTACTGTTTCTGCAGAGAGCCCAGCTGCTCTAATGCCTCACCAACATCATTGAGAATAGCATCACATTGCTCCTGGTAGCAATACAGATCATCCCTCGTTCTCCTAGGGTTCAATTACATAGCTTTGTACTCTTTCAGAGGCTCAGTTATTCATAGTGATTTATCATTTAGTGACAAACTAAGTCATAAGAAAAGATACATTCAGCTTATCTAAGGAGCATTGATATTTATGCACATTGAATTTATGTTGGTGAAGCTATAAATAACTTCAGTGCGTATCAATATAGGAAAGTACCTGTATTTGGCGCTCTCATCTTGGTCCATGCTGACTTGCAACTTTGCAAACCAGGCAAAAAACTGCAAAAGATGCAAACATGATGACATCCACATCACCGAGCATAAGAGAGAGCTTAAATGCGTATCTCACCTGCTGTGCGGTTTCTATCCTCTCATTCTCCATGTCCAGCATTTGAAATCCTTTCAGCAGCACGTCCTCTGTGGAGGCGGGCACTGCGGCACTAAAAGGCTGTAAGGAGCGGGACGACAGGCTGCACAAGTCTTCAATGGGCAGCTACAAAACAACACACTGACAGCTCATTTGTTTGAACACTTGACGTGGCAGAATAACACCACAGCGACCCACATCAGTGCAGTTTGAAACAGAGCGATGACAATATTCAGTCTCCACATCAGACACAACTAGTTAAAGGCAGTACTATGATTATATTCATGATATCAACATAGAGCCTACAGACTAGTAAGTTAGCAGCAGGGCTAGTTAGCCTTAGCCTCACTGTCTCATCCACGGTCTCACCTCAGCGGGCACCGGCAGCGCCTCTGCCGCGGCTCGTAGCTCCAGCACAGAGTCCGTCTGCCGCTCCGTCAGCGGAGCTGTGGCGTCCGAGCGTCGCTCCCAGAACGAGAGCTTCTCCCGGGTCTCTTTATCTGTCACATCCAGCAGGGACTGCTCTATGGACGCCATCATCACTTTGGACAAACCAAACCAACGTCAGCACGGCTCAGCCACTTCCTGTTCCGGGATTGTGGGCGGAGTTTGATGACAGAAGCCACGGGGGCAGGTCCAGCTAATAGATCCATGAGGTCTAGTTATTCATACTTAAATTACACTACATCTCTGTTTTAAACGTAGGTGTTTTCTGGCTATGTTTCTTATACATTTTCTCACTTGGCATTTTAAGATTTCTTCATTCACACCTGATTTGACAAAAGACAAACATAGGGGCCTATATGAATGTAATTATGAGACCTTCTTACCTATGATCATGGGCCCCAGGCTAACATGCTTGAAACAAATATTACTTAAAATTATATAGGTTAATCTCATTTAAGGGAAATACATTAATGTAAACCCATTGTACAAAAGACACTCTGTAGAACCTGTTTGGTCTTGTGTTGTTATCTTCCAATTAATCCTGTATTACGTAGGTAAGCAACTAAAGCCTTACATGATACTTGTGATTGGAATGTAAGACAATTCAGCAGATTGAATTCACGTTTATTATTTTGAAACCATAAGACTGTCACACATCAATTGATGTTTACATGCATTTGTAGCTTGTGTTGTTGTGTTACTTTTAATAGCGGTTGGCAGCCAACTGAAAAGGTGCATTTACCACCACCTTCTGTAGTTGTACCTTTAAAAAAAATTATATATATATATATATATATAGAGAGAGAGAGAGAGAGAGAGAGAGAGAGAGAGAGAGAGAGAGAGAGAGAGAGAGAGAGAGAGAGAGAGAGAGAGAGAGAGAGAGAGAGAGAGAGAGAGAAGAGATGAGAGAGAGAGAGAGAGAGAGAGAGAGAGAAAAGAAAGGGTGAGCCTCTTCTTCTTTGGTTGTTGTTGTTGTTGTTGTTGTTGTTGTTGTTGTTGTTGTTGTTTGTTGTTTGTTGTGTTACTTTAATGGCGGTTGGCAGCCGAAAGGTGCTTTTACCGCCACTTACTCTAGTTGTACGTCTTCAAAGTATGTGTTTTACGCTATACTGTTGTTGTTGTTGTTTGTTGTGTTGTTGTTGTTGTTGTGTTGTTGTTGTTGTGTTACTTTTAGTGGCGGTTGGCATTAAAAGACTTTATTCTTCAGACTTCAGTGGCTCCTGGGGCGTAGAGAACGCACTTTATTCTTTAGTTTAGACTTTATTCTTTAGACTGTATTCTTTTTGACTGTCACCGGCTCGCATAAGAATGGGCTACACTGGACTCAATTGGTCGCTGAGTAGGATAGGCAAGCATCCTACCGGTCTGTGTGATCACTGTCAAGATCCAGAAACGGTTGAGCATGTTGCTGCTCCACTGTTCGGCATATGAAAGACAAAGAACTGACTTGTCTTTATGGTTTCGAACTAATAGGCAGGAATTCAGTCTGCGGGATCTTCTTACAGTCCAGTCACAGGGATCATGTGGGGCTACGGTTACTTACTTATGTAACACAGGGTTAATCGGACGGTTGTAGGGTTGGGTACGTCGTTGTGGTGTTGCTCGCTCAATTGCCGACTGCCATGGAGGGGCGGTGACAACGGCGAAAGTGACTCCAAGAGTCACAACTGCAGTGGGTAGCGGTGGGGTGGCACTATGGAAGCCAGCCGCCATGGAAAGCCAAAGAAGAAGAGGAAGGATGCGCTTTTGCACCACCAACAACAACTACAGAATGGGGTCTAATGAATACTGTCTGAAGAATGGCGGTAATGTAACATTATGGATACCAACCGCCATAAAACAACACACCAAAAGAAGAAGAAGAAGACAGGGAGAGAGAAAGAGAGAAAGAAAGAAAGAAAGAGAGAGAAAGAGAGAGAAAGATAGGGAACGGCCTCTCCAGGGATAGGGAGAACTCCCTCTTGTAGCTTGTGGAATGTCCAGTAGAGGGCGCTGCGTGATAGAGTGCTTTGTGACGTCACAAAGCATTCCCTTCCTTGCTTTGAAGATAAGGACTTCTTTTTTTTTTTCTCTGCATCCTCTCTTTCTCTCTCTCTTTTTGTCTCTCTCTATCTCTCTCTTTCTCTCTCTCGCTCCTTTATTTTTTTAATGTTTTTTATGGTATAGGTAAAACACATACTTTGAAGGCGTACAACTACAGAAGACGTACAACTACAGTAGGAGGCAGTAAATGCACTTTTTCAGTTGGCTGCCAACCGCCATTAAAAGCAATACAACAACATGTCGAGCAGGGCATTCGAGCGAGTCAATCAGATCAGGGAGGAATCAGAAGAATCAGATAAGGAGAAAGAAAAGATGCAATCTGTGTGTGTACCTGTGAGGTTCAATAAAGCTCCTGACCCGTCACCATGTCTCCTCATTTTCTTCACTCACCTGAACATATCATTGCTGTCCTGACACGACACCCTGCGGTGATGTCTAACCAGTATCCAAACATTTAAAATATCAAGTTATTTCAGTCTTCATTACAATTTATGGTCCTTCGAGCCGGATCTGAGACACCACTGCAGTCAATATATTCAGGCCACATGAGAGAGAACCTGCTGAGGAACGTCCACACCGAGCCAGGTGGCTCCCGCCATATCTCCAGGATTACAAGGTCAGTTACCCAACGAGGTCCTGTGTACCTGATGATGAGCGGACCAGGCCACCTTCTCCAGAAATTATCCAGTCTGGCACAGGCGTGGGAGAGGAGATCGACTAGCTGCGCAGGAATATCCAACGCCTCACGGACATGATCCACAGAGCTCCTGCACTTTCCTCCCCGCCTCTGTTACTGCCAAGGCAACAGGAAGAAGCATCCAGCCGACGCCATCCAGTGGCTCCCAGAGCCCACGTCAGCGGGTAAGTCAGCGGTAACCAGAGATGTTTCTCCTGCTCCTCTTGTCGGTCCAAAGCCCATCGGACGGCGCCTCCATGAGACAGGATTATCAGATCAAGCAGAGGCACATGTCACGATGGATGCTTCAGCTCCACTCCCCAAAGTTGAAGATGTGGAGAAAGACATTCACAAGAGCCTACACAAGAGCCCCTGTACATCTCCAGGGCTCTGAGACGAGCAGGTCGGATCACAGCTGACCCTTCTCACCCTGGACATGGACTATTTGAAGACAACTCACCCTCAGGCAGGAGGCCGAACGTCCATCCGGACCAGAACCATCGCCGTCACAACGAATAAGTTATGTTCTTTCCCTCTGGGCCGTTTGGACTCATGAACACTTTAACACCTGTCACTTTAACTACACTATTCATCACTCACTGCCACTACAACTTTAAACTTAACTGTAAACTTGTGTACTAGCAATGCCTATTTTTATTTTTATTTTTATTTTTATTTTTATTTTATTTTTATTTTTATTTTTATTTTAATTTTTTATTTTTATTTTATCTTTATTTTGTTATTTTTATTTTATTTTTTAATTTTTATTTTTTTATTTTTATTTTTATTTTTTATTTTTAGTATTTTAAATTGTCCTTAAAATGCATGCCCTTTTGTTTGACTGAATATATGTTGTTTTATTATTGCTCCAGTGTTTTACGTGTTGCCACCTTCATGCCGAGACGAGTTCCCTATGTCTGTGAAGTTTGTTCATTGACAATGGCAATAAACCCCTTTCTGATTCCTGCGAAAGCCAGGCGGCTTCCGCCATATCACCAAATCGACTTATGAAGTCAGTTACTCCTATAGGGTCCGTTGTACCTGCTGATGGAGCGGACGCAGGCCCCTGTCTTCTCCAGAAATAATCCAGTCCATCAGGAGCATGAGAGAGGTGACTGACCAGAGATGTCCAACGCTTTACCGACATAATCCACTGCGCTCCTGCACTTTCCCCCCAACCTGTCACTGCCCAGGTAACAGGAAGAAGCATCTGCCACACCAGCACCTAACAATCCAGCAGACGCCATCCAGTGGTTTTCAGAGCCCACGTCAACTGGTAAGTGCCCAACCAGAGACCAGAGACCAGAGATGTTTCTCCTGCTCCGCTTGTAGGTCGAAATGCCATGGAGGAGAGCCTCCGACGGCACCTGCACGAGACAGGATTATCAGATCAAGCGGCACAGGTCACTATAGACCCTCCTGCTCTTCTCCCCAAAGTTAAATGTGTGGGGAAAGACATTCACGCCAGCCCACAGCCCGCAGCACAGTCACGTTACCATAGCGACAGAGGCTCCCCACTACGCAGGAACGCTCGCTTCACTTATGATGAGGGCTATGATTGCCATGCTGAACACTCCTGTTGCGTCCTATCCCATGACGACAAGCACCAAAGAATTTATTGTACAGGCCCCTCATCATTCAAGTTACCCAAAGTTCAGTTACGAGTACAGTCATCCTGCTCCGTCCCGTCATCAAAGTAGTCCAAGAGTTCATCCTGACGAGCGTCACTATGGGTATGAGAGAGTAAGAGACCGCCCTGATGACTACAGTCCCACATATGGTTATGAGAGGAGACACAGGGAGGACAGACACCCACCTTATTCATCATATCTAGGTCTATTGTGGGCTTACGCTTGACAACTGCAGTATGATGCCCCGAGCACTTTATACGTTTCGAATACTCACAGATCATCTCAAATGTGAGAAAGCGCTGCTTATTGCTGACTCCTACAGCAACAGTCCATACCCATTTACAGACTATGAGAGCACTCACAGAGATGTATGGCCAACCCCAGCAGCTCGCGTTGAAGAGGATCTCTCATCTAATGGATGGGCCCAACATAAGAAATGGAGACATTAAAGCATTTAAGCCATTCGGCCTTTAGGTTCGAGCCCTGGTTGGGATGCTGCACCAACTTGAAGTCCAGGTCGGACTGAACTCAAGTGTGGCACACATGTCTCTTACCTCTTAGTGTAAGACGATTTATATTTTTGTTCACTGTTTTGTATGCCGTAATGCCATTGTAATAGGCTATTTCGATGGAACACCAGGCTGCCAAGTGTAACCTTAAAGCCAAGTGTAAACCGTGTGAGAAGAAGCACCTAACTGATTCAGCACTACGACAATCAGCTGCACCACCCCGGAGCTGAGTGCGTGTTTGCAGAGCTGCGTTGGAAATACTGGATTTTGAGGGTCAGAGAAGCAGTTAATGAGCACACTTCGGTGGCTCATGGGAGCGAGAGGTGAGATCTGTGAAGAACGCTCTACGTACTACGCTAGGAGCCAAATCAGTACCAGATGAAGTACCAGACAGTTCTCATTGAGGTAGAGAGCATTCCAAACTCTCGGCCCCTGTGTTGCGTGTACTCTGACCTCTCTGATCCCAACCCAGTGACACCCAATTGCTTGTTGATGCCTGGACTCATCCCTTCCTCAGGAAGTTTATCCTGAGTCGGAGTGATGTGATAAATCAGATCAGGGAGGAATCAGAGAAGAATCAGAGAAGGAGAAAGAAACGAAGCAATCTGTGAGTACCTGTGAGGTTCAATAAAGCTCCTGACCCGTCGCCGTGTCTCCTCATTCTCTTCACTCATCTGAACATATCATTGCTGTCCTGACACGACACCCTGCGGTGATGTCTAACCAGTATCCAAACATCTAAAATATCAAGTTATTACACTCCTCACTACTCCCAATAATACATTTATATCTTATCCATACAATATCTTCAAAAGGCACCTTCAATCAGCAGCATATAGTATTTCTGTATGTCTGTGGGGAGTCTGATGGTCAGGTCACTCAGAGTTCATGTTTTTCCTCCCTTCTTTGGAGCAAGGCAAAATTCAAGCTGTGTTAGACAAGCACAAAAAGATGTCAGACTGAATCATGTCATATAGGTTATATCTGGGTGTTCCACTAGGCTCTCTGGGGGAACACTGACACTGAATGTATATACTGTGTTAAGAAGAACATCGCACATAAACATTGCAAACTGAATTTTATTGTCATAATTAGAAAAAGGTTGTGATGCATAGTGAAAAACAGAAATAGCTGTAGGGATCAAAATTATGAAATTTATATTGACATATATCAAGAAAATGGTTACATAACATTTTCCATTTTAGTAAATCATGGAATTGTGTGATTATTTGCATTAGTTTACTTTATTATAACAGGATGTGTTATTTTAAAGTGCCATGGCTTAAAAATGTTTTCCACACTTGAAAATAGCCTTTAATACAACCCTTTCAAAGTTGAGCACCTAAGTGCACGCTTGAAATTGAATAAACATCCTTGTTGAAAACTATGGTAAAAGTAGATAAAAGTGCAAATAAAATACATCTACAGACATGTTCAAATTATTGTAAATCAAAGTTCATTAAAAACATTTGAGATGATAAACCTGATTATTTATTCCAATTCCTTTTTTTATAGTCATTAGTGCAACGGTCTTTTGCACAAAAAGAAGAAACATCAGTTGTTGTAGTCAATGCCGTCCAAATAATCAGGAATTGGCAGCCCAGAGAGGACGGTTAAACATCTGTTCCAGACATTAAAGACCGGGCACACAGGCTGGGCGAAAGCGATGTTAAAGGTATACAAGTGCTGTGAGGCCACGGCGTCATAGAACGAGAGACACCCACAGTCATAATCCAACAACACTCCGAGACGCCGCAGGTGTGGAGACGGTTCAATGGGCATCTCCTTACAGTTGTGACGCACCATCCACGAGTTGTTACAGCGAGACAGTACCCAAGAGGAGGAGTTCTTCCCAACCCACTCATGTTTAGGGGCAGACTTGTAGGCAATGCCAACTGCAAACCTGAAGAAAAAGTAAAAGATTATATTGAAAAATGACCTTTTTTCCCCCAAAAAATGATGAACTAAGTAGCAAAATGGGCTCACCATGTGCTTCCGCCTATCAAAGCCTCCCAGTAATGTCGGCCGCTGTCAATGTAAACGTTTCCTGTGACTCCGTAGCTGCTGTGGCTGGAGAAGCGGTCCTGACTGTGGCTCTTCTTGGATGACGTCTCATCTCTTTCGACTGTCAGATTATCATGGGAAATTCTCAATTTCCGGTGGGCTGTTCTTGGGTCCAACTTGAAAGGCTGACCTAAAAATGTATTGATTTCAGATGCCACTATAGATATACAACCGAATGAAAGTTGTATGGCATTAAGACTTACTGTTAGTCTTTAGTTTGACTGGCTCACTGTTGCGATTTCCAGCCTGGTTGATGGCCTTCACTACAAAAATATACTTGGTTCCAGACTGGAGACCGTGCACAGTGTAGTGATTCTGCTTGATGTTTGGCACTATCATCCAGCTATCAGCCGAATTACACAGACCTGCAGTCAAAGAAAACACTGAAGTCACAGCCTGGAACAAGTCAAAAACATAATTAAACCTCTTGTTGAGCGGGGACTTTGTTCAGTATTCAGATGGAGAGACACAATCCTGTCTAATCATATGCCCTGTTTCAATCTATAGCAGCTTAGTGGCACTCATTGAAGAACGCATGAAGAACGAAGCAGATAGAAATAAATTGCCTGACTGAACAAGCTGTGGCCTTTTTGGAAAATGTTCCTCCATCAAGCTGTTTCTATTTAAAAACAATATTCAGCACAGGAATTGAATCTTATCATTTCCTTCATCCTCTTTTAGATAATCTTAACTCATTAAATACAAAGCCTTGAAAGAACACTCAAAGCTTTTTCACAAAGCAATGGAAAAATCTCCATATTTCTTTTACTTGTACTTACTGACAACATTTGATTGGTTGGTGAAAATTGTGTATTGAAGTTCATATGAAACAACAGCGAACTCATCGTCTGAAGTCCAGTGAACTGTGATGGTGTCATAGGAGGCTGTACATAATTCCTCGCGGATTTGGGGCGGATTTGGAGCTGCAAACAGAAAACAGAAAAAAACATGGTTCTGCATTGGTAATCAATGTCGAATCCAGTCTGCATGCAAGAGCACAAAGAATAGCCAGCGTTCCACGGCAATCCACCAAGAGCTACAAAACAATTCGGTACAACATAATCACAGTTGGCGTGCAGTTTCATTGCTATTAAACTGCCAGTTCAAATATCCTGCTACCCCTGACTTTTCACTACCTGCCAAATAGGTTTTATTTGTTGGCATTATAATTGCCACTTGTAAGGAAGGGTTAGATAATATTAGGTTTTTCTGTGGACAAAGGGCAAGATCAAGCTCTTGGTATTTTTTAATTTGGAAGATTCCATTTGTACCATTGAGACATAGTACCAAATATACAGAACTAATCATCACATCCACAAGGGGTCAGTAAGGGGACAAATGCTTTAATTCTATTAGGATCGTCACAAATCGAATCATTTTCAGTTGAAATACGTAAGCGTTCATTCAAAAAGTATTTTAGCAGGATAGATGTGTTTACAAGGAGTCACCCAGCAGCTTTTTGGGTTGTTCCACGGCTCTTTAGTTTACTTTTTTAATATAGTTTTTGCCAATACATCACTATGGATTGCATGGGCAAAAACAAAGCAGCAATATGGAGGATTTTGCCAATATTGTTTGTTTTTTGACATTCAATCCCAAAAGCTATTAGCCATTTATCAGTTTAATGTAAGCCTACAGTAGATCCAGATTGTGTTGTCATATTTTAGGCAACTTTCAGTTTGCGATTTTAAGATTCCAAATACTCTGACTAAAATATACAGACATTTTTTGGGGTTCCACGTCTTTTTGTTTACTTTTTTAATTAATAATCTCTATGAACGTTTGGCACATCTTGCCAGTAATGTGAAGCTCTATATTCTTTATAAACGTTGAACAACATTCTGTTATTTGTAGCGCTAAATTGCAACTTTTTTAAAAGTGTTGCTGCTTCCATCTAATTCAAAATTCCACATAAAACATATCATCACAATAATTCACCTGTGAGGTAATCCAAATTTTCCAACATCTTCTTCTCTCTTGTGAAGTCCAAAGCAAAGGTATCAAAGTTGTCATTCAAGTTAATTTCTGGCAGGAGGATTTGGGAGGATGCTGTTGCCATGGAGACCCTGTAACACCAAATAGAACAAAGCAATTCAGCATCCTTCCATCTGGATGGGGCTGTCGTGGGTGTCATGCGGCGCCTGTTCTCTCACCTCTCACAGATGCTTTTGGCTGTCTGCAGGAAGCGAGCGTGATCCGTCTCCTTCAGGGTCTGGTCGGCCTGAGTGATGAGGGACGAGGACCTTTCGATGCACTGCTTGCAGCTGGCAATCTGCTGAGCCAGTTTTCTTAGACGCATAGACTGACCAAAGCAACACAGCAAACGACTGTAAGCATTAGACAATCAAGCAGCTATAGTTGAGCTGAGCATCATTACTGAACTTACTAATTAGATAGTGAGTTCAGTAACTTGACTTGACATCATTGATATTTTTAATATTTTGTAACAGTCCAAGTTGTTTTCTAATGCAAAGAACAAGTAGTAGCACAAAAAAATCACAGCACAATTATAGGGTTGAAATAGCAAAGTAACTAACACATATAATTATGGTAAACACATAGTAATTATTTATTTAGTTGATAGGGACAGTGCATATTAATTACATTAAATATGCGATTATAGCGAATTATTACTCAATTATTGAAATTGGACACATCAGTATGAAGACCATAATTGACCAGGAAACTTGTATATATAGCATGAAAAGAGGGCTGTATTGCTCGTTATCCCAGTTACCATGCATTTTCTTCCTATCACCATGCTCTTACTGTGCTCTACAGTAAAGTGTGACCAATAATTGTGCACATTGTATTACAAATTATAGTGGAAAATGTGAAAGGCATATCAGTCCATAATGTAATATTCCTTACACTGAGAGTAGAATACAGCAAACTCACATTGTGTATTCTGACTTCAATCTTGGTGTTGATTAGACCTGATTATATCTAGGTTTATTTTGGTCTTGAAACTTTTCTTTATCCCCATCAGAACAGCATGTTTGGTTGTTTCAGAATCAGGAAAAAGTTTTATTGCCATTGCCAATGACAAGTTTACAAACTAGGAGTTTGTCTGCGATATGATGCCACATAAAACAATGTTATATGAATAATAATAGTTTAAAAAATCTATATAAACTATGTCTAAAAAAGGGGAATACAAAAAAAATAAGGTATTAAATAAAAATAGACTGTACAGAACAACTGCGAAAACTGTTACTGGTGAAGCCTTACAAGAAAATAGAGGGTCCTCTCCCAACTCTCTCCCAGACTGAACAGCACATTGCCTCTCTAACGACATATAGAAGATGTGAAATGATTCATGAACCCTGGCACATAAATGTATACTGCAGATAAAGTGCCAGAAATACTTCAGAGATATTAGTAATGATTTAGTGGCAGCAGAAGATAAAAGCGACCCAGTAAAGTCTGAAGTCTTTAGTAGGAGCGGCGTGTGGCATATCTCTGAAAAAGTCATAATCTATGCAAACCTAAGGGGATGTTGGCACAAACTAGATTTGGAAAAGCACAAGATCAGAGAGCATCAGTTTTGTGAGCTAAGATGTAATGAACTAACACAGCTTGCACAAGTCTATAATTATACGGCTGTAAGTGTGTCAGTGTTTTTGAAATGTTTGCAAGTTGTAAATTGAGTGAAAATGAGATAAATAAGGTATAACTGCATTGATTGATTGTGAAGTGAAGTAAAACACAGACCGATCAGGCAGCTTTAGCTTTAGCATCTTCTCATTTGGCCTTGTCCAGTCATAAATTAAAAAAAATAAAATAATAATTATATGATTATATATATATTATTGCACTTTTATTCTACTGGCCCAGCTGTGTCCAACCTTTGCGCACACACATCACATTTGGGACTAAATTAAGCCAACTTGGCCTGGACCATGACTAAACCAGTCCATATCAGGACTAAACCAGGATCAAACTAGGTGGACCAAATAACTAATACATGTTTGTTATAATGTTATCTCTGATCAAAGAAAATGAACAAACTGTGTACACAAAAAGACAAAGTGTTCAAAATACAAAACCTTAGTATTCACTCTGTCACTATTGCTGATGGCTAGCTCAATACCAAAAAGTGCATTGATACCAAAAAATATTTGTTCTCATGCAAAAATATCAATAGGTAAAAGTTTTTTTTTTTTACCAAATTCCAATACATTTTTGGAATATGTTATTTTTAGTTTAGTTCATTATGTATTTTATGTATTATTTATTTATTTTCTAGATACAGTTCAGGCTGAGTCAAATAATGATAGCCTCTAAGCGCAAAGGAACTATTATTTAGTTTAATTTATTTCTTTATTGAGACAGGGACAGAATATAGGCACAATATACATAAACCTTAACAAGAGAGATGCATTGTACCAGGCTGTAGCTCAAGTGCTCATTTTATAATAAGTTTCATTGCATTGTGGTACAAGACCCATTGCTATCGGTATCAGAGCGAATGCCATTGTGTTTCTTGTGGCAAAAACTAAAATCACTGATATCGGCCATCATTTTCAGAGGTGCATCCCATCTCAAGCCTATATTTACAGGAAAAACCCCAACCACCATAACACATAACTGTAACAGTCAGAAGAATATACAGTATTTTCACAGATTTTCCTACACTACTGTATCTACGACAAGCTCAGTGCAACCGTCATTGATTATGTGCCTATTTACAGTAAAACAACACGCCCGATTTCTATATTACATGGCTTTCATCTATGATACAATCCACAAGCGGCCGCTGAATGTTATAGAAATAAACAGAGGATCCTTATTCATAAAACACAAGGGGTTATAAACAATACCTTGCCTTCCTTTATCTTGCTGGCGATAATTTGTCTTCTCTGTTGTACGATATTAATCAGCAGGTCACACTCCTCCAGCAGCTTGTTTTCCTGTCTTGTTGCATTTACCTAGAGTGCAAATAAACATAAGACATAAGGGACACATAAAAATATAATCTGCAAAAAGATATAGGGCCAGGGCAGTAATGTAGTAATTTACCTGCCACCGCAATATATTATGCTGCACCGTGGGTAAGACCATCATAATTTTAGCGTACACTGTATTACTGACGGCACAGTTAATCAATATGTATTAAAGCTTGGTGTGACAGGATAACGGCACGACGGAGCTGATAATTCATGTCCTGTCTTTTCTGACTGGCCGGGCTGAGTAGAGCAGTCCGGCCCTGATCGATCCATTTCACTTAATTACACCAAAGCAATCATCCCCGACTTCATAAAATGTATGTTAAGCGGAGGCCACCGAGATTAAACACTGATGCAGAAGATGATATCATATTTGTGAGTCAGTACACATGGGGCTGGAGAGATATTCAAAACACCTCCCCAGACTGGAGACAGAAATAATGGCATTTGCATTTGTATGTTTTATGTATGGTTGCTTCCGGGGATGATGAAAACTGTTTTATTTATCATTACTGCCTGTAAGTTTGTTTAGGAAAGTAGTTGGAAATTTTTATCCCGACCATTTGCGAGCAATAAAAAGTATTTGTTCGGGGTTTTTTTTCATTGTGGGCCTGGTTTAGGATTTTAGACTTGAGTCCTGAAGTAACCTCCATTTTTCCAGTCTTGGGTAGAAAAATGCTACTGTGGACCGGACAGATACAGTTAAAAAAGTAAAGTAAAAACAGAGAAAGCTTTGTCATGGTGTGTTTTAACTTAGAAGATCCCTATTTTCTTTGGCAGAGCTGCTTCTTGTTTCAGTAAATAATTCCATAATTATACAAAAGAATGTCAGATGGATAAACATTGCCCTGTGGAATCGATCATTGACATTTTATAACTCTTCTTTTAAAATTGATACTGATAAATGTTATTATACAGAGTTTAATAACTGTCTAATGATTGTTCTGTGGCGGTCTCTATTAGACTCACATATTAGTGAGTGCACATTGTATATACATTATTAATAAACTGAGCAAAAATTCTGCTCAAGTGGTAAAAATGTAACACAGAGTTCATAGTTTAATGACTTATTATCCGCTGTATCTGCACCTGAACGCGGACAGATTAACGGCCTCACCTCCACATGCTGGCAGGTTTGGATAAGTTTGCCCATCATAGTTTCCAATTCGCTGGTCCTCTTGATTAGATTGCTCAGATTGGAATCCAGGGCTTGCTGCGAAAACAAAATTGAAAAGGAATATTTCATTACATACTGTCTCCCCGTCAAAACGCAAACAGTCACAGTAAATGGTACAGGCGAGTTAAGCGGAAGAGAGCTGTACAAAACTGTAACAAGTGGAGGAGGCAAACACACACGCACACACACGGTAGGGCAACTCGATACGACTGATTGCATTTTGGTGTGTGATGAGTGAAGGGACCCCCAGTGCTCGCCGTGTGCCAAAGATCCCATGATTGTTGAGGCTAAGGCCGCGGAGCTTAGCTGAGCATCTGCCACTGATTTGGACAACTAAAGCCCAACTGTGCTAATCACTGAGTCAGATCAAAGGCTTCTGTTTCAAACTTAATCTGCTGCTGTAATTGGGCAGCGGGATGACTATGTCTCACGGTAGACATGAATTACACTTCTAATCAGATCTCAATTTTTAACTAAGGTTTAATTAGTCATAAATGTATGTCATGGCAAATAGGCAGAAATAACTGGAACTAATTAATATGTAATTTTCCGATGTAATTGGTATTGTTAATTTAAAGATGAACCATGTGTTTTCTGGTGAAGGGGCCGTTACCTGCTGTTGCTCTTGCTTTGCCTGGGATATTCCACAATATGGCATTAAAATGATCTATCTTTCACTGTATTTAATGCTGAAAAATTACCTTAACAAACATGAGTGGGGTCGCCTCTCAGCAGATCTGACCTGTATCTTGACCAGGTGACGTCACCAGCTTTTCTCCATGGAGATAGATAAGTTTAATGCCATACTGTGGAATGTTCTGAGAAGCATCTCCATGTAGACAAGAAGGTGGCAGACTCTCAACCAGAAAAGACATCGAGCACATTGAAGTGAAGGGTAGCTTCAGGCAGAAGTAGATATTTTTAAGCCCTAAATGTTCTATATGAAGAAAAATTCTGTAATATGAGTTACAAGTATAGTATAATTTTCTTTTCTCTTAAATTTGTTGGTGTGATTTAGGAAGAACCGCAACGTTTGCATGTTCTATCTTACAAAAATATTATCCTAAAAAAGATGTAGATTAACTGTAATAACTGCCTAATGTAAAAACCTTCAAAGCCCTAACTCTGCAAATACATTTTATTTTATGACCATTATACCAATGTGAAATGCTAATAGTAATAATATGTTTCAAAACAACATAATTCTAGCTAATATAAAGTGTATTAATATGGGTACTAAGACCAACTTGGCTCAAAAATGAAATAGTAATAGAACAGGTAAAGAGACTTTAGCTGAGCATTGTGATTTCATAAGGTTTATGCACTTTAAATTTCACAGCTCACAGAATATGATTTATTTATCTATTGAATAAGGTGCTGAAAGCCATTCTTGAAAAAACACCAAGGGAATTCCCCCAACTTACAACACCCCAAAGAATGAAAGAAATGTACAAACAAAGAACATTTTTAAATAATAATTGTATTGTGATGTATCCCACTAATGGAGGTGTTTTCCTACAAAGATTTTGACCTGATGAGGGGAAAGACAAGCAGCTTCCTTTGCTATGGAAAAGTCTGCTGCCCCACACCTTTGCTTTGGCCACTCTCTCTTCCTTCCTCGCCCGGTCTGGACGGGTCACTGTCAGGACCAGGAATTTTATCCTGTGTCGGCGCTTGGAATTTTATCAGTTGTCAAAGGTTACACGTCATCCTGTCACCACCTCCACTGCTGCGCCACAAAAACGTCTGTTACATTGACTGGCCATATTGTTAGGTACACTTGTTTTAATACTCTCAGGCAGTTTTATATCAAGTTTGAGTATAGAGTAGCAGTGTAAAAAATGTGGGTCTCATCCGCAATCATTTATGTGAACTCTCAAGATGTTTTTGTGTGAATACAAAAGTGTAAAGCTGTCACTTTATACAATAGTTTGTGCTCACTTGACTTCACAACTATGAACAGGTTGTTTGAGATTGCAGTAATTACTGGGCCTATCCACATGAAACAAAACTGGCACAAAGGTCAATGTTTTCACAGTCATTATAAATAATAAAGGGATATACTTTTCACAACAGCAACCTATTCTTAATCATTGTCAATGCCATGTTTAAGCAAATAAAATCAGCTCTCTTCCCTGTTCTTATCCATGAACTGGACATGTAAATGCAAATGCATTCGTTCTACTGGGGATCACTTCTGTTAAATTGTGATGGTTTCAGTGTCTGGAAGAAGAAATAAGCACATTTTCTCATCTTACCAAAATAATAACATGTTGTTAATGCAAACAAATAGCACTAAAGTCATATAATAAACATTAAAATTAGCTTCCTCAACAGCTAATCCAGGCATAATTTCCCAGTTTAAACAATGCCAAACAGCGGCTCTCTTTGGCTGAAAATTACGCTCTGAGCCAGAAGAGGCGGCGGAGCAGAAAGAGGAAACAGACAGAAAGAGCAGAACCATGGATCTGGGCTACGCACTGAATTACTAAACAATATCGATATTTACAATATGGCCAAATTTATATCTTGCTCAAAATTTATATATCAGAAATATCGACATCAGCCTTTGCTGTAACCGTATTCTTTGTCACAAATCAACAACTCGAAACTCAAATTTGCACCATCTGTGTCCTGTCCTATAAGCCATAAAAGAACAATTCCACTCTCAACGAGATTTCTGTATTTATTTACTCATTCATCCCAATTTAACGTCTTCCAGTAACATAATACATGAAAGGAAATGCCTTTTGTTGCAATGTAAGCTGCCGAAGACTGAATGTAAGATCAAGTGGGAAAAAGCAATAATAGCCGTAACAATTTCTAATGAGGTAAAATGGATTCTATTCATCTTAGCTCTATTTGTGTGGCCAATAATGTAAACACAGCTCTGACAGATTAACTTATTAAGTAAGAGAGAATAGTGTTAGCACGTTCATTAAATACTGAATCAGATAACAGGCATCCAGCAGCCTCACAACACAATGTGGCATATTAATAACAGCTACAATAGCATGGCTCAGCTTACAGTGAGCCAGGGCCTATACAATGGTGCAGGGTATGGTTACTCTCACTAAGTCTGTTGTACAAGGTGCATTTGGGGGTCATAAGATTCACAAACTGGAGTTCCTAAATGAGGAATTAAAGAAATGGTCACCTGGTCTTCTTCTTGGTAAGAATCATCACGCCCCACACAGAGAAAGTGTCCGGGGGGTTTCTGCACAGCGACAGCATGATCGAACAAAGGAAAGAGGGTTAAGATGGCTCCCCGCGTGCCTATCCTACCTTAAAAGGAGAGCTGTATATCAGTGCCGGAATGACCAAGCGTGAAAGAATGAGACAGGTACAAAGAGGCTTTAAGTGGCTTTTGTGATACAGTTTACATAAGCCCCTCGTAAGGCATGCATGGACAGTGTGCACATTCAGATGGACAAAAAGAAGCCTTTATTATTCATGCGTATGCCATGCACCCCTGAGAATCCAGGGGAAGCTTTTAAGTATCGGAGCAGGTTATTAGTAAGTAGAACATGCACAATGTACATATAACATACGTGCAGCTGACTAATATGGCTTTAATTATAAAACATATACGAGTGACTATATGTCACACCAACTAAATGATTCAACACATTAAACGTAAATTTGTTGAGCTGCATTTCTATTTTCTTCTCCGAATGACCTTTTGAAATATGCAAAACATACATGATACTTTCTTGGTACTTTTAATGTTTTGGAACTTATGTTTTGTCCATTGTTTGGATATATGGTTGTTTTTTTAAGGGTTTACGGTTCACTCTGAGCTTTTTGCACACGTTTTCGAATTTGATTTCCAAACTAAAAATGGAACAAAAAATGTGCTAAACCAAATGAACATGGAGTTGTATTTCTTTTTTTTAAATTCACAACGTTCGAGTAAATCTAAATATTTAAACTGTAAAGTTTTTTGCCGAAAATACTTTACCCCAGAGCATGATGTCATCAGGTGCTTATACACAATGTCTACTTTGTGTTTTTAAAGTCCAAATTTACAAGCAGACTCTAAATGATCACTTCAGTGCTCAAAATGCACTACACAGCTAACAAACTTCAACGCTATAAATATTTTTCAAGATGAAAGACCAAGGCTAAGATGTCCAATTATTTCAAAAACCCCTGAATAATGCATCCTATAAGATTGAGAAATACCGGTTCTTTAATACCAAGCCAGAGTCTGAGCAAATGACGAAGCTCATACATTTAAAATAAGAGTTGGAGCTCCAGAGCTACCTTGTTATATGCTCCTGCTAATAGCATCTTGTCATACCTTATTGATGTCACCCATCTGTTCAGAGAGAGGAACCAGATCCCACTCAAACTGTGAGGGACCGCTGTGCAAAGGGAGTCATTTAAGGCTGGCCAAGAGGGAGACCGCCTCTGAACCTCATAATGAATATTCTTCGCTTGTAGATAACATAACGTGCGGCCTGTACCAATTATCATACAACATTCATGCTTTTGTTCAGTGCTTCTCTTGTTAACAGCAATCCTCAATTCAAGCTTCATTTTAATTAGACGCACATGAACCTGTCTTTCACATATTGATGCTGTCTTACATTATACAAAAATAGATATTGTGGTTGTAGATACTTTGCATGTGTGCTAAAACTAGGAATGTCAAGATTATTCAACCGAGGTTTCCTTCGTATACAGAATTGAATAGAATTGTAAGCAGCAACAATGAGTCATTTCAGTTCAATATATACTCCAGAAAAGTCAAACTAATTAGTACTTTTTTATCTCTGGCTGTGTATGTGACGATATCAGTACTTTTTGTTCAGAATGTTTGATTTCATAAAGCTAGACAAATTGAGTATTTCACTGTGTTTAGGTCAACAATCGACAAAAAAATTATAAATATTGATATAGCTGGTTTGTAACAGGTTTTTCATATATATATATTTTTTTACATGCTATTATGTCTTGAACTATTTGACGGATAGCCTGAAAATGGCACTTTTAAATTAAGATTTTGTGATTTCTGCCATGTCTTTTGTGATTTTAATGCATTTTTCCCTGTTGTGTGAAGCACTTTGAATTGCCTTGTGTACGAATTGTGCTCTACAAATAAACTTGCCTTGCCTTACAGTGGATGAATATATTATAGATATGGATATATAATAGTCACTTAAATAAATAGACAGAACATAGTCGTACGTGACTTATACATAATAGTTCCTCTTTTTTATTTGGTTACACTTTACCTTGAGTTTGTCGTATCTGTCGCTCAGGGCCGCTACCTGATGATCCCTGTGGCGCCCCACCAGCTTGCAAAGAGCACAGATCAGCTGTTCGTCAGTCACACAGTACATGTTGACCTTCTCCTCCTCGTGCTCCACACACATGAACCCGCGCAAATGGGAGTCCTGCAGGGGCTCGATCAGCCGGTGGCCCGTGAACGGCTTCTTATTGGGGTGCGTGGCCTTTAGACACTCCTCGCAATAGGACACTTCGCAGGTAACGCAGGTCTTCACGGCGTCCTGCGGGGGGTCCTGCTCACAGAATTGACACTGAACCCTGTCCGCCATCTTTGTGTAACAGTCTGCGATGGGACGGTCCCGGCGCGTTTCGCTCGGTGAGTTGGGTCCACTCAGCGAGGCCTTCTGATAGCGATCGATGATGTTTTGAAGGGTCACGTTGCGCTTGAGTCCCTCTAGACCCTTCTGGTTGAGGGTGATGACATAGCGGCAGGTGGGGCACTGGAAGGCGCTGATTGAGTGGATGGGCTCACTGGGGGTGCAGTGGGAGACCAGGATGCGGTGGGCACAGTTGAAACAAAGGCTATGTGCGCAGGGCAACAGCAGCGGGTCCTCAAAGAGCTCCAGACAAATTGGGCAGGTCAGCTCCGACTCCAGTGTTTCCATCTTCAGGCAAAGCGCAGTGGGGATGACAGCAAAATCCACGGAAGCTGAACAGCTATCTGTGAAAACAAGCACAGAAGACAGTTCACTTTGTAGAGCAGGCAAAAGGGGCAATCTTAACATTTGATGGAGTGAACTAAGAAGGGAAAACTAAACTAGGTGGTGCTTACTTGATTTTTAATATATATATGTGTATATATATATATATATATATATATATATATATATATATATATATATATATATATATATATATATATATATATATAGATAGATAGATAGATAGATAGATAGATAGATATAGATATAGATATAGATATAGATATAGATATAGATAGATAGATAGATAGATAGATATAGATATAGATTATATACACACACACACACACACACACACATATATACAGTGTCACTATCTGGTTCTTTGAAGGGCAATGGTGATTGTTTTTGCTTTCTTTTTTGGTACAGATGTAATTTGTCAACTGAAATGGGACATTTTTTCCAAGGCACACCTGGTAATATCTCAAGGCACACTAGTGTTCCTGGCACACTGGCTAAAAATCAATCTTCTTGAGTTTGAGGTTTGGGCTACTCTACCTACCTATTAAATCTGTGCAGGTTTTACTCTTCTTACTCTTCTTTAATCTTTCTTTATCTTTTCTTAAAATGGATCCTAATATCTTGGTTTGAATAATACAATGAGCTAGTCTATCCCCTCTGTAACTGAATATATAATGAAAGAATTATGCATATTATCAAAATACAATTATGGTAATGAGACCAAAATACAACAAGAAACCAGACTAGATAAAAAAAAATGTGTGAGGATTATGCACAGAGCGATTTGGCCTGAAGTTACACTGTTGCTATTTCACGTTGGCAGCGTTCTCCAGCGTCTCGCCTGTCCCCATGTGTTTCTGTGCGTACTGTATTCTGCGGCAGGATGGACAGCTCAGCCAAGCAGAAGTATATTGGCCTGATGGCTGGGGCGCTAGACTATCACAGACACTGAGCCTTTGTTCTCAGCCTTTCGGACACCCACAGCTGCGAGCAGACACACTGCTCCATGTGAACCCGCTCATTATGTGTGAAGAAGCTAGCACTCATTATCAGTACAGTGTGGCCCCCCCTTTTTGAAGTCGCAGGGTTACAGCAATTATCTCAGAGCTACTTTGGTCAGTTCTTTTCAGCTCTTATTGGAATACCCACAGATATTTAGCCGTGTCACTGCACTGGACTGGGCCATTGTGTCGACTGACTGTGATGCACCTGTGGATGTTTAATTCCATGCCACTGAATCAAAAGTGTGCAGGAGTTATGTAGTGCGTACTGACACTGCAAAGACTTGTCTAACATGGTTTTGATCGGTTTTAACGCTAAGAAGTTCACAATATGTAATTAAAAAAACGACACATTTATATCATGACCACATAACGAGGGCAGCAAGTGTTCAACTAGTCAGCGTATATTTTTGGATTAGTCAACTAGTCAAACAGTTATTTCCATTGTATATTAAGACTTTATTATCAACCAAATAAAGGGTGAAATATGCTGACTGATATAGATAATATTTATGAATAAAATGTATTCTTGATTACAGAAATGTAACTGTTTATTATTTTTTGTCATTTTGATAATTAATCCCGCTGTCTTTGTTATGAAAGGTCTTTTGGCATGTGTAGTCCAGATAAAAATTCTGATTATCAAAATATGACTATTACTTTTTATAGTCGAGTAGTCACGATTAGTTGAATAATCGTTGCAAATCGTAGCGTACCAACTGGTTTTGTCGAAATGGTTAAAGTACAGCAAGTCAATCACAAGCAAATATATAACAAAAACAAGTCTGTATCAATGAAATGATGGTACTCCACCTCAAACAGACTTACCTGCTCAATATCAGAGCCATAAAGATATGTGAGGTGTACAAATAAATAATAACATTTCACATATAAGTGCAGTCATAATTTTTTCCCGTTTAATCCTGGTGTACTCTTTCTGAACTTTTGATTGAGACTTACTTATGGTTGCGGTCTCATACCATCTGTATGATGCCACCACCCGCATCAAAAATTGACTTAATCGCAATAGTTTTAACAATTGTCATGTTCTTGTTTTTCTCAATAATAATACAAAATAAGGACAGAGTGTTTGCTACACAGCAGAAAAACTGCATCCATATGTCTTGCCAAATATGTTACCTTATTCAGACATAATTCCACTAGTGTCCTAAATACTAATGCATAAAGAGCTTTTTTAGACCAATACAATGCAAGGGCTAATCCTCTGATGTCATCGTCTATTCTATAAAAGACACTGAAGTCACCAAAGCTGTGTAAACTAATATTGTGGCAAAGAGCTACTGCTACTGCCCCGAGTACATTACTCAGTCCATTCATACAAGGTTTACCCACCGATGGATTTCGCCCTTCTTTGCTCTGCTGATACATCTCTGCTGTAAGCAAACTTCTGTCCCGATTCATAAAAATATAACCATCATAACATATGCATGCTCCCTAAAACCCAGAAAGTCATTAGAGAGGGACATCCAGATGGCACAAGTCCTGCCAGACCAGTAATCCTGCAAGCAGAGCTGTCATTAGGCAGAAAAGATTGGAGTAGAGGTAGCAAGCACAACAGGAAAAGTTGCCCGACAATTCCAGGAAAGCCAGCTCCACCTACAGCCGGAGCGCTGGCCAGTACTGGAAGAGAACGACACAAAACAGAGAAACAGAGCTGGCATGTGTTTGAGGGATGAGAGAACAGGCTAAATCAGCACATAACAGAGCCACAAGAATGCATAGAGTGGTAGCCAATGCCCTTACAGAGAGGTTATGTGTCCTCAGCCCTGCCCATTCACCGCACACCTAGATCACTTTCACCTCTCCTTGTGTGACCATTCCTCTTTTCACAATGAGCTTTTCTCACCACTAGAGTTTCAAAGCGATGGGTAAAGGACACTTGAGTGCTGTTCACAAAGACAGATCCAAACCCTGAGTGATTTGAAACACTCCCATCAACCTCATGTAGCGCGCTAAGCCGAACAGCCCGAATGAAGGACGTGCTTGCAAATGAAATGAGACAGAGAGTTGACAGGGAGTGCTATGTACACTGATGTCCCGGCAAGCTTCTATCCTTACGTGGGGAATCACTGAGGTTCCATCTGCTTACAGCGCGCTGCTTGTATGTTTGCAGACATAACCCCCGCCGGGCTGGCTTTGAATTCTCCTGTCGTTCAAAAAAAGGGAGGTCCCGCGAGTGCTTATCCTCCAGGCTGAGAGCAAGCCGAGGCAGACTGTAAATATTAAAGAAGCGCTAAAAGTTCAGACAGAGTGGTGGGTGTGAGCGCATTGTGCCTGGGAGGCGCACGTGGGATGTGAATGGCATTCCCTTGGTGTCAAAAATGAGCCGTTCAAAAGGGGGAAGGAGAGATGTGACGCATAATTAGACTGGAAATGAAAATAGACTAATTAGTATTTGTTTCTGCGTTTGCATAGCTGTTTTCAATCTGACCGAAATATAAACATACAAGGATAGATTTGCAAACTCTAACTGTAGAGATTAGATTGACATGGCAATTGTATAAATAGGGGGCATGCATGAAATGAACATCGGGAAGGATAGACGATCTGAAAATAGGCTATAGATAAAAATGGGGATGGTTCATTTGTGGAAAATGCTCCCTAGTCTGTTAAAAAAAGACACATTTAGAAAACCTGATCGAATATCACAGATACTGATATTATAAGCGATATGTTATTCAATATATAAATGTATGATCACATATAATCCTAACATTTGAAAAGACTCAAACGTTGGTGAGTTTGCTTGTTCTATAAATCATCTAGCCCAATATACTGTATATCTACTTATCGTGCAAAAAGAATCAGATCTAGAATCGTTGTAACAGCAATTTTGTTTGGCTTGCTATACTGCATTGTTTGCCAGATTATTTATTATCTAATCTCTTAACATTTAAACCTTACACAATACTTGCATCCCACTCCAAAGTTTAGTTGTGTTGCTTGCAATGCTTTGAAATATAAAATGTCAGTGTCCAAAACAGTTACAATAAGTATGTTTTTGGTAGTACAAATATAATACACAATTTCTAGCAAAATTCAAAAACTTTAAACAGGTTTTCAATTGCGTTTAACTTGCGTTTTAATGATAAATGGAGGCAGTTGTCACATAATAGGTGTAATCACAATGTGCAATGTCTCTAACAAGCCTCAACATGACTCCTACCGTCAATTATGTTCACTAAAAATAACAATATCGCATACACTACCGACAGTATAAATAAAAGCAGCATGTTAGTCATAAGTAACTTTACATATTGATTTACAATATAACTAAAACATTTTTGGGAAGAAATAAAACATTTGGTGGTTGTAATGGTGCACTTTATGTCACTTATGAAAGCAGTCTGTTCTCTGATTTTTAAGACAGAGGCGACTTGGAGAAGTGACCACAGGAAGTTAAATTTGACAGTGGAATAATAGGAGTGAGATGAAACAATTACAGTCTATTTCCCGCTAAAGCACTTTCTAATCCTTTTGGTTCTGGGCTTAATGATGGCTCTAAAGCGCGCATTCAGCCACGCCACAGAGCCTGATATTGCTCTTTGTCTTTTTCCCGGGGCGGACACCTAACATATTTATCCTTAATCCTGTCTGCTGCACCGCTGTGACCGATGTGTGGCCCGGTGCCGCCTCCTCAAGAAGCCAGCTCAGCAGTGGCACATTCTGGAGTAATACGATTTACAGCTGGAGCAGTGCTGGCCAGCTGATTACACTGACAAATCTACCTGATCCACAGCTGCACACATCAGCTACATTAGCGGAGTTGGGTCAGACAATTAAACGGCATTTTATTACACTGACTGTACAATGAGGCGTATTAGTGGAAAATGAAGAGAGACAGAGTGGCAGAGTAAAGCAATCATATAGTTCTTTATCAGATGATTAAAAGGCAGTAAGCATAAATTTAGAGTTAATATGCACAGTGGAGCTTTAGGGGTTGGCATAACTTACACACTGCATATTAACTAAGTCATGAAGTAGTATATTGCAAGCGTTTTTTATAAAGCAAAAGAGTAATTTCAATGCAAACGATATATACTGTCGGCTTGTGGGGTCGACACTGCAGTAAGGGCATTGGATTAAATTGCAATATGTAAAACATTTCCAGCAAGTCTTATAAGTTATTCAGAGACGGCAAGGCAGTTGATGTTCCTTAGTTAGTTATTTTCTGATCTATTTTAAAATGATGTGCAAGTTCATTCATTATTCCATTCACAATATTCCAGCAAATGTCTTGGCTGTGGGTTTCAACTTATTGTTATATGCATCATTTTGGGGACTAGTTCACATTCAAAATATATCATTTTTTGTCCTAAATTGTCCATTTCTATGGCAACTGTCGTAATTTCTCATTCTCATTCTTAAACACAGGGATTTCTTTCCATTTTATGTGTAATGTCCTCTTGATATGACATATAGGTCACGTCATCATCTTAAAATCTCATCCAAATCATTATGTTTACAGTATTTTTTGCAAGTTAACCAGCCCACTGAGCAACAGGCTGAAGGTCATCATGGACCAATTCAAGGCTCCACCAAATTCCCTTCCTTTTTGGCACACTTGGCATGTGGCTTAGTGGGAAAACACTGCGTCCTTCCCACAACCACAAGAACTCAGTCGCTTTCAAATCCTCAGCCCACGTCGATAAAACTGCTGTGAAAATATGCTAAAAACCTCAGAAAGCCAAATGCAAGCTGCACGTGCTATCGTTTCTTGATATTATTCGCTAATTTGATGCCCCAGCAAGAAGCAGTCACTTAGCTGGGTGGATTTGGATCAAGAGCATTAAAAGAGGGACATCATGTGGTAGAAAGAGGTATTGCAATCTTTAGATACTTAACATAAACTGGCCTACATGCATACACACAAAATTAAATATGAATTTTAAAAAAAACAGCGAATACAAAATAGGTGAGTAACGCTCCAAACGAATAAAGCAGTTAAATTGTCTCACAGTTGATCAAAGCCAGCGGGAGTGGGCGTATGTTAAGCATTATGAGTGAATGATTTACAAGTTGTGTGGGAAACCGGGCCTAGACGTTTTATAGTCATGTTAAACCATAAACTGCAACGTCGCCGGCTTTCAAGACAAGAGATTCCTGTAGTTCACTCTCTGTTATCTTATCAGGGAATGAATGGCATGCTGTTCTTTATGCTACACAAATATTATGCTGCTCTACATACAAACTCTGAATGCATATTGCAGTTTAAAGAAATCCAGTGAAAAAGTGTATTCACATACAATAAGGATGAACCGAGAGCATCACAGTTGCAAACATTTCCCATAGCCTTCACACTTAGTCACCCTACCCTTCTAGTATTATGTGCTGCTAAACATGAAGGAATCTGTGCACACAACAAGGCCACACAACCTCTGTGCTTGAAGACAGCCCCGGCCCGTAAGCTTAGACACGCACTCTGACTCACTGTTTTGGTCCGAAAAATAAAACCTTTTGAGTAACAGAACGGAGGAAAAACATAAATCTTTTTATAGAACCAACAAAGAATTCACCTATGACTTACCTGGGACATGGTGACATCCATACACAGGCGAGGAGAGAGACGTTTTGTCAGTTAGCGTTGATTTACCAAAGTGATCCGTCAAAACTACCTCAACTCCCAGAGCTGCTATAGGGTTTCCAGTGTCTATGACCCTCTAACCCTGTTGTCAAAGTCGGCATCGGACTCAAAAGGATGATCGAAACTTTCCGCCCCTTCTCAACTCTCCTCGCTCACCACCGTACCTATCCCATGCATACACTGTGGGCTGCAAATCGTTACACTAGCCAATGAGAACGGGAGGGGCAGGACCAGAGCTGTTTCAGTGAACCACTCCAGGCTATGAGCACATGGAGTTTTGCCATAAGAGCAAACAATGGATTTTTGTCATTTTGAAATCCAAAATACTAAAAAGGCAGAAACTAGATACCAATGAAACAGTAGGGCTTTTATCAGGCACTGCAAAGAGTGGTATAGTAATACACTTGATACGGCTGACAAATGAACTAGTGCATAAGCTTAAGTAATGATTAAAGGGAAGAGCTACTAGTGAGGCAACTTTTCCATGTCAGTGCCTCAACATGACAAACCCACCAAGCTGCGATTTGAACTTATTGGAAATCAAAACACTGTGGAATGACAAAACACTAAACTAAATTTAGATTGGACTACTCCTTTTACTAAAACGCCGTTATGATAATTATATTTCAAAGATTTTCCGTGAAAATGTTACACATTTTTATTACATTTTAGCAAATCTTTAGGTTTTTAATTTTCACACTAGGCAATTGCATAACTATTACCGAGCAACCATGTTGTTCACTTAAACAAAACTCTTCTAATGTCTCAAAAATTAACAACATGTGGAAACAAATGTATTTTGTTGAATTCATGTTTAAATTCTGAGAAAATATGTTAGTTGTAAACTGTGCCAAACTTTGGGATGGAATTATGAGTCTCCCTAGTGTGATCTCATGTCCACTTCCTGACATGTTCAACATATTTTTCAAATTTTCTGCACAAACTGTTTCTTGGTTCAAGAAAATTATAGTTTATATTTAGAACAGGTATTATTCCACCAGATAAATTCAAAACTAGGCCTCCAGGCCAAGGTACAGGTCAGGGGTTTCATTTATAAAGCGTGCATGTGTACAAAAACATTACGTATGAGCCTTTCCACGTTACACTGGGATCCAAAAAATTAGAACTTGACAACAACATTAACAGTCCAGTCAAAAAACGTATAACTTTGTGCATCAGGGCTTTTTAAAATGAGGAAATATGTGCTCAGAGAGATAAGTAATTAGCAACTGTACGTCAATTTTTTTTAAGAATTCCATGAAAAACTTCCTAAATGAGACCTGTGGAGAGGCAGACAATAAGGACGCATACTTTTCAAGATACTTTGTCTCAATGCCTACTGTGGAACATCCCAGACAAAGCAATAACATCTCCATGGAGACAAGCAAGTGGCGGACCTCCACGCAAAAAAAAAAAAAGTACATTTTGACATTAATTTGCATCTTTGTTTTTCTGTGGCTATATTTCCTGACATAAAAACATACAGGAATGCATTGTGGCTGAGGCTGTTGACTTAGAAAGTGTTGAAAGTTGTCTCAAGTTTCATTTGGCATCTGTTCGCCAGCGTTTGGCACAATCACAAATGTTCCCAACACAAACATGTGCGGACAACTGCCATCCAAACCAAGGAAGAAAGCAATGTTGATCCCATAAAGTTGTATCAATTTCCTCAAGGATTGTTATGAGTCTATTACCTGACACAACCTTGTCGGACACACCATGTTTCTATTTTGGATACAGTGTTAAACAGATGTTATTTTATGTGGCCAGGCAGCAGCACAAAGCAAAGGTATTGATTTGAATTAACTCCAAACTCTTGCCAAGTCTCTTAAGTTTCAGTTTAGCCCACGGCCTTCAATTAAAGTATTGAAAGAGCAATGGAAACGGCTTTGATTTGGGCGTTGTCAAGGTTGTAATGATAATCGTTAAAAAGTGCTGCATAAACAATTTAAACACTTTGTAACTTTTGTTTGAAAAACAGTACATAGTCAATTGTCAAATCTATGTGGAATTACAGAGATCATTTGGTTCCAACTATTGACTGCATGCAATTGTCAAGGTAATCTATAATCTACACAACTTTTCTGAACTTTAAAAACACTGCAGACTGTCACTCATTGAACAATTATACTCACACTTCCAGAAACGTTGTTCAGACTTGATATTAAACTTGACATTTTTTATAAGGGAAAAAAGTGAAGTTGTTATATTTGGACCAGATCTCAAAATACAAATGGAAATAAAGCATTCTTACCCCTCATCTAAATCCACATGGAATTTCAGAGACAGTTCTGTTTCAGTATTGCCATTCACAACCTTTTGAACGTCTGAACGGCTTCATGGTGACTGAGTAGCAAGCACTCTCGCCTCACAGCAAGAAGGTTCTTTGTTTAAGTCCTTGGCAGAATGAGTTTGGTGGGATCTCGAATTTCCCAAAACATGCACCACACATACACGGACCCAGCTAGGTACTCTTGATCAAGTGTAGCTAAAGCTCGCGCTGCTCCTGACAGCGGCAGAAAAATGGACACTAACCTTGATTAATTAAGAAAATGCAGAATGTGAATAGTTAACACTCCCTACACAACTTCAGTGCTCCTGAATGGGTGAATAAAAGATTTACTTAAGAGAAGAAATATTATTTGTTTGAGACAACAGAGATACACTGCTCATCCCTGCTTATTCACTTCAGAGGTACTTGCTCCCCCCCAAAAAACACATTTGTATATCTAACTTTATTAAATTGAAATCAAGGTAATTTAGGTTGTTTAGCAGTTTGGCAGCATGTTGGGTAAATGACAAGATGTCCCAGGTTCAATTTCCCATAAACCTAAATCCTCTGCAGTCGACGGCAAACACTCAACAAGGAATGCTTTTCTTGTTGAAATTCTGGCTCAGGTCTGGAAAAAGATTCCAGTACATGTACACCAAAGACTGTATATGGAAGTCAAAATAAACTTCTATGTACGTCAATAATCTACTCCTAAATTACCAACACGAACAAGAAAGTCTACCTTAAGATCCATCTAAAAATAATATCGAAATGTTTTTGAAAAGCATATGAAATTGCTGAGAATTCAGTTCATTGTATATGCCATCTATAATTTAAAGTTCTAAACTTAAAAAGCACTTCAGACTGTCACCCAATGGAACAGTTAGAGCTTACCTCACAGTTTGCAGCAGGCAGTCCATGCTCTTGGTGACAGATGAAGACATGAGCAAAAGCCAAGAGGGGAAAAGATTTATTTTAAAAAAAAACAAAAAAACAGTGGCTTTTCTCGCAAACCTCCTTTTTAGCTTCTCACTTTTTCGACTGCCACTATCTCTGAAAATTCCCCTCACACAGCCCCTCTGCTTCTTCTAATCCTTTTCTAAAGCGAGCCCAAAAACTGTTCCAAATGGTTCAGCCGTGCACCGACTTCTCAGGCTCTTTGTATTTTTTTGGCTGGGATCATTAACTTAGTCCCATGAGAGAGAGGGAAAGAGCATGGGAGGTAAATAAGCCCCCTCATGCCTCACTCGCACTCACCCCAGCTTCCTCTGGGATGCTGTCAATCACCTCTGATGATGAGGTGTGGAATCGGTGGCTGTTTTAACAATCAGGAAAGATGCTGCTGATTGGTCACTGGGGAACAACTCTATGGGCCTAGAGATGCTGCGTCCTAATGAGATGTGTTTGAGCTGACTTCTCTACACGTTGTAGTAGATTGTGACATATTATGGGAAAAGACAAAGAATGTGTTTATGGACTTTTATAAAGTTTTGTTACACACCAACTTATGCTATTTTGCAACGATAAAGAGACCTTGCTACAGACAGGAATATATTTTTGCAGAGGGGTAAATACTTTCTGTAAGAGCGCTGCACAATTTTTGGGGAAAAAAATGAAAAATTGTCACTTTTCTGACCAGGATTCAGGTGCTAAACTAATATACGAATTCCATTTATCAGAAAAAGTTGGTAGAGGTCCTAATTCTATGATCTATTTAATTGCACTGGTTGTGATTTGATAACTTCATAGTAACCATAATTGTATACGAACATATATAACTTTTACTGTAATGTGTAAGTACCACATAGAGGTGGGCTATATATATAAATGTAGATGTAGAATTTTTTTTTTGAAAAAAAGCTACAGAAAGAGTCTTTGACTATTGGGATACACCCAAACATATTGAGATATTCAATTTTGTCGATATTGGCCACCCCTTGTCATTAACATTAATAAACATTAAACATTACTTATTAATAAATAATTATATATATATATATATAAAATATATTATATATATATATATATATATATATATATATATATATATATATATATATATATATATATATATATATATATATATATATATATATATATATATAAAAATATATTTATTTATTTATTTTTTATTCCACATAGAGACCAAAGAACCAAATCATGAAGACATTTACACTGTAGACTTACGCTGTAGAGGGACTGCCCATGGCTTGAGGTCAATTTGAATAATTACAACATCTTTAAATGGCCTTTTGATGCAGTTTGGACACTCAGTGGGGGACACTGGGAAGGAAAGCACGAAGCTTTGGTTGCCATGGCGGCGTGGCAGGAGCAACGATACATCTTGGCATCGCAGCCAAATGCCACTCTAATCTTTTCAGTGGCAAAACCCTCTCAGCTCTCCTCTCCTCCTTCACAGCTTGTTTGTTTCTCAGTCAGGCTCGCTGCTGTCTGTCACTCTCCACTTCCCTAAAACCTCTCGTGCCAATCCGTAAAAAAGTCTGTAGCGTTTTGTAAAGACTGTTAGCAGAACAATGCTGAAGAGGGCTAATTCTCACCATGACTAAATTTCCCAACAGTGAATTTGTTGACGAGTTAGGCAAAGCTGACTTCTATTGGCTGTCTCAATCTGCGAGGTAGAGACACTTTACATGCAAACAACGAATTAATCGTCTCTAAAACTGACAGACACCGTCTTATTGCAGTTGACATGATTCCCACACCACGCCTCACAAGCATGACACTGGTTCAATAACACCAGCAGTAAGGAACAAAGTGTTACCGCCACAGCCTCGGGCCAGCGATGTCTCTGAAACCTCACGCCACATATATTCCAACACTAACCCACAATAACAGCCACAGCAGTTCAGAGACAAAGAGCTTTCATAAGAAAGAACAATATTGTTTAGAGAATTTGAAATAAATACAATTGTGTCCTGGAAGTAGATTCAGTCATTGACTGGACTGCAATCCTGGATCAAAAGAGGAATTGAAATGGCTGCTTGTATTATTTTTATACTTTATTAGTATTCATTGCAGCCAAGTCATGTATTTATTTTGTGGCAATCTAATGCAGCAACTATGGGCCTTAGACAGGAACAATGGACAAATATAGTCATTTGCAGAGAGACTGTCTGATCATTCACATTCACTTGTTAGAGGCAATTTGAATTCATTATGCGTTTCTGTGAAGAGAATAGAAAAAACAAATTAAGTAGAACTACAATTTACATTAATTATCCTATCAATAAATAATAACTGGAGGACACAATTAAATAGGCTTGAATGAGAACATTATCGCATATTCTCAAAAATTCACAGGTCTTTATTGTATAATTGCAAAGGGAATACATTATATTGTGCATTTTGTATTCCTTATCATTCAACCACAGAGCTTGAAAAGTACAGATAAGTCAGTACAAATAGAAAATATGCATCTCTCATCTTTAATAAGGCCATTTTCTGCCAGAGGCAATCTTTGTGCTGTTGGCTGACAGTCTGAGCTGTTATAACTGGAATAAAGACAGGGCCAATAAAGCCCTCTTGAGGGAACAGATAAAAATTGGCTGTGCAATCTGATGCTAAATAAACTTTAATCAGGAACAGTGAGACAGAGAATTTGTCAAAGGGACAGCAGTCATTTGTTACCTGTCATCACGAGACAAGGCCATGCTTCACCACCGCCATTATTAAGCTCATTTGCATAAAACAAAGACGATAGTGAGAAATATATACTGTGCACACAGCATGGTTAAACATACAAGAAATTAGGTCATTGATTCCACAACATTAATTGCATTATTAAGCTTACACGCGTCCAATTAAAAGACCATGGCAATAGCAAACCGATGTAAATGCAGCCATGCTCCATTTTGTCCTGGGTGTTATTTTGTACCTGGTTAATTGCAAAATTAGCCATACAAAAATAAACAAGGTAAGGACACATTTTTGTTTGGTTGTCTATCTGCCTTCAAATAATATGACGGTATTTTTATTTTTTTTCCGGTAAGGTCAGGAATGGACCAATGAAAAGTGTCGTGGATCCTAATCACTGTGATGATGCAGGATTAAAGCATTGTTTGCCATTAGGAGATATATGAGGAACAGCTAAAATCAACTCTAAAGTTACAGCCAAAAGAAATAGAAAAATTCATCAATATCCTACACCGTATTCAAAAGATATAGTCTAGGTGTATAACGCATAAACAAGTTCAACAACACCTATGAGTTATTCTTTCATTCTTCAGTGGTCCAGTTTTAGTATTGAACTCTTGCCACAATCAAATTTAAGATGACTGTAATCCTGGTTTGCACCTGGGTTTGAGCAGTCCATTTAAAATAGCTGGATTAGGGTTAACCCTATCTAGGGGTGGGTGATATTGACGTAAATGAATATCTCATTTCCTTTTGTAATATCAAGTCTAAATATCAGACAAATGTGAAATGTCTGTCAAATGAATCACAAAAGTGCAGAAATATTGCCCATACCTTATTTCACAGTTTACAACATCACTTTTTTTTTTCTTTCTTTTTTTTTTATCTGCTTGTTTTGTAGAATTTTTCACTACTAACAAGTTACTCCACATCCAAATTTACATATCTTCAAAATAATATTCACAATATTATTTAAAATTTGATATATTGCTAAACTAGTGACAGCCTTAAGATCATACTCAACATCCTAAAAATGAAGTCCAGTTTATAATGTAATAATAAGTTATTCTTTCATTCTTCATTGGTCCAGTTTTAGTATTGAACTCTAGACACTAACTTTAGAAGACAGTTATTGCCCCTGAGTTTGGGCAGTCCGTTTAAGCTAGCTAGAAGTCAGAGAAAATAATGCTTTACACTTGTATTACGCTGTACTCTGTGATATTATTCTACTTCTCAAGCCACCAATCACTCACACCCACTGTTACTTCAAAAATAATATTGCTCAAGCAGAAGTACAAAGTAGTAGTCCAATATATTACTCAAGCAAGTGTAAAAGTGTAGGAATAACTGTAGACGTACTACAGCCAGGACAGGAATAGTTGAGAACTACTTTGCGACACTTGATTACAATTGATTAGAAATTGATTCACTCCGTTTAGCCACCTTCAGTTATGACACGTCTTTAGGCCAGGAGGAGCGCACAACAAATACAAATAAAATCCACTAAAGTCACTTCAGTACTACCCGCCCACTGAAGCGATGCATGCCAACTCGAATCGAAGAAGCGAGACTTACATGCTGTTGTGGCCGGTTATGATTTTCCAACGCGGGTGAAAGGTGCATCTCCAAGTGACAGCTCAATCTAGTTTTACTGCTGGACACGCTATGACAACGAGGCGGGGAAGCATCCTCTCTCAGCCCTTCTACCCTCTCTATTTGTATTTGTGGCGCTCCCAAACTAATCTGCGCCCCGCGACGAATGCGGTTCAGGCAGGCGTAAAACGCAACCAGGAACTGCCTCTTCCACCGGGTCACTCTATGGATGCAGACACCATTAGCACTCCTGACACAGCGCACCCCTCCTCCTCCCTCGATCCTCCACTAATACTAAGCAATGGGACAAAGACATAGCAAATGGACAGGCTATGGGGGGTTGCGTGTTGCACCTTGGGGAATGCGTTTGCGATGGAAAAACAGCAAAGCAGGCCTTGAGCAGATGGGGTCAGTCTCCGGGGCCGTGCTGCATGGCTGCCTCCGATTTACATTTACTCGGGAATAAATAACGCAATATACCGCCCCAATTAGATCATGCTTAGGGGATGGCTCTATCACGTTTGTTTACCCGGTGGCCCATAATTGGAGTCGAGTTGAGCGGCCACGCCTGACTGAACGTGTTTTGGCATTGTCTTTTGGAGGGCGGCATTGATCTAAAAGGACAATAATTGTTTCCTAACTAGAATAAATTTCAAACAGCCAGCTCCGCTTTTAGCAATAAACACATAAACATAATGCATGCGTAGCCTAGCTTAATAATGGCAAGGGTTCAAGATTTTAATTACTCCCTTCCCCAAGGCGTACTGTCCATAACTTAGAACTTAGCAGCCGGCAATCGAACGTCACCAGAATAAACACGTCCAATAACCGCAAGCAAATTAGACACCTATCTCAGCTTTAGAATGACTTGCGTTTCCCCTGCAATTAAAGGCTCTAACTAACAATATAATATAGGAAACACTACTTCGGCAAATGCATTGTAAACGTCAACTTGCATTTAGTTTATTGTATGACTAACCAGCAGAACATATAGGGCTGTTGTGGCCATTGACCTGGAATTGATTCTGCTCCACTGAGCAATCTGGCGCTGTGTTGGAAGTGAGTTCATTTCATGTTTGGGCCAACAACACAATCAATTGTCAGCACTGGATAAATAATGTGCAATATAGAGTAATTCATTGAAGATTTACGGCTGATACGACCTGACATGTTTTATTTACACAGGGTCTCAATTACTGAAAGAGACAGCTTTCTCTTTTTAAGTCACTGAGTTAGGTGCTTTGTTGGTAGTAAACCGTGTTGTTTTTTAATGACTACAGCCATTTACCTTCACTTTAAGAAGACAACATTATCTGTACAACTGCATTTTCTTTCCTTCTTGCGTTATAGTACCATTCTAGACACCCATTTAGTCCTTATAGCAAATAGCTAAAGAAACCTTTTGAACAATAGTTCCTTAACTTCACTGTGATACTGTAACTTATCATTTCCGATCATATAAAAATGCCCATATAAAGCTGAAACCCATATCATCTAATTTATGGTCTAATTAAACTATGCATGCCAAGTTATTAAAAACCGTGGTCAGTCCTGTGTAGAGTAGAAAAATCCAGCTAAAAGTACAGCCAGACAGGATTAGGAGGGAAAAAGCCACGGTAAACAAACTTTTCATTTTGGTGACCCCTGTAAGAAAACAGAGCACCCAAAATGTACTTTTCTCTTATCAGCGATGCTTACCTATATTCTATGATGCTATACACAAACCAAGAGCATAGCCTCGCACTGATAAGGCCTCAAATATTGGTTAGTATCAGCAAACGGGCCAAAGAACAATTCCTTTTTTCTAACTTGAAAGTTGCTCAGGGTTTCTCCAAGTAAAATAAAAACTTTCCCTACAGTATTGCAGATATTCGAAAATAGCCATCTATGAATTGGTTTGAACAGATGGAAACACATTCAGGGCTGCTATACTTACTCAGCTATAGTCAATTTCCCACTGCTTTTGTTATTTCTAAACAGTCACCAATGCTTTTGTGTCATATGTTTACTCCTTCACCACAGCCCACAAACTGAAAAGTCTCTTTGCTAAAAAACAGCCTCCTATTTGAAAGCGTGTGGTGAGCGCCTGTAGCACTATGCGCCGGGAGAACTCTATAATTGCTTCCAGCTTTTGAAAGATTCAACCGGAGAAAGCCAGTGTCACGTCTTTATAATTAGAACAAACAAGTGATCAGTGACGACGCTGCTGAAACATTCATTCTCACCCCGCACTTTCAACAGCACCTAAAAACTCAGCAGGGAAATGCACAATATTCAACACACGTAGCCCTAAAAGCTTACATTGATCACTATTACTTTCCTTTCTCCAAGAATCACTGGAGGAAGTCCGAACATCTGTTGTGCTGGGATCCGTTCGAGGAGACTGGGAAAAGCCAAGGGCACAGCCCCAGCTGTTTGCAACTGCATATGGACCAAAGGACGTTTTCATTTGCGCTCAATAGGACGCTTGTGTTGCAGTGAGTGCTATTGCTGGTGGATCCAAGAGGTTTGTTGAAAGCATTTGTGATGAATAAAAAGCTGGCCGCTTCATTTTTTATTCATTTTTCAAAAACCTCGACATTCTAGTTAATTTTCCAACAGACTATTGGGAAAATTCAATCGAAATTATACAAGTCTTGGCCTCCAAAGCACATTCTTGGAGTTTCAGTTGAATTAAACATTTTCATAAGTAATACTGGTACAGCACGAGGATTTTAAAATATGTTTTGGTTTTACTGTGTGGCCATGGGGAGTCCAGAGTACATACAGAAGGAGCACATTTCCGCCCCCGGGTGCTGGCGACAGGACAAACATCGACTTTGTCACAATAACTAGGTCCAAACCACTGACAGCTGCAAAAGACTAAGCCAAGGAACAATGGTTTATTTATTATTTCAAATAAAGAATAAGGCATTTGTACTGGGTGGATGCAGTTTAAAAACGTCTGTCGGGTCAACTTAGGACAAAACTTTATCGTAGAATTTTTGGCATAATTTATTACTCAACAAAACCAATATACTCTGTTTTTAAGAGTTTGGCAAATTGTTGCTTTCGGTTTTCAGTCACAAATGTGGTTAATACTTTGTAGATTGAACATTCAGCGCAGGTAGGATTTAGTGCATAAGCATGGTATTTGCAATAACAGCAGAACCAGATGTTCTGGGGGAAGTACACAACTGAATCACCAGAATTTCCTATCCACAACTATCTGGCACTATAGACTGAAAAAGTTCTGACCAAAAGTTTAGTCCCAGTATAGCAGAAAAGGGGATACAAATATCTCTATCACAAAAACAGCACAGTGGCAGAGAGGCCAGCTTTCTCGCCTCTCAGCAAGAAGGTTGCGGTGTTCGAATCCTAAGCTATACGCTAGCTTGACCAACCTTGACCAAGCTTAGCCCGGATCTGGAGATGGGTCAGTGATTAGCAGTGACCCCTGCTCTCCTGACAGGTGACCCCAACGGACAAATGTTCCTGTGTTCAGCTCTGTACCCAAACTCTGAAATGTTTTAAAATGGAATCTATGACTTATTGTGGTGTGTATTGTTGAACATTTGTTTTGCTTATTGTTGTCTTGGCAAGACAGACTAATCTCCATGGAACTTTCCTGGTAAATTAAATAAATATAGCAACTTTGGGCCTTATCACTAGCACAAACTCCTCTCTGTTTCAGATCAGGGAGATCAGAGAGCCAACTAGTTTGACAACTGAGGGCTCAACCTCCATATAGTGATGTCGACATGTTAACAACTCTGCCACCGCGCCCTCCCTCTACGTTTACCAATTCCCCTTAAGACAGTGAACCATATTAGAAACTGTTCCCGGCTCCTGGTAGCAGCTTTGATCAAGTGTCACTGCCTTCTCTCGCTGATTGTCTTACCTGCCGCTCCATGGCTGCAATGGTGAAAGTCTTTTCTGGTTTAATTCTAGCCTTGTTCGGAGTGCGTCTTTCAGACAGCTGGCACCTTCCCTAAGGTGGAACAGACAGGAGACAGGAGCTGGAGGTGTGCTGTCTGCCTCCACACTCATGGCTGATGGCTGGGGCGTGGACATAGCTCGCTGACACACGCACGTACGTACGGCCTGTCTGCTGCACTGCGGGTTTACACAGGAGCACGAGGGAGCTGTCGGAGTTAACCTTTCATATCAGAGACAATGGGGAGATTTCAAAGTTTGTAAAGTACATACAAAGTTTTATTGTAAGATGTACGGCAAACTGCAGGAGGCGTGACAAGAGTTTAGAGGGGCAATTGGTCACGTGATGTCACTAAACGCACAAAGATGAGAGGGCACGTCAATCATATTAAAGGTTACATAATATTATATATCAATCGAAACTTTGCACGCTGATTAAAGTCTACTTTTTTGCAAGGATTAGGCAACCCTTCTTCCTCATTTATCTATCATTGACATATTAAACAACTAACTGTGGAGAGAGAATTTTGAGCATACATTTTTGTAATTAAATCAGAACATTGCAAACATATGTATCAACACACATTTTATAATCTAATTGAAAAATAATTTGCAGAATAGTAATTTCGCAGTATATATGAAGCAGCAGCAGCAGCAGTAGCAGCAGTGGTTCAACCTTAAGAGTCCAGAAATCATATACATCAACAAAATTAGACTAGTTATAGTCTCACATTTGCATTAACGTTTAGAATGTACTGTTCACATTAGGAACAGTAAAAGTTAAATACCTTCCCGATCTTAGGCTTTGAAACTCACAGCCTGCAACAAGCTGCCAATCACAACACATTACATGTAAGAGACATTCAGGTCCCTGACAGTGAACACGGTGTACAAGGTGCCAGGTTTTGCCTCGGACTTATTCCTCTTGGGTGTCTAACAAATGTTGCCGTGTGATTGGCTGTCACTTCAGAATTGTCACTTATCATTTACCTCTGCGTGTGGTGCTACTTGAATACTCTTGTTCGGTGGCTTGTTGCATGTGTAACCTGTCAGTCTCTAAAACAAACGTGCAAAGGAAATAAATAGTGAATCCACCTTTTAGTGAGGCAGACTTCTTGGAGCCTTTGCACCTACACACAATGTTTCTCATCACTAACTGCTTCTTTGGGCCACGCGTCTAAAGCAGAGTGGAAAAACTGGATCTGCCTGGGATGTATTGTAAAGCAGCAGTTAATATAGATAAAGGGCTTTGCTTCATTGCCAGAAGCAGCTACATTAAGTTATCAGCCAAGGAACAGAGAAAAATAAGGTTTGGGATTCACTGTAGCCAGCAGGCAAAGAGCAACCAGAAAGAAAAATTGTTATTTAGCGAGGGAGTGCTGTCTCCGCCCAAATGAGGATTCATCCTCTGACATATGAGTCACTATAAAAATGCAATTCTAAACCTGCACAGATGAGATCATGTTAGAGGAATTAGAATTTACAAAAAACTGGATACTTTGTACTTCAGACAAATCTAATTGTGCCATTGCTCAGAGCAATTTAAAGTGATGATTTGCATTTCCTTGGAAAATAGCTTTTTTATTGTACCATAGTAGCAGGTGTCCCTAAATGTTGGGCAATTTCAACAATACATTTCAACTGTACTCCAACATAACTAATAAATGGAGCACATTAACTGGCAGCACATTATTACAGTGCTAAAAAACACATTTTTAACACATCACAGCACCATTTGCCTCAAACTACGAGGACATCGGAATGAGTACAAATGTAATTATCTCTCTTTATTATGATATTACGGGACAATTAGAGGAGAGATAATTAACTGGTGGGCTACTGTTGAGTAATTATTGAGAACTGCGTATAAGACTGCTGTACGTTCTGCAGCGGATGCTTTTAACACTTGGTTAAGGATCATAATGACAGCACCATCAGCTCAATTACTCCAGATTATGTCAATAAGTGCCAGTCTCTCAAATAGAGAGAGTGGGGCAAGTTTCTGATTAAAAAATGCAACAAAATTCAGGTGGTGCTACAGCCTTGTTGAAAAATGAAAGCAAGACTGTAGAAGGCCAAGTCTCAATTCACAAGTATTTGGAAATGCTAAGCATGTACTCAACTCTGACAAAACTACGTTAAAAAAAAATTATTTCACCTTCTGTGGCAGCAAATGTTGTTTCAATTATCCCTCGAAGTTGTTACCTTTGTTGAGAAGGTTGTATTTGGCTGCCATTGATTTGTCATTTAACAAAAATATTCTGTAAAAGTTTAGACCAAATGAAGTAATTTCCATTTGTCATCCATTCCAGCCAATTATCGAAGGTTTAATACATTTCCAATCCTGAATAATTAGCCGGCATCTTGTTAGGAGAGCTATTCTGCACCACAGTCTTTGTTCATATGTCAATTGCTCTGTTGGAGTCATTCCCTGTAAACAAAGTCCAGAGTTTGTACACAAAGGAACAATGAAAAGCTCATTAATAAACATCATTTTTTTCCCAGAAGCCCTTGCCTTGGTCACATTCATATAACATGTGTAGCATGTTACATCGCTAACATTTGTCATTATCCTTTAGGTTCAGTCGAGCCATTCTGCTTGGAGTCCAGTAACACCGGTTTATTTTGTAATGAGCGAATTGTGTTTGAACCTCATACCATGTCAGAAACCAGTTGGAAATAGTAGTTTGCCATTGCTCTTGTTCTATAGAAGCAGGTCTACAGGGGTGCAATGCACCTTTTTGCACCCCTGTAGACCTGCTTCTATAGAACAATAATTTATACGTGTTTGCACCCACATTTGAGCATATAAAATAATGCCATTCAATGGAAGATATACTGTCTTTGCACCCCTTTGAAACTCAGATGCACCCTCAGTCAGTTTGGTCTGGATCCGTGCCTGTATAGAAGTTCCTATATCTCTCTCCCAGGCAGCTTTAGGACCAGTGAGATTAGGAGCATTCACATTCCTAAGCTTTTGAAAAAAGGCTGAAAGACCACATTGTTTAAAGCACAGTTTTTAATGGTTTTTTAAATAAATTTTATATTGTTTGGGCTGGTTTCCAAAGCAGAGTGTAGACTGCGTTTAAGCTGCAAATACTTCCAAAATTCTTGTTTTGGTATCTTGTACTTCAAATTCTACTAAGCGGCTATTCTTGTTGAGATCTCTAAGATCTCTAGAGAGATCTTGTAGCGATCATCTCTAAGAGTATTCCTGCCTTCGCCCACTGTAGCCAATAGTTTTAGCGATTGTAATTTTAGAATTAAACCATATAGAACCAGACTCCAGGTTTGTTTTGTTATGCGGGACCAATGTTAGGACATGGTTAAAAATTCCCCAAAGTCATTTTTATGCATTTTAAATTTAGATGTGGACACTTTAGTTTGGGGCCAAAAAAGTATTATGTCAATTTTGACTCTGTTTGGTGGTATAACTTCTTTTAATGGCAATTATTTAACTGTTTTTGACTGCTTGTACTTTATACCTGAAAAAGTAGGAATGCCATTTTTTTTTTGAAGATTCATGAGTCTTGCGGGTGTCTGGGGAGTGGCTGTCTACTCCAGTCACTGCACTCTGGGGAAATCTATCGACTTTAAACCATCCCAGACTACAGCACAATGACAACTGCACATTTTAAAGACTTCATTGAGAAAGAAGTTCAGACAGCCATAATTTGACTAATTTAATCACAGTTATTAAAGATGAACTAGACCTGATTATAATAATAAGCTTAGGAGGAAAGGCGATGGTGTTTCAGATACGGTTACCAAAGGGCAACTTTTAAGTGCTTTTTGATTGTCAAGTTTACAACACTCTCAGTAAGTCATTCATTTCCCATCCCACCCACTTGACATATCGAATCTGACCTACGTTGATCTTGCACCCTGTCCAGTACTCATTCTGAATGCCAATAGTTACAAGAGAGAATTTAAAACATTGGTGTTTTCAGTATTTAGAAAGAGTACTGTTTTTGTCCACTGCAGTGACAGTGCAGGAAATAATTACCTCGCTGTAGGTGGAGAAAGCGAAGACCCAGAGGTCCACAAGTCGCAGACAGCAGAAGTCTGAAAGAAACAGTGAAGGAAATGTGATGGGTATAGTTTTGTGCACACTGCTTAAAGAAAGTGGTCTAAAACAATGGGCAAAATCACTCACTGTAATTCAACACAGGAGGCTTTTAACATTTCTTGAACCGAGTAAATCAAATGGGCTTAGGGCAGATTGACACAAACAGAAAGCAGTGGCGATGGAGGTTTTTGAAAGCGACTGTTGAAATAACATAAAATATAAAAATATGACATTATTGTGAACCGAATGTTACTATGCAAAATGCAGAAGCCACAGTTTGCACTAATTACTACGTTACTATATATCCAGATATTTTTTTTGTCCTCTCAAAGTCAAGACAGGGGCAAATGGAAAACTGCTGTCCAAATGTACGCTGATTAAAATGTATTAAAAAGTATATAAATCCAGTTGGCCCAAAGAAGAACGCGAAGTCTAGAGTAGTATAGAAGAATAATCCATTTTAAAGGGTCCCTATGTAACTTTTCTGTTGGAGGGTCCACCACCTGCTTGTCTCCATCGATTTTATTACTTTTCCTGAAATGTTACAGTTTGGCATTAAACTTAGCTGTCTTACATTTATTGAATAAGTGTTTTATTATTACTTTGGTGGTGTTTTATGGCGGTTGGTATCCATAGTGTTACATTACCGCCAGTTACAGTGAGCAGTCTCGTACCTCCAAGGCTCCGACCTGTAACTTGGCCTGATGACGCCACTTGTTTATCTCCAGGGAAATCAATGCGCTTAATGCCATACTGTGGAACATTCCAGGCCGAGAGATCGCATTTCCATGGAGACAAGAAGGTGGCAGACCCTTTCACAGAAAAGTTACCTAGTCTGCATTTAAGGATAAATAAAATTGTGCAAAAATAATGTAGTTTTTCCCAGATGTGTGAGTTTGCATGTTCTCCCCCTAGTCTCCAGCTACTCTTCGTCTCCTCCTGATCAAGAACTTTCCAGCCTAAAGATCTGGAAGGAAATGGACTGAAGTTGCCCACTACTCCTGACAGATTGCCCCAACTGATTTGATCCTGATTCAAAAATAAATACAAAGCTTATCTAACACATATAACAAAACGTATCCATGCTTCTTTTGGAAGGTTACATGAAGGTTATCTCGTTCCAAAAAGGACCTATCTCAATCTAATTTATTCAGTGTACACAACAATAACCCTAATGAGTCTGACCGGGGGCTATTTTGGTCCTGTGGAGATTTACGCATCCATCTCGACCTTGACACAGCCGGGCCAGCGCTCTCTTGTAACCGGACTTTGGAGTCTCTTTTGGGCTGTGTGACCTTGCTCTGTCCTCCCTGGAGCGCCTCTTGATGGCAGAGAGCAGAGAGGCAGACGAGATGGACCCCCTGTTGAGTACTCACTGCCAAAGGATCAGCTTTCAGCCATCAGAGCTGCACAGATAACACGTGAAATTAAATATTTGATGTTGATCGCCTTTTAGGAGACTGCTTAAAACAGCACAGAAGAAAGGCGCACAGACGCTTCACTCCTGGCTCTGTCTGTAGCTTTTGGAGAAGGGGACCGTAGGAAGTCTGCCCTTTGTAATAAAGCTCAGAGAGAATTGAAGAGAGAGACTGAGGCACGAGTTCTCTGTAAAACACGTCCAGACATCCTGTTCTGTCGCTTTGGGTCCGTCGAAAGGAGCGCGCACTGGCCAAATGGGGTCTTGGCCCAAACTGCAGCGAGAGAGAAACAGACTTGACCTAGAACCGCCAAATCTGGGTCCGGAGGAAATCCCCCGTGGAGTGAGCAAGTGGTTTATCAGGTCAAGTAGGTAACAGTTTGCTAATTACACTTATTATTGTGCTTTTACACTTCAACAACACGTCTGCACTTCCAGTCAGTTCACCTACCTTCACCGCTGGAGAAACCCTTGTAGCACTGAGCACTTCTTAATTTAATTAGCCAATGTTATACACTATTGTATCAACGTGAGTCATAATAGTTTATCATTAAAAAGGATCTAAAGGAGATAGTAGCACGTTTCTAACGCCACAAGCTCTCCAAGTGCACGTGTCTGGCTTCAGTTGCTGGTCTTACATTGACATCTAGTGGTGAGTCTGGGTTCTGCACACATGTCACGTTTGAAATCACGACGGCAGGAATGCATATATATTTAGTAAATTGAAAAACACATTACATTGTCATAAATTATATATATCATTATTTGTCCACTCTGTGCTAGACCTCGATGTTGTGGAAAGTTTTGACTTGATCACACATGAGAACAGAAAATATATTTTAATAAAGATGCAAGCTTTCTATGTATAAGAGGCTTGAAATGTATAAACACAATCCCTGAATAAATAAAACATACAGAATTACTCACACTAACATATTGTTCTGATAACTGTGCACTGAAATATCAATGAAATAATTTGAGGATTGATTGAAGGCCTTATAAAACAAAGTAAATAACATGTTATCCAATAAAATAAGGAGAAATAATGGAAGTACAAAAGTATTAGAATAATGTCTACATTCACCATCAGAGAGCATTAAATATACAAACATGCATTACATTCTCATAAAATAAACACCACTGTAAAAAAACAAACAATAGAGAGGAACATTCAATACTGCATCTTCATATTAAAATAAATGTTTATAGCTGAGTCTCTTAGTTTCAGTCTTCTGGTGACAGTTGCGTCACACCAGTGTTTCTGGCAGGGCATCTGCATTTTCCTTGGACAATATTTTCCATATATGCCACCTTTCTGCGTTACATTCAAGTGCAGTGGGGTCTGCTTCTCTCTGCCCTGGCTCCGGCAAATGGGCAGTGGGAGCAGTTTGGGAGTCTGTGCTCTGCTGGGACATTTGCTGGCTCTGAAAGTCAAGACCTTGTGGCTGATATTTAACAAGTGAAGGTGTGGAGTGAGAAATGTGGCTCTCTCTCAGCTCTCCACAGTGATAAAGAGGAGAGTGGCCATCTGTCCTGACCTTAAAAAATGGCCCCGCTGAGTGCCCTGTCCTTTCTGCCAGGTTTTCCGAACTGAGTGCTCCTGATTGGCCGCTTTCTCCTTGATGTAATAGTGATTCTGTTCGTCTCTGTCCTCTGTGGTCTTGAGGCCCGCTGCTGCTTCGAGTCACTGGGAGGTGTGGCTTGAATTCCAGCCCACCCAATAAGGTTTTTGTTGTGGTGACGGGCTGCTTGTTGTTACCTTGGTGACTGCTCAGCCCCTCGGATGATCCATACGACTCACATTCCGACGCGTCTCCAGCAGAGCCTGGGAGAAAGCACTAATTAAAGTCCGGCATTCATTACACCTCTCCAGAACATCTGCAGAGGCGCGCACAGACGGACTCACCAGTGATGCGATGACCTCTGAAGTCCTGGTGGAACAATTCATGCCAGTCGTCCCAGAAAGGGTCATTGGTGCCTAGGAGGAAGGTTTACAAAACAATTTGTAAGAAGAGGTTAATTTCAAAGTCAACAAGTGAATGCTAGGATAAAATACAATGACCTGTAGTACTGTAGAAAATATAGTAATGGCAGTAGTATTTGTAAATAGTGGTAGAAAGAGGTCATTTCCCCCCAAAAAATGTAAAATACACATACAAATTATGATCGCTAATGTGCAGATATCTGTTTTTGTGGTATTCTGATTTATCTGTTTCATACTTTGTGGACTGTCCTTTTTGATATTATAAAATTACAATAAAATCAGTACAATTTGGTCAGTGTACCTAGCTTGTGTGTTGAAAGTGTAGGAGAACTGTTGCCAGAGGAATGGTCTCGGGGCTTGGATGACAGTGAGCTGCTGTCACCGGTGTATTCACACATCAGGTGATTGGAGAAGATGGGAGAGTTGTTGTCATAGGGAGACACTTCTCCACTCGACGCTTTGATAGAGTCACTGGATAAGCACCTGCCAGTCAGACACAAGTGCTCCTCCGGTCTAATGAGATCTGGGTTTCTAAAAGACAAGAAAAGAATTGAGTTTAAAATGCATGTAGGATCAGATACAGTGTGCAATTTGTCCAAACCTTACGATTTGTGCGAGGCTTTTCTTCTCAAAAGGTAATCAACAACATCAGGATCTGTTTCAAGCAAACTCTTCAGCACTTCATTCTGCAGGTCAGCTGGGACCTGAGAAGACAAGTGTCATTTTATTGGCAGTATAAAAAAACGAAATTGTGTTTACTGTGATTTAATGACACAACAAAGACATCGTTACAAATACACTATGAAGAATTTAGTAGTAAAATGTTATTACTTCCCCAAATGCCCGAAATAAACCATGAAATGGTCTTGTTGGAACCAATTCAGTCTGTCTATTCAGGGCAACAAATTTGGCAGTGCAACATGGTAGATAAAACCTAGTCAATTTACATTTTAAAAGTGTGTTTTTGTACTTCTTAAGCTACAAAATGTGTGGAATAAATCTGTAAACTTAACAGCAATCGAATGACAGTACCAGTATTTAAAGGTGCACTATGTAAGTTTTCTGGTGGAGGATCTACTGCCTTCTTGTCTCCTTTGAGATGTTCTTGCTTTGCCTAGAATGTTCCACAGTATGGTCTTAAGTAATGTATTTTGAATAAATTTAATTACAGTGTTACTTTGCAACAACAACAAAAACTTTAAAACTGTCACCTGTTTAATGTCATACATTGGAATATTTCAGGCAAAAAGAGATGGCAGACTCTCCACCAGAAAAGTTACATGGTGCACCTTTAAATAATAGCTTTAAAAGACGCTATGTCTTTTGCTGCAGTTGTGTTAATAATTAGTAGTAGTAAAGTCGCTGAAGTAAAGTAATTTTAAAAAGTAATTTACATGTATTTTACAGTCTGTTAATCAGCTTTAACAACTACTATTTAGACTAAAGCTGATTAAAAGGGCATCGAGTAAGGGCATAAAAAGCACATCTCAAACTTGAACAATAGCTTGTACTATAATATAAACTCTCCCAATGGAATATGAGCAGTAAACAGAGTAGTAAGGACTTAACGGCACTTAGACATCAACACTAATGATGCATAGATAGTGTCTAATGTGTGTTCTGCCTTTTGGCATTGTTAATGAAGATTTCCAGACGTCCAATAAAACGTGCCTGCACTTTAGATTCTATTTGACGACGCAGAGGGCAATGAAGACGAGGAGTCCGACCTTGCACACAGTCGGTGCTTATGAACAAACGTCTGTGTTTAAACAGTCTGGATTTTTATGGGGTATTCACTCCGTGGTCAGTTTTCTGAATTAAATGCTATAATGGGTAGAATGTAAATGAACTGCATGCATACTTAGTTTTCATTATTTTTACTTGGTTTATAAGTGATTCTATAAGCCTGGTAGTTATGGCCTATGAAGCTAATTTCACATTTCATTAGATGGTCCCACTTTGTTAAGCCCAGACACGACCTATAAAACTGTTCATACTGTGAGAATACAAATGATGCAGCGTGTATAGCAGCATACAATAGCAGGCCTTTCTTTGGCCCAGTTGGGTTTAATCGCCTTCTGTCTAGCATATATATCGACACATTTACGTTATAGAGCCGTTACCGTAAATAGAGTGTCACATGCATCGATCATCCTTTGCACCAGGCTGATGATGGCTGTGCTCTCCTCCACTCGGGCCAAACTCTCCACCACAAACTCCTTGTCTGAGCTCTTGAGCTTATGTAAGAGATTGGGTCCAAATATGGTGGCTAAATTGAGCGACGTCATCTTGTTTCCTGTTACCTAGACAAAAGACGACAGACTAATTCATTATGACAGTTGTGATTTACTTTGTTCGTGGCTGCTGTTGGAAATAATTTATGAGAAGATATGATTCAAAAGATAATTGAACTAAATTGTCCTTCGCTTTCTGTTTGAGAGCTTAACACGATAAAGTTGAATGGCACAAGAGGTTTTGTGAAAGACAGGCTGCTTATTGCCCTGGTAATATGTGCCTAACAAGTATCTGCCACTATCAATGAGACGAGTTGTTAAGTAGTGCTGAGTGTTCTGAGACTCCGAGTGCCATGGTACAATATGTATGCTCCAGGAATGAAGGCCAAGAATAAACTTCTTTCATGAGCGTGAGAAACCATTATGTTGGGATATGAGGATGTTTAACGTTTGATTCTACTGATTTAAAAGCTTGGAATTACATTATGTGCTTCTGTGGATTGTGTTTGGAAACTTGAAATAAAGCGTTTTTCGAGTAAAATATAACCCCAGAAATCCTTTGGCTTTGCTGTTATTGTTTTATCCCATCATATTTTTCCAGAGAGCTTTTTGGATCAGAGATTACTGGTGCCAAGTCCATTAACTTTGGGCCTTAGGTGGGGTACATGGTGGACAGGGGACACACAGTACTTTTACATCCTCAACACTGGATTATATCAGTCAGATTTACTATGCTGTACAGGAAGCCAAATTACTGCGACTGTTGGCACATAACTAATTATTTCATGGCGTTTTTTTGCCCATTGCAGTTGAATTTCTTTCCTAGGGTAGTACGTTCTATGCAGCAGAACAGCTGTACTTATTTGAATAGAGAAATTTGAATAGTCGCCAGCTTTTGTAAATCTTGTTATAATTAAAGTAGGGCAGATATTACGTTTTCCCTATTTGCCTGTAAACATACTGTCATCAATTACACGTTCACCCAGGAAAATGTGTATAATTTGACATATTTTTCTTGTTTACCTCTTGCCCCTCTTTGTCCACAGTGTCTTTTGAATGTTTTGCCACAGTGGACAACAAACAAATCAGCCGCTGTAACGTGTCACTGTTACAAGGTGGGAGAAGAAAGAGCAAGAGCTGAATGACTCGGTCCTGATCTGAAAAATCCAGCACTGTGCACAATGAAAGGAAAGCAAACAATTAAAGAAAACAATCAGGCAGAAACAAAGTAATGTTTTGTTTGCAGAACTCACTCATCGTATGGATAAACGCTGTGTAGAGCTCTCTTGTCAGAAGTGGGTCTGGCATGTCCCTGAGAAATTCTTTTAGCAGCGCGGCGACATCGTGGACACTGTGATCCTCGTCTAAATTGACCTCCCACCCTTGATCAAAATCCTCACGAAGCTGGGGGATTTAAACCACAACAAATCAAGAAATCAATAGTGGTCAGTGGTAGGGAATGAAAAATATGCTTTCCAAATTGTCCTTGAAACCTTACCTGCCTTACTCTTTTCTTTGAACTTCCAACACGAAATATTCCCACTGTCTGGAGGCCTTTAGGAGAGACTGAGAACGTTAAGTGTGCAAAGTTCAAACTATATCTGTTCCTTTAAACCCTAAAAGTAAAAGAGTACCATATTTTTCCAAGTGTTGGCAGCAGAGATCAACCACTCGGGGCACCTGTCTGTAAATGGGGTTGAGGCTGAGCTTTTTGTCACGGGGCTCCTTCCTCCCCACAGGCAGAGACAGCTGCAGGGCCTCCAGTACACGGGACTGGTTATCATCAAGGTCAGTGATGCAATCCACAGACACTCCACCCTGTCAATGGTGGGGTGAAAGCAAAAACAGTGAATGAACACAAAGGGGTTCATTCAATAGTTATAAGATAGCAAGCACCAAATCCCCACACCAAGACATCATCCGAAAAGGTCACATAGAAATGTGAAATGTAATCAGACACATCCCCTACTGCTCTGCGACACTGTGTGATGATTTATGCAGTGCTTGAATGTAATGAAGTAAACGTGTATTGCTATAATAATATTTATGTGTCTTGAGACTCTTAACTTATCACAAGCTTATTTACAAGCTACTTTTCAGCAGAAGCTCAGGAGAAAGCTGCTAGCCCAGAAACTTAAGGGTTGGTAGATTGATTCCAGCCAACCAGCTCTGCATTTGGCAGTGGTTTTCTTTGGCATTTCTCCAGGTGTATGTAGGTGGAAGTGTCAAATGTAATTGGTGGTGGTTGTAGACGCTAAAGCTGCACAATACACAACACTAAATATAGGCAATATCATAATGAAAGACATGTTAGAAATCCTTTAAGAGCCTAAAATGGAACGGTTTTGTAACATATTTAAGGTGCACTTTGTAGTTACTGGTGGGGGACCCACTTACTCGTCTGCACGGAGATGTTATTGCTTTGCTTAAAATGTTTCACAGTGCAGCATTTAACTTATCTATCTTGCATTTACTCGATTACAAGTTTTAAATACCTTGAAAAACATGCATTGTTACTGTGAGCGGACATGCCTTTACACAGATCTGACCTGTAACTTGGCCTGGTACTTTGTCTCTATTACAGTAAAATAACATCTCCATAGAGACAAGCAGGTGACGGACCCTCGACCAGAAAAGTTACTTATCAAAAAGGTGCTTTATGGTTTAAGTCAATATCTTTCTACAGTATATTTGATTGAATGTATAGGAGGCTAAAGAAGACATTTACATTTGTGGTTCAGTCAAACTAAAATTAAAAAAGCCAATTGAAATTTTGTCTTGTATTACACAACCTAGAGTTTTGATTCTCTAGCCTATCCAGGGTGCAGAGCAGCGTTGAGCAGTTTTCCTCCGCTACCTCATATGTTCTCCAAAGTTCTCCAGCTGCCCCACTGCCCGGTTCAACCACCGTGGCGTCCTTTTTTCCTCTCAAGACAAAATGTTTTAACGCCTTCATATATGGTGGCTAAATATTAGAGGGAAGAAGGTTGATGAATGAAAACGTGTGGCTTATGCATGTTGCAAAAAAGAGGATAAGCCCAGAGGAGAAGATGAGAGCGGCGGTTTCCCCCAAAAGGAGTAAGGAAAGGTGATAATGTGGGTCAGTGGCCGGGGGACTAAAGTATCTGGTACCCGCGAGGTAGAACACAAAAGCATGTGAACACATGAAGCCTTGTAGGCACACTTATTCTGCCAATAAAACTCCAGTTACTTAATGTAACTCTGGTTCTTTGAGTGCATGGGCCTGGGTTAGGCCGGGTTCAGACATGCAGAGAATGATTCAGGACCATGTCAGGTTCGGACAAAAAGTGCTCATGTTTTGGACCATATTTTTAGAGCCCACTCTAAAGTCTGCAACAATGTCAGCAAGTAAGTCACAAAGCATAATATATTCCAAGTGATTATGCCCAAAAGGTCACTAACACTCCATCAAGTGTAATCTGAGACTGCCCCTGCTGGTTCTGGACAGGCTTGTGTGTGTTACTGACAGGAGAAGCCTTACCCGCCTGCGTGTCCTCGGAGCGGGGTCAGGCGTGCCGTGTAGAGGAGAGTCATTAGGGGTCTCACATGTGGAGCTCAGAGATGAGTTGCTGCTGGAAAGGTCTTTGTTGGCCCTTTTGAAGCTGGACGTGAGGTGAAGGAAGGAGAGCATCAATTCACTGGGATCACTGTGCTCTGCCCTCAGGGGATCGTGCCGCTGTTTGTGCATGCGGTCGTTGGCTATGACCTGGGACAGCGCAATACCAAACGCTTGGGGCGAAGACTCTGTGTGAGCGAAAAGGGCAAGAGGAGTTTAAAGATCATGTTGTAGCTGTAGGTCCTTTGAGGGCTGTTGAATATGAATTAGAGTGTAAAACATAATATGCCACATTATAACCAAAGGCCATAAAGATTAGTACAGGTTCTGTGACTACTACACATCAACGTTTTAAGCATTTTAAATAGCTTTTCCAAGTACCATACTGTATCAGATGACTGTGCAGTAGTTTAAGACAGGTCTAAATCAAGAGATAAAAGATGGATTAACACAAAAATGTCTTACTAAATAAGGACAAAACTGAGGTTGAACCAGGTTTAAATTATGGCCAGACATTTTTTTAAGACAGAAAATAAATTGTATCAGTCCCTGTTTGTACTAACTTTGTAATTTAATATAAACATACAATAGAAATAATAAAATAATCCAGTAATTCTGGCATATCAATGTAAGAAGTATTGTTGCTTTGCAGTCGTAGAGAGCTCACATAGTTTTAGAAGTGACTTTGTAAACAAAGGCGCTGCAGAGGAAAGAGAGGGCTGGCCAAAGCAGAGGAGCGGGGGCCTGTAATGAATGAACCACCACTTAAGATTGTTTTGGTTATTTCCCCCGGCTGCTTGTCTGACAGAAACATCACTTTCCTGCACGATATTGACGTAGGCAGGGCAACACTGAGCCCCTCTGAGACATCTTTTGCTGTACAGGAGATTTAAAGTGCTGTGGGGCTAAAATGTGGAGAATGTCAGCTTTGGTGATTTTATAGTGCCTTAGCCAAAAGGATCAAAGTGTCTTTCAAGTGTTAGAAGGTAGGCTAGGGCTGCAAACTAGAAGTGGGAAGGAGTCTTGCAAAAGTCAGAAGGGCCAAGCTAAAGTACAAAAAGGAAGTATTTCGAACATCCTTTGAACATCAGACATCAAATAGGAACATATTATGTGAAATTAAACGGATGCCAAAATTAAACATACTATCAAGCTTCAAAAGTCCAAGTTACCTTTATCTTTGTTTTTTTCTTTGGATAATGAGTCCAGCTTCTGCCTCAGGGACTTCTTGTGCTTCTGGTCATCTAAACGGCAAACAGGTGTAAACAAATAACCATTTTAATGTCACTTTCAAGTTTTTGTCTCACTTTTTTTTACTTTTTTCTCAACTGACACATGCTTGATCTTGACATTTATTTACTTTTTATTTGATTGATTAGCCCTAATTAAAGTCATGACCATGTACTAAGTGCAAATTATCTTTTTAAATTATATGTATCTTACATCTATATTTAATTGCAATGTACTGCAAACGATTAGTCGAGTTTAACCATGTAATTTCCCTTGGCTATTATCAAAGCAAGTTTCAAAAAATCAACAACAAACATGGTTTTTGAAATGGTTCCAGCTTTGATATTGCAAACATAATAATGAAGGAAGCGTCTGCCTTTTGCCTGAAACTGCCCAGTAATAGCCCAGCTGGATACGTGTGCGGTGTGTGTGAATGAGTACATTTGGGTATGGTGATGTGGCAGCCAAGGTCACAGTCATGCAGCAGTCTCCTGAAGGCCACTTTCTGCAGACGAACCCGCTCCAGCTCCGAGAGGCTCTGAAGTGGGACTGGCTTCAGGCCAACGCTCCGTCCTGACATGCTGTTCCAGGTGAAGTCATCCTGAGAAGAGACAGACACCCAATAATAAATTAGATTATATCAGAAGCATCAATTAATCAATGCCATGCCTTGCTATACAAAATCAAACAGCTATTTAGTGGAATTTATTACACAGTATCTACTAAATTATACAGAATGTTCACTTTACTAACGTTTAACTTGCTGTTTCTTATATTTCCCTATGTATTATGCTGTTAATAATCATGGGAATGGTTTGTTCTAAATAGTATTCTATTTTACTAATTTTCTACTTCACTAATTTGCCTGCAGCATTTAATTTAGCTTCGCTCTCCATTCTTTTCTGCATTATTTATCATCAGCAAAAGATGGCGCACAGCTCATTAGGCTTGTGAATTGGTAAATACAGTTAGCGAGCGCATTTTTTGGGGGACAAGTACCAATAATGGGTGGAAACATCTGACCTGAAGGCCTATACCTCTGTGTGTCTTCCTGCAGGAGATTACAGGGTTTTGATCCAATACAGTCAAGCCAATCATATGAGCCATGTACCAGAGAGGCTTAGTAGGTCATTATCAGGATAAGGCTTATACTTTAATGGTTTGCTCCTATCAAATTAGGATTAGGACTTTGCCATAGCAGCATGATTTATAGTATACATAAGACTGGACACACTCATACGTACGAGGCCTTGGTAAGAGATTGTATGTGGTCAGGAAAATATAAAGGTAGTTCATTGCCTTTATGTTTTTCATTTTCTTCTGCAGGTAGCTGGTGCATACCTCAACACCTCCTGCCCTTAGGTAGGTAACACTCCACAGTGTTGGCAGCAAATTGCAGATGTGACCCAGACACTGACAGACACCCAATTTAGGGCGTCATAAAGTCTCCTACTAACTTAACACATGCATGTCTTTGGATGTTGGGAGGAAGCCAGGGTGCTCCCAGATAACTTAAGATAAAATTAAAAGGAAATACAAATTAAGGGAGAATATTGGTATGGTTTAGAAGTAGTAAACTGTAGTAGTCCATAACTGACATATAACATACCGATGAGACAACAGTATCTCTGTGTTCTTACACCGTATTGTGTAACTTGTAACTTCTGACATTCCACTTGCCTGAACCATAGAGGAAGCTTTTATCTGATGCGAGAGTGAGCCTGGCTCCCACAGTTTGTCTTAAACTGAGTCACTCCCCAAAACAAACTGCAACTGTTGAACTATTCGAGAACTAGAACTCAATGATGCCAATTTAGCATTTTGAAGTGTGAATGTTGTCTCTGCAGGCAACAGAAATATAGCCCAATAGCCAATTTATTGTCAAAAATAATAAACTGACATACTTCTTTGTCACACACAAAAAGTACTATGATTGCAGAGGGTTAAAGCATTCTAGGATCAATTTGTATTTCTTACAAAACAAAACAAACAATAGGCCAACAATTTTCAATTTATATTCAAATAGAATGTGTCACGATTGACATAGATACTTTTGGTTTGTAGAAATGCACAACAGCTCAAGCTTCAATTTATTCACAGTTCATTTGTTACTTTTCAGGACTTCAAAAATGTGTAATTGCCTTGAGTTGGACCCTAGCAAAACCTAATTCAAAGCTGACACAACAATGCGTTTTTGCACACAATAAGAGGAAGCTCACAAGGTAGCTCACACAGAATGGAGAGATTGAAATTTTAGATTACACAAATAAAACCGACCCAGTGAGGTGAATGATGCATATTCTTCAGAGTTCAGGAAACTATTCAATGGAGCAGTACATAACAAACTTTCCAAAGCCCACTCTTTGTCATAGGCTAAATATAACCCACCCACACAATCAATGGAGATTTTTAGTAAATTATTAATTCAAATATAATATCATACAATTCAAAGTTAATCAAAATTGGACACAAAGTACTGATAAGGATAGATAAGATGCAGGGCTGTAAAATAGTGGAAATGTGCACTTTTACGCACGCAAAAATGTCAAAGTCAAGCATCAGCACGTTCATAGAATATTCAGGTATTCAGGTACTAGAATAATATGATAAACGGAAGAAGCCGCCGGAAGCAGCTGTTACTCACGCAGTAGGAGAAGTTTCGCAAAAAAAACGGACGCTCCATGATGTGGACAAGTCCAAGGTCCTAAAACTTTTCCATCATGACTTCAGACGCGCCCAACTTCTGACCAATTACCCAGAATGCATCCTGCGCCCACAGCTACAGCGCACGGAGGAGTCACCGCGTCAGGGAGTGATTAAACCACAACCAGACTGTACAGTTCTATGAATAACATTAGAGCTGGCACTGACAAATGACCTGGGAGTGGTTTAGGCGGGAGGGGTCAGTGGGCTACAGTGTCAGGTCAGTAACAAAGGGACTTAAACACGCGCGTATCCATTTACCTGACGCTGCGTGTCGCGCGAGTGCGCATGGCATGTTCATACTTTAGACCAGATGCGATTCAAGTTATAGTGGTGTATTCCACTTAGGGGCTTTACTGCAGGCTAGTGCTATGTGTTACTGAAAAGAAGCTATTCCAGCTCAATACCACATGTAACTTAACACAGGTATTGATACATTTGTATGATAAGATAAGTTATGGTTTGTTACCTTAAATTATATAATTATGAAATAATTGTTTTAATATAATTATACAAATCTATATTATGCCTAATGTATTGTGAACGTAAATATTTTGTACACACATTTTTGTAGTAGCCTTACAATGACTTGTGTTACTCTTTAAGTAGCTGTTCTTGGGAAGCTCAAATGAGCCTCTTTAGCACTGCACTGTAGTCAGAGCAGTGATAAACAGGAAGCAAGCAGAAAACAAATCATTTTGAAGACAGTGGAGGGTGGAGTACTCTCCATTCACTGGAGACTTGAGAAGGATTTTAGTCAAGATTAATGCGCAAAAGTCCTAACATATGTGGCAAAAGAATGCATACGATAGTTTGTTTCACCATCTGAGTATAGGTGACTGCCCTAAAAGTTATGCAATTAATTAACTTAGCAAATTAGTTTTATGTCATGGGGTTGGGTAGGCATATCCCCTCTGACAACAAACTTTCATTGAATTCTGAGTTTCTATAAATGACTAAAATAGCACACACAAACTACTTTGTTGAATGTACCAATTCTATCTCAAGTCTTTTGTAATTAATGGAAAGAATCTGATTTAAAATAAAATCCTCCTTCTTTCGACTCAATTAATTCTCTCTGGTGTAATCCACAGGCTGTTTCTCGTCCATGGAGCCCAGAAGAATGCCTGTGACATTTAGTCCTAACAAGCCAACAATATCCGTCAACGGTGTCTCTACATCATCAGATATTTGGCAAAAAGAAATAAACGGGAATCGGGTAACGGCTTGGACCTATTACACTGGATGACTAATTGGGAACACACATAACACAGTTAAAGTGATGTTTTTTGTTTTTTTTCTCCATGTGGTTATTTGAGACAGCCATTTACAAAGCACTGGAGAATGCTTTGACATGCACAAGTAGGCCATGTATAGTTACATAACAATGTAAAGACGTGTGACAATGAGTTCTCAGTCTATCAATGCCAAACAGTGACCTACAGAAGTGAACTCTTTATATATTCTTTATTCATTATCAGGCTCAAAGTGGACACTCCGCAGTGGCCAGCATGTTTAGTGTCTTGCCATGCACATGAAGGTTCTCCAGTGGGAAGAAGTATGCGCCTGAGGGACTGTAGCCAAGGATCAGGTCATGCTGCTCAACTGTGAGAAATGAGAGTGAAGGCTTTCTTCATGTAAACCAGATGTCCCTGTTTTCCATCTCAGCTCACCCCGGACCCCAGCGAGTACACCTCTAATACAGAGTCAGTCTATGGGAGGTACAAACTCATTTAGAACACACTGAAACGCAAAATAACTAATGTTTTATTTTACTATATGGAAAAGTTAACAGGGCAATGGTGCAAAGGAACATTTTTGTCAAGTTGTCCAAAATATTATACATCTTTTTTTGTTCTAATTTGTATTTTTTGTGTATCCATGGGTTTCTGAGTGAGGGAAAACAAGGCCTGTTGCCATAGCACGTAATATATTCCACCTTGTAAATGGCCAAAAGTCCTCAAAATTGCACCTATAACAGGAAACTGAAACCTATGAATATGTAGGTGTCTTATCTGGCTATAGCTTTTGGAGCTGTTGTAGTAGGGGTAGGGATGTGCCATATTGACAAAAATGTATGTCTCGATATATTTTGTAACGTTATTCAGACAATATTATTTTAATCCAGATTCAAACATATTAGTTACGGTTTTATTATCAGACAAATGTGAAATGTCTTTAAAACACAATCTTAAATTTAGATTAAATTTAGAAATGTATCACCATATACAATTATTTGAAAGTTGTATTATAAATTATATACTCAATACTCAAATGTTGCATATCTTCAAAACTCACAAAAAAAGTCACAATATTAGCAAATATTCGATATATTGCTAACCTAGTACAGTAGTAGGGCATTAGTTGCAATATTATCAGCTTTTGCAAAATTGATGAATAATAGTCTAATGCCTGTCTTTACCCCTAGTAAAAATAGGCTCATTATTTGCGAGATAGTTTGGACTGAGCCTCCATGAAACTAAATATTCACAATACTTGGGCGCTGTCAACCCTGCGATGAGCTGAACCCTGCCTAAGGGCCAAAGTCACTGAGATAGGCTCCAGTCACCTGCAACCCTAACGGGAACAAGTGGTAGAAAATGAATGAATGAATGCATCATTTGATTGCTTGTTTTACATCTGTTGCCTTAAAACAACCTTATTCAACTCCGGCACCAGCACAAACTGCATTGAGGGACACTTTAGCTACATTGTGATTTATGCTCCACTAAGCATATTTTAGAAAGAACTCCAAAAGACAGTATTCCAACAGCTGCATAACTTATATAAGAGTCCTATAGGGTACTGCAGACTCCTGGACTTGCAAAATGGCAATACAGTGAACTTTAGCTGACTTATGTTCTTAGTGATCTCATGGCCAAAATGTCATCGCCACAGAGGCTTGATGAGCTGGAATTGGCATTGCATAGGGTTAGGCGCTTGTTCATGCTGTCAGCGAAAGTTGTCATGTGAGTGTCCTGCTAGAATCTCACACCTTCACCTCATAGCAAAGGTTGGCTGGAGAACCTCTGAAAATAATAGTAAATATATTACCTTACTGCCAGTGCATTTTGTAACTCGACAAAATATGGGGGCAGTTCATTTTGCGAAAGATTGTTATCTGCTGAACATGACGAAGCAGTATTGAGGACAAGCACTCCCTAAAAGTCATAAATTGTATTAGAGATGTTGAGTGGTACACAGCTGGCTTCAGTATTAATCAACCTCAGGCAGATTTACTGTGATTACATTTCTAAAGGCTCTGGCAGCAGAGAGGGGCCAGTGCGGATGGCTGTAACAGAGAACAGATACCTGGTATTCATTAACTGCCTATTATACTGTATGTAATATATTTCCATTAAACAAACAGTGTCTATGGCAACCAGAGTAAGAATAGCAGAACAGATTTTGGCGAATTGCAGTCAAGCTTCTTGGACATGGTGATGTCATCAAGTTTGCACTCAATGACTTCAGTGCTTTAAACAGTTTGGAAAGTAACTCAGTGCATGTACCCAAAATACGTAGAATACACATTTTGAGAAACTGTATTCCAATACAGTTACTCTTTATTCAGGTATTCAGAATATAGTTACTTTCCTAAAATCAGAGGAAAACATTATGATATTTGATTATGAAATGTTGTCTTTGAACTGCACTGAATTAGTGGGAAACACATTCAAAACAAACGGTGAAACAAAAACATAACACTGTTCATAACAATTCAGGGATAAAGCCTGTGTAGTTTTTGGCCCTATCTGACAATGCAAAAGGAGAATTGGAGGCCTACAATCCAGATTGTTTAAAGGGAAACGCAGCCTAGACTGGAGTGAAAGTTCTACTACCAACATTACAGGCAATTTACAACTATTACCATCATTTATCCTAATTACATCAATTACTTGCAGAAAAATCTAGGAAAACACATTGTAACTTGTTATTTTACACATCTGATAAGATGAAATAGTTGAAATCCTATATCCACTAAACAAAACACAGTGAAGTAAAAGGAATGATGAGTGAACACAAATAAACAGTGAATCCATCATCAACTGCTTTGGCACCGCACTAGAGTTTAGCATTTCCAGGGCCACGCCCTCCTGGTGATGTGCCGTGTTTTACGAGTGAATCAGAATGTGACAGAGCAACAGCACCAACATAAACCTGCAAGTTACCACACGCTGCGCTCAATCTGACGTCGTTACATCCATAAGAATGCACTGAATCAGTCCAAAATGACGAAACAACGACATGGAAACGTTCGGCATTGGTTGCATCAAGTTTTAAAGAACAGTTTCTAGACTTAATCAACCAGATGAAACATCAGCACACTTCTTCAAATGCTCGTCAAAGATGCGCTTTAATTGTTGAGATGTTGCCAAATGCAGTGACGCATCTTCCACACGCGCACAGATCAAAACAACTTTGAACGCAGTGCATTGTTTTGTTCACCTTAATCGTGTAGGGCTCCTTCGGCTTCTCTTCATCTTCATTCCCGAAGTGTCGCATCAAAGCCGGGTCCAAACTCCGGGTCTGCCTCAGTCTCCGTCGGGAAATAATCTTTGGGCTCAACGAGCACGAAAAGACGCTACTCAACAATCCTTGCGCCGACATATTGCGCGTCTCTTGTGGTACCTGTGTGCGTTTGGCATAAAAGTAGGCCAAGTTTGGTTTCATAACTTAGCCACAAGTCCGGGCGGACAGGAGCGTTTGTGAGCGTCTGAGCGCGTCATTCATGTGGAGTCAGCTATTGGGAAACGCGCGCTGGTGCGCAAACTCCCCCTCCTCACGCGCTCCTCACAACTTCCTCCTACTTTTACGCTCCAGTTATTGTGGTTTACTCCCCAATTAAATCAACACCTAAATCAAGCCTAAACTAATTAACTAATGTTTGTGAAAGCTAATCAACAAACTTTAAAACTTAATTAAGATTTAATTTGAACCAAATGTACATGTATGCAGATAAGTTTTGTTTTTTCCTCATGGGCAAAAGCTTAAAATGGCCATGCTTAAGTTTAACCTGTAGGTTATACGTTTTTTGTTTTGTTTTTCAATACCTTTAACGTTTTATTTGTATAGTATATGTTCTTCTCATGGAACTTACTGAATACAGCAGGCGAGTTAATATAATACAGGGCCTTATTACGCATTCATTTTACTTGTACTTAGACCATGTTTCAACAATACAAACAAAGTGGAAACTGCAAACCTATGACCTGTTTCTCCTTATAAACTAAGGTTAGGCATAGGCCTTAGGCTGTTGTTTTTTGTATTATTGTCACAGGTTGAATTCCAGGTGTAATAATCCACATTTAAATGTAGGCTATACTCTATTTAGACTGAAAGTGCCAAAAATGTCTTATTCCTTGCCTTGATTGCAGTGCATTTCAGTGTACTGGCAGGTCTGCAGGGCAGGGGGATACTTGTCGTGCAGTGCCCAGGGAGCGCACTCTTCCTGTGGGCGCCCTCGGGAAAGGACCTGGGTGATAACATGACATGTGAACCAGCAGTGCAGGGCCTCGATAAGGCTTAATCAGATACAGCAGTCCAGCAAACAGTCAGGGGAAGTGGAGATAAGGCCTGGCTCACTGTTTGATCCACTTATTTGGTCGAGCTGGGGTTTAGAGTAAAGACTCCTCCGTCAAAGACATCTCATCCCACTTCCCCTGATGTCATGCCTCTGTCGGGAGACATTACTGCCACAGCAGCTTGATGTCCACCAAACCAGCTTGTCATGGCCAGGCTGCAGCAGGCATATTCAATTTAATGCCCGCAGGCTAGATCTGCCCCTTCAAACAATCTGATCTGGCCCGCTACCCATCTTCTAAATATTAAAAAGATATATATTTTTTCTATTGTTTACTGGTTTGGCTTAGTCCTTGTTTAGTATCTGGGTATCTGGGTCAGACCTGGTTGGTTAGTACAGTTTAATTCTGGTTAAGTACGAGATTGGCAATTTTGTAGAGCAATAATGGTAAAGCTTTTTGTATTTTCTTTCAATAAAAAATACTTTTATTGAACTAAATCTCTAGGCTATTTTATATTATATCACGTAATGCATAATACAACTCAATTCGTGTTGGCCTACATCTGGCCAATATTTTCTTCAAATTTTATAGAACACAAAGGGGAAAAAAAGTGAAACAATACCAGAGAAAGAACAACAGACATAAATCAATATCAGTAGACATCCAACAAAAAGCTAAATCAAGGCTCAAATCAAAATAATCGTCCCATTTCGTCCATAATCTGTCAAATTTGTCCATTTTCAAATGAAGTTCAAATGTAACTTCCTTTCTGTGAATGTCCAATATGATAGTCCAGTCATTGATTGCCAGTGCACTTTGTATCATCACTTTTTTTGTTAGGGCCTTTTTTGCTGCTGCCAGGATGATCCTCCAGAAATAGCCGTTGACTGTGTCCATGGCAGGAGCCCTGAAGGCCAAATACATAGTCCTGAAATCAAGTGGGATAAGGGTGACAAAAATTGTCTGTAAAACTTTATTGATCTCAGGCCAACATTTTTGAGCAACAGGACAGTCCCAAAACACATGATAGTGGTTTGCCTTCTGCCTGCCACTGTTTCTCCATTTGAATCTGCTTGTGAATAATGGGCACTTTGACATGGTGTTTTGAAAAGAAGTGACAAATTTTTCCAACAGAATTCCCTCCAGACATGTGATCTCATGGTTCTCCATTGGGATGTACAAATATTTCCCATTCTTTGTCAGTTAAAATAAAATTACCCTTTCTTTCCCATTTATTTTATGTGGCTGTCCAAACTGTTAATACATTTATATCATCTATATTGTATTCCCCTTGTAAGTGTCTGAATGTAATAAATATTTCATTCAAAGAGCTACTGCAGGCTTTGTCAAGGTTAATTCTTTTGTTATAATAACTCCTTATTTGTAAATACTTATAAAAGTCTTGTTTCTCCAAGTCAAAGCATTCTTTCAACATATCCTGGCCAATATGTTCAATGTGCGAATTTAGTGTAGTCCACTAGATGTCAGTAGAGGACCCCTAATATTTGACCACGGCCCGTGTGAGATTCTGGAATGGGGATGTTGTGGGGGTATTTCCAGTTAGAATGTACCACCAAACCAAATTTGCCATGCATTTTTATTTTAGCCCGCCGGTTTTCTGTTGTGGTTTATCAGCTGTGGCACACAATGAACCATAAGAAATGTTCCTTTCAAGTACCAGATTGTTCCATGACTTTGTGTGAAATAAGCTAAATATAGTAATCATCACTTGTAAAATGCAGCCAATATTAGACTTCCTTTACTGGTAAATAGAAACTGGGTGTCATTTCAGGTAATTTCCAGAAATTACTATGCACAGTTTGCCCCTTCCATATATCAGAGTTCCCACTCTACTTGAAATAGAAGAAGAGACTTCCTGAAATTTGCCTCAGCCTATTTCTGGTATTTGCTGTTATTGTTTTTAAGTTATATTACTATCTTCTTAAGGGGTGGGCAATATGGGCAAAAATGACGTTATAATTTATAACCCAATGACAATATGAAGACAATATTACAGCTATGCATCAAAAATGTACTTAAACATGTCTGTAAATGTCATAGTTGAGTATCACAAAAGGGAACAGATTGTAAAATTGACCACAAAAGTTCAGAAATAGTATGGTATTCCCTTGCTTGAAAGTCAGCTATTTGTGCAGCCATCTAAAAACAGTATTATAGATATACTTGATATTCTAACTTTGCATATCTCCATAACAACATCTGCAATTGTTCAATAGGCTTTTATGTCCCATCTTTTTGCCCTTTTTCACAGTAGGGTTTACACAAAGACATCATATCCACTTAAACTCACTCACGGTGCAGATTACTTATCGCCAAACACAAGATTACAGTTTCCAGCATAAACATGTTGTGTCACCCACATCGAGCCCATGTGGAGACACAGTGCAGCTCTAAGCAAGTGCATTACATTTATCTTTGGCAAACGCAGACATTAAAACCGAACACGATATTCTATCTGTTTTCCACCAGCGCCTCTCTATCAGATCGTTGGCTTCTATGATTACTCACATTGCCATCTCCTACATTTGATAGCGTATCCCTGCATCAAAATGGAGAGTAATGGTGAGAAGAAAATGCAATCTAGATGTTAGACAAGCACTTGATTAACCACTTACAGAAGCAGAGGAAAGGCAACGCATCTCAGGTTGCCACTCAAAGCTCATCCCTCAAACATTACTGGGCCCGCAATATTGATTTTTCATTCTTCTCCATATCCTATTGCCATTAATAGAATTTACACCAGACTATCAATGTTTCAAGCTGGCCTCTCCCCTCCCTTTACTGTATCTGAGAGGATTTTGTTTTTGTGGTACAGAGACTTTAGTCGCAGTCACAATCTACCTGGATGGAGAGGACATGGACGAGGCGAGCGGAGAGAGTAGAGAGAGCTGTGCTGGGGAAGTGGAGACCAACCAGGAGGAACCAAGGTGAGCTGTAGAACTTGTATCAGCGAACTTTATGACGACTTTTATTTTTACGGTCAGTTACAGTTTCAGTTGGAGGTGCTGTAATATTGGTATCATGCAGGTATCATTTTGTTTTGTGTTTTTATTGCAAAAACAAATTATAATAAAATAAAACAAATAATGCCATATAGCGATTTTGCTACTACAATTTGAACAAAAAACTCTCTTTTTAGACTGTATTTTGACATGAAATAATTGTAGTTTCATAATGTTTACCATGAGGTCCTGTACCAGCTCTGATATAGATCAAAACTATCCAGAAAAGGTTACATTTTCTCCTGTTGAGATGATTTATTTATTTTTTTTGAATCAATACTTGTTCAGATTAGTATCTACTTTCAATACTAGTTTTACTACCGATCGACATTTCAAGCGAAGCAATAACAGCTCCTTGGAGACAAACAGGTGGCAGACCCTTACCAGAAATGCCCCAGTATGAAATAGTAATAATCTTTTTTATCATTTATGTACAAATGCTTAATCATGGTGTTGAAGTTAAATTGAAAGTATTTTAATAAGTACCTTGTCTCGATGCATTTCTGTTTCTGTTTGATTCTCAATCCCTATAGCTAGTTGCCATTTCAGATGTCTGCCCTCCTATGTATATTAATAGATTATCAAAGTCCTTTTTCAACTCTCCAAAGCCAATTATCTCTCCGAACAAGCTTATAATTATCGTAAGCCCTCGTTTTTACATATTTTTCACAGCTTCTTGACTTGATAGAGGCTCCGAGCCCCTGCCCCTCAAGCCTTACAAGCCTCATTCTGAACGCCAAAGCCGGCTTGGTGACCTTAGCAGCTTTCCATGGGCGCATTGATTTTTCTCCCACATTACAGATAATTGCTGGATGCTGTGAATCCTATCCTCCCGGAGCAGAGGGGAGGGGGTGGAGCCTGTGCGTTATGCGTGCGTGCTGACAGGAGAGAGAGAGGGTCTATCTGATTTGAGGAATGCGATATCCTGCAATCCCATTGACAGCCATTGACTTCTTCTTTGTACTTCCTGTCTATGTGTATATTTAACTGTGTGTTGGTGCAATCTGGACTAGTTGTTTCTGCTATCATGGTTGATTGATATGATGAATTAGTGGAAGTGGTTTGATTAAATTGTGAGCTGTTCATTTTTAAAGGCATCTAAAGAGTTTTGTCCAGCTGGGTTAATTGCTGTGTGATATATTTAGTCATGATTAATAGCCTTTTTGACATTGATGGAAAACATAATTATCCTGAATACTGAATATTGTAACCCTATTATATAAAGGCCGCTTTTACAAATCTTCTTGTAACCTAGCAGTAGCTTTTCAAACGGTTCCCACATCTTGTTCTGCATTTAACAACTCCCATCTTTTTATGCAAATGAGTACATCTTCTGGTTCTGCCCCAGGAAGTGAGCCAGAAGGACATGTAAAGAAAAATGGCTTCCTCCTGGTCTTGCACAACATGCAACATGCACTTTCTCGTCATTATCCAATGCTTTGCCCCAGGTTTTGCCTCTATTGGTTCTGTTAGGTTCAGCTCATTCTACTCCAGATGATATAACTTGCATCTGCCCTTAAGTGATTTTGTTAATTAATGGAGATATTTAGGCTCATGCACACTGTCAAAGCAATTTTTCAAGGAAGAATTGTACATGTGAACAAATGAGCTATCCATCCATGCAGAGATGAATGAGTCTTGCCAATCAGCAGTGACCCTAAGATGACATGCTAAACGTGATCCCTGGTGATGCTCGTTGTGCTGATCCTTCAGTTCTCTAAAAGGTTGCCTATGTGTGGTTTGTGTATGTGTAGAAAAAGCAGGGCACAGTCACAGTGTGCAGTGGCCTGAGGGGCGCGTTAGGCCACATGACAGACTCGTGTGGCATTATCGCGCAGAGAGGCCACCTTTGTCAGTTTCACTCACCACTCAGCTGTCACAGACAGGGCAGGGTGTGCTACGTACAGGCCACGGGTCAGTTATGGGCAGTGATAGGATTAGAGAGAAGTCATGTATTTACACAATAATACTCCACAATGTAGTTCCTCAATGCACATGAGGAAGGGAAACAATAATTAGCAGAGTTTTCTTGTGATTTATAAGCATTAATCGGTTATGTATACAGTCATTCAGTTCCCTGCCCAAAGGCAAAATAGAGTTAAAAACTTCACATTATTGGCTAGACGTGTAAAGTGACCATAGAAAAAGATATATAAAAATAAGCAAAAAGCCGTGCAACAACCCGATAAACTGCTGAGTCACTACTGGTAAATACATCATACTTTAGGGTCAGAATACTTTTGAGGGAACAGAGAGTTTAGAATCTAGCAGCTAATAATCTCTATTGGTTTAACATTAGGCTAATTCAAAATTTTATGATGTATGACGACACAATTCCAATCTGTATATGTCAACAACCCACCCAAGGTTAGTGACCGAGAATCTACACAAGACACATTTAAGATCCTTGTTTTTGTAATTATGACTTTGTTTTGGTGCTTTAGAACAACAACTGACAATTTTCTGACAGCTTAAGCAATCATTCAACTAAATACAGGTGTTATTAGCTCATATTGATTGTCAAATCATAACTGTTGTGTAATTTATATGGAATCTTGCTCTTGTTGTCAGTGTGGTTGCTAGGTAACAGTTGTGGAATTACCTTTACCAATGTCATATTTGCTGCACATGTCCAACCAGGAAGTAACATTATAAACTTTACAAAAATGTTCAAACTGGGGACAACTAGGCAAAGTGTTTCGTGAAATCTGAAATATAATTGTGAAATGTGCAGTCATATGCACTTTAAAGCTGAAACTTTTCCAGGTCTGTAATAACGTTGCTTATAAAGTTGTTGTTTGTTCCTAAAAAACTATAATTCCTAAAATATTTAGATCTTCAATCATGTATAAATGTGTAAACCTAACAGAGTAATTTACGGTGGACATGAGTTAGGTGTAGTTCTTAATCAGTACGATGCGAATAGTCCATGACATCAGCTAAATACAGTATAACATAAATGAGAGCATTTGGACACTTGTTGTCACTCTTTTTCACTGTGAAAGTTACAAACTAGGCAGGTGCGCGTCACATGGATGCACCCCTTCATTTTATAAACCCAAGTTTAGCTGGCTACGCAGCATGGGATGTGTTATGCAAGCGTCTCTCTTTGCTCACAGAGGCAAAGACACGTGCTCAGTTCATAACTAATGGAAGAGTGTGTGTGCCATTCATGCATGAATGACTCTGCATGGCATAATCCCACATGAACAATCATGATGTTGTAATGCAGTAATGTAAAAATACACGAATGTTTAGATTAAATTAAAACTACTAGTGTGTACAAAATGAATATGATGTAAAATACCTGATGCCACAGGAGCATTGGGGTTAAGATCTAATTTCCAGGTTTATATGGGATTTGGTGCAGCTGGTTATGGGTGACAGTTGGCAGGCAGTGAGTGATAGAGCTTGGATTATGGTTTTAGATTTATTTTAAGCTCTGATGGATGGCAAAACACATGCCATTTCCAAACGGCCCGAGCAGGAGTCAGAATAATATATTGAACGACTGTAGTAGCAAATTATAGCCTTTCTTTTTTTATATTTTAAGTATATTTGTTATTTAGTACTGCTGTTGTTATGACTGATCAGTTATGAAGATATCAATTTCTACATTTGTATATTGTTCAATGGAGCAGTCCTAACCAGCACACTGTTATGGGAGTCCAGCTGCTCATCATTGATCCCTGTGTGTTTTCTGATGCACTGGCCTGGAATCTGATGTTATTTCATTACTCTCCTCCCCCGGGCACTGGACGTTCACTAGTGCAGCCACACTGTATGTAATCATAAGTGCTGAATGCCTTAGTCAGACAGTTGTCTATGGAAAGTCTAAATCGAGTAGCAGAAACACGAGAGTCCTGAAGAAAAAGGAAGCTCATCAGTGAAAGGGCTCCAGGGCCTGCATCCGGAAAAAACAGCAAGTAGCTCTTTACTGCCAGACGTCAACAATGGACTCAGACGACAGTGATCTAGGCATCTTCACTGTCATTCAGTGAGTAACTTGTGATTTTTTACCTCAAGTTATGTCATTTATTAGCTAGAGAATTGCGACTCTGATAAAAGGGTGGGCATTGGGCAGAAGAGCAGAGAAGGCTTGGTCAAAAATCTGAAGGACTGGTCAGCAGTTTTACATCAAATACTTCCTTTTGCGTGGCTTTATATATATATATATATATATTTTTTTTTTAATTATTATTATGTTTTTTTTATTTTTATTTTTTTTATTTTATTTTATTTTTTTAAAGAATTATTTTGTAAATCAAGCTCAAACTTGACCAGTGTCAAAATGTCAGATTTTATGCAGCCCATCGCCGGCAATATTAAAATATATTATTGTTGGCCCATGGTGGTAAATAAAACATACAGGTTCAATAAAATGTCACATCCTAGTAAGGTAATGAGGACTGCTATTTTAAAAAAAGAGGTGAAAATCTTTGCAGACATAGGCAATGGTAAAAGGTTTTTAAAGTATAAATAAGTATAACTGCTCAATCACATTGGTCAGCAATATTCATTCAGAAATAATCTATTTCAACAATATCTACCCATAATTTAAACAAATTAAATATCATTGCATCCATGATTCATTATCCTACAGTTGTAAATGTACACGCGACACAGCTCCTTACCACATACATACATTCACTTCTCATGGGTTTACACTTTACAGGCCACGCACCGACATTTTAAATGTTATTTGTCATTGAGAATACCCTGATAACGTACAACATTTATTATCAAATTTGTCTTATTGGCCTTTAGCATTTTCCCATAATCCCCTTTGACCCTCTTTGGGGGAAATCTGTACAGGTCTTTTAAATGTCAGAAACAGTGTTCGTCGTAGTTCTTGATTAGTGTAATGTTAAATCATTGATAGACAGACAGATGGGGCATTAGGCTGTTTAGTTCATCCTTAGTTACTTGCTTAGTGAGTTGTTATGTGTTATGGACGTGGCCAGTGTCCAGGAACGAGCCGGCCTCTTGCCCAGTGCATGCTGGGACATAATTTCCAGGCAGCTCTGAATGGCTTAAGCGGATGGAGGAAATAAATGGATAGATGGATGGAGTACACTTGTAAAGAGCCACAGGGGCGTGCTTCGTGTTAAATAGGCACCAACCTGCAGGCTCCTCTTTTGGCAGAGTTTCTGTGCACTCTATTATATATTTCTCAAACAGAATAGGTTACATCCTCCTCAGTGCTTTGAACTTCATCAGAAGGTATAGAGCACAACTGGAAAAATAAATCACTAATCTTTTTAAAGCATAGCAGCATCTAGCCAGGTAACACTTCACTTCTCATTCCAATTAGTCACAGGGCTGAATATGCAAGCTCAAACTGCACTCCTGAAAGCCGTTTAATTCACTGAATGATTCAGCCTCAGTGCCAGCATAGTTAGTGGTGTGCAAATTTGAACAGTTAGCATGTTTATATGAATTGGTGGATAAATTGCATTGAAAGAGCCAGCACAAATGGGCAGGCTGGACTGAGCAGGCTGAGGTCAAAGGGTCATCTGAGCTCTATGGGATGAAGTAAGTATCTACCTTTTAAATGTATGCAAATACATTTCTAGCTGGACTGTAACTTTATCGAATAATAACTGATATGTTTTATACATCATTTATTCTTTCTAAATTTAGCAGTACTTTGCTGTTGGAATCAACAACAGAAATGATCAGCATCAGCAGCATGATGATAGCAACAGAAGCTATTACAAAATAAACAAAATAAAAAGAACACCATCATCCTGCACACCATTTACAGCACTTTTTTAAAGGTTTTAAGTGGCCAAATGTGAAATGACTGAAATCAGCTGTTTGTAAAGAGACACTCAGAGGAGGATCAGCGGGTCAGCCAGAGTTTATCGGGCAAAAGCTCCATCCATAGTCTTCTTAGATCATGCTCCTGTCTGACCCTAATAACCCTTGTCCCTTGTCCCTCACTCTAACCTCCAGGCTGCCAACTCAAATGAACAAACACAACTGCCCACACAATACGCTGAGTCTCCCAATCCTGGCCCACATCCACAAGGCTTACATCTACAGCACTCTCCCAGGATGTTTGAAAGCCATGATCAAATAAAATGTAGATCTGTCTGGCAAAATCAAGAGGTTGGACTTGGACGTGGGACATTATATGTATGGTAGAGAGCAGGGTAAAAGTGACCCTGAGTGGAAGTGACAACATTCTTTATTGCACGGATCACTCGTAGCAAAGGCACATTGACTCACCCCGCAGAGGCTGATGAACTCTGGCATTTTAATGCTCCTTGTGCAAGTCCAATGTGGAAGCTGCTTAAAATTTTACCAATATTTGCACTCTGTGTAATAGAAATAAAGAGTGTCATATTATATTAAATGCAACTGTTAATTAAAGGTTCTGTATTCTTAATGAATTATTTATAAAGAGCTCATGATAGGTCCCATGTTATCTGGTGGTAATCCAGGAAGTACCATGAGTTTTATAAAAGTCCATACATCTTCAGTGAACTCATTCTGATTATTCCTGTGTTACAATTGCACTAGGCAGCAAACTAACAGGACCTTAATTTGTTTCACTTAGATAGTTTTTTTTTTCTATTCCAAAATGTTTTCCATACAGTGTCCAAAAGTAACAAGCCAAACTATAGGGCCTTTATCAAATATGATAAAAGATACACTTCACTTCCAGATCCTACTGGATTATTATATTTTCTATCTTTCCCCATCTCCAGAAGGATAAATGAACGTTCCCCATTTCCCAATCTGGGACACAAGAGTAATTGCCTACCCCCTTGGATGAGAAAAGAGGTTAATTGACAAGTTTTTCAGCAAATACGTTTCATCTGCACAGTTTGATTTATGGAGGACGTTTTCCTCTCTTTTGGAAGCCGGCCTGTGTTGACTTTTTTATCAGGGAAATGTTTCATCATTGTGTTGTGTGCCTCCAGTTAATTATAAATATTTACATTTCTTCTGCATATATGCAATCATCATTTTCAGTTTCAGGCTCATCCAGGTCATTTATCCATTGCCAAAAATCCCATTGTTATCGCGTGTGGGAAAAGGCATGAGAAATGACCCAATGTCTTTGCTAATGAGTTGACTTGCGATATGGAAATGTATGAAGATGTATTTGCCGTCATAGAAATACCAGAGAGGAAATTAGAAGACTTGAAGCATCTGTTAGCACGTGGCAGGCAACTTCAAGCACAATGAATCACGGCCTTTGTCTTCCTCCCGTGGACATTGATTAATCACACAGACATTCACTGGAGGTTGTTACCGTCAACTGTGGAATGCCATCGTGAGCTAATATTTTTAAGAAGAAATCTTTTGAATCCCTCTTGTGAATTGCTGGAGCATTTAGCGGCAGTGTTTTTGAAAGGTCACAAATACAGAGTGGGCAACCTAATGTGAAGCAGACCTCAGCTGGAGAGGGAACACATTATCTGCACGTCCCTTTGTCACTGAATGTTCCCACAGCGGAGAAATATTGAGAAGGTGATTACAAATTGCCATTAGAGTTTGAATTAAATTAATACAAAGATAAATTAAAATTAATGCAGCACTATGGGAGCAATGATGTTAGCAAATTGTAGCTTTAAAATGTATAATAATAATAATAATAATAATAATTGCTTTATTAATCCCTAGGGAAAATTTTTGTGTGTTTAATGGACAAGCCATAGTTATAATGAGTCGCATAAGCAAACGCAAAATGTATGTACAGTATGTGGCTTGCATTCATTTATGCTTAGCAAAATTATTATGCTCATGAAATGATTTGGTTTTTTTGGTCCAGTGATTCAAAAACATGTATCAACTAATTTGGCACTAAGTAACTTAAAATAGAGCTGTCACTAACAATTATTTAAAACTTACACTACCAACCAAATAAATGTTGAAATACAGTGACTGAAGACTACTAGATAGAGTGTAATATTGTTTAAAATCTGAAATAGTTTAATACTTTGGGATTTTTGTTTTTGTTATCAAAAGTATTTTTGTATGTGTTTTACAGTCTTGATAGTGCAGAAATTATGATTTTATAGTTGAGTAGTCACGCTTAGTCGAATAATAGTTCAGCCCTATAGTTTAAAAATGTAAATGTATTTGATTTGAGTTATGAGGGGAAAATGGATGGATGGAAAATGGTAATGTCTTGCAAAGACTAGGATACTAATAAGCCTCAAAGTCTTCAAAATTGTCAAAATGTATGAAAGAAAATTAGTAAAGTGAAAAATTCTAAAAGCAAAATACCTATAAATGTAAATTTACCTACTTACACATTGAATATACTCAAACTTTTCCAGTCAGAGCAAAACCTGTGCACACTGACACCATTAAGCACATTATGTCACTGTTTGTCCCCCGATCCCTTCCACCCGTTTCCATTTGGGAGCTGAGACCTGCCTCTCGGGAATTCCAAGCGGCTGTCCTTTGAGTAGTGGCTCGTGTTACCTCTGTGCACATAGAATCTTACTTCCCCGTCTACTTCCATCTCCCTCCGTCCCTCCCTCTCTCCTTCTCCTCCTCTCTCAACCCTCTCCCCTCGCTCACCGCTCCTCTCCCAAAGCCGTGTGCTTACAGTGCGGCTCTCGCGCATCATTCCGCCACGATGGAAATTAAATGAAAGGTGGCTTAACGCAGGCTAAACACAGGCATGCTTTGAAGGATGTAACGGCGAGAGGGTGGGGGGAAAACTGCCGGACTGCCAGATTCCCTTTTCCAATGGGCTGTGGATTTGCAAGGCGCAAATACAGCAACCACTCAACCATGCCCAAGCTGAGACAACAGGACTAAACCTCTCCACAAGACTTGGGAGAGAAATTACACTTCTTTTTTTTCTCTGATAATAATTTTATCAGACAATGGTGCTGGGATGAATTGTGCAAATTGGTAGCATTTGATTGCGGCGTGCAGCACATATGGATGTTTTCAGCTTCGTTAAGATGCCAAAGCTGCCTGGGTGAGTCTTAAATTTTGCTGTGTATTACATATATGTGTTACTGTATTACATATGAGCATGTTGAGTATCTTTCTACCCTCAGGAAATTCATGTGGCGTGGGTTAAAATTGCTGACTTACTGTGACAACTTGTGCAGTCATGTATGATGCCATATGTATGTGAGTGGGGGTGGATGCAGCTCAGGCAGTTTGCTCATTCAAAGTTGACTCATTCCTTCTGAATTGTGTTGTAATTTCACTAAATATTCCACTCTGGCCAACAAATGCTGGTGAAGTTTACCATAAAATCAATGGCAATGTTGAGGAATAACTCATATGCTGGCAGCGTGATACGAACATTTGATCTGAAATATTATCGATCGATCCTAGAATAATTTATCTTGACGTAAGCCGAGTTCACATACCGCTTGCGCATAGTGTAAAAATGTAAGCAGCCAGGTGTAGCAAACGTAAAGTAGATTTGATTCATCTGTCATATTTTAGTGTGCATATAATAATAACAGCAATAGGTTGGTGGACAAATAATATGTTGAGGTGTGCGCATTAGCAGGACACATAACTCACCTCGCGCACTCCTGGACCTGCTAGATTGGTTTGATGTGCCCCAGTGGACAGTAATCCTCTGGGGATTTGGGTAAATGGGGAATTATTAAATCAGATGCAATAAGTGTCAGATAGAGTTAGAACATTCTTTAATTTTACCTGCGCGTCATCTGTGCTAGTGGATTTATAGTCTTCTTCTAAGTATTTTTGCAGGAAAGTACGCAGGTGATGGGTCAGTAGTTTTCCTGTTCACATCCCTGAGTGTTGCTTCGTTTATGATGGGGCTCCCAGTGGAATACAAACATCACTGCATGCTGTCACTGTTAATAACGCCACACAATGCTATCTGTGATTACAAGTTACCACCGCCCCGCTTCTGCGCTTTTTTGTATCGCATTCTTCCTCACAGCTGCCAACAGGATTTCAAGTCAGCAGGAAATGATTTCGCTTCACTTGATAGAACATTTTACTGAGCAAACTGTGTGCATCTGAGAGGTTCCTCCTCCGCTGCCTTGTGACGCCCCCAAGATGTGGCCTGCTGCTGCTGGAAACAATGATCCTCCGTTTGCCTCCGTCTTTGTGCTGTGTAGATCCAGCAGTTCCTCACTTTGGAGGTTCTTGTTCTGTGTTAGAGGCAAAGAAAGAGATGTCAAGGCACATCTTTAAATAGAAGGCTTAGACTATATAGAATTGTTGTTTGGGAAGGGTTATACGGTGAAAAAAGTTAATCACGTATAGATGTTTCCATATCAAATACATTTTATTTTATTTTTATATTGAAGTTTATGAACATTGACACTAAACACCTGTAGTTAGTCCAATGTAACGCAACAAAATCAAATGTATTTACCAAAATCTTTGGATAAACCATGGTGATGGTTTGCTTGATCGAGCAGGCCGATATTTGCACTTTTTAGCATATCAGCAATCTGCCTTATTTCAGTGAAATTCAAGAGATTTTGATTTGGCTGAGCAGCTGCTAAAAGAATATGCATAAACCTTTATTTTAACACTAAAGTACAAAGAGGGCACTCCACAAAATGGCAATATCCTGCTCTGTCAGAGGTTGTACTAAATTAAGAGTACGTAATTTGGAGAACATTTTACAATTGTCTCTACATATTGGAGTTTATCAGCTTTAGTTTTTTTCCTGGATTTTAGAAAATTGGAATTAGTCCTGAAAAAAAAACATATTGGTAATTTTGAAGCCAATTATTATAAAATGCTAACCCTATTTGAAGCAAGTTGCCAAAGCCTTTTATCTGAAAGGCATTTATTTTCGAGAACGGCAACCTTTTTCTCAGCTCTTTTTAGCTCTTTTTTTTTTTTTTCATAACACATGGAGCACTTCCTTGATACACAAATAAACTTGACAGGAGTTAGAAAACAATAGTATGTACAATATATCATCATATAACGTAAATAAATGCAAATTTACACTAGTTCCAACAGTCATAGCTTTGGGCTTTTGTTTTGTGCCAAAACTGTCCTTAAAAGAGGAAACTGAGTTGTATTCAAGCCAACATTGATTTATTGTACTTTTGTGTGCTGTTGTTTTTGCCGAGGGGCTTTTGCTGTTAACAATTTGTACCAATGTCACAGTATGCAGACAAATTGATTAACCTGAATATTCATCAGTATGCTGCCCACAAAAGAGATCCATAGTTACATTACTGTTCTTGACAAAGAGTGTTTTGGACCAGAGCCCAGATATGAGCTAAGATTTTTTATTTATTCTTCAGAGATTTTAACCGTGCTTTGTTCAGTCTTGGAAAATCAATGGATGCAGGGTAAGTGCAATTATAAAAGCGTGGTTAATGTTTCATATTGGAGGACTAAGAGCAATAGTTAAGGTACACTTTATTGTCCTGAGGGAATGTATTCTCTACATTTGATGCATCCTTCAATGTTCTGAGGCAACCTGTCACAGTGCATAACCAGGGACCCAGGTCTAAACCTTTAGCTAGAGGATTGTTTACCTATTTTGCACGTTTTGGGACGATTGGAGAAACCGTAGTGCCCAGAGGAACCGCAAAGACACAGAGAAAATTAAAAAAATTACAACTTTATATGTCTACAATTAGCCAATCACTAAATATTTACATGATATAACGTCATCAACAAAATGCCCTTTCCTGTCACCAAAGCATGTTCCTAGCCAGGGAATTTTGTTCACTGACAATGGCAATAAACATTTTCCGATTCTGATTCTGTTGCTATGAGGTCCTGTTATACACCATTACCGGATAACCCTGTCGTTCAGACCAGAGACATGTTGTGGAAGGAACCTTTTTTTCATACATACTGTTCATTTCCCCCAAATTGCTCAGCCCAATATTTGATTTATAGCCTCCCATATTCCTACTTTATTTGGTTACAATTAGGTTAAAGTAATATAGTGAAAATGTTACTTTTTCTGTTGTGGTTGAGAGCACACTTGTGTAACAGTTGTGCTGTGTGTCCTGCTGCAGTCTGCGTGCTAAACCACACAGGCAGACAGTGTTGTGGATTGTGGATTGTGGATTGTGTAAGTGTCGTGGGTGAACGACACTTAGCAGGTGAACAGGAAAAATAGCACGAGGCTCATGGTGGGTGGCTGTTTCCCAGATGCTGTTTTATTCTTACCCAAAGTAGATTAACAAACCCAAAGCACTCCGTATCGAGGCAAGCAAGAGAGAGAGGGAGCGAGAGAGAGAGAGAGGGAGAGAGAGCTACTTAGGACAGTGCTGCTGTTGCCAGTAGCAACAATATCAGTGGTTCCAAAGACAAATGTAGGTATACAATATTCAGTTAGAGTAATAGTGAGAAATAAACTCTGTTCTCCCTAAGCAAGTCCTCTTGGGTGGTATTTTTGCTGTGATGGTAACTGATAGCGGGTGATTTGTAGTCACCTATGGGCTGGCAGTGGTGCTAATCAGTTTGCTCAAAAGCAGCAATGATTTCTTCTTGGTGAAGGTGGTTCTGTTGCAGAGGGAGATGACACATGGGAGACGAAAGGAACACATATATTTTAGATTGATTGAAACAATGGTCACAGCGATTCCAGCTAGTTTCAGCATTGCTTTGAATACATGTAGTAATGGTAATAAAGTGAAAAAGAAATTAGATTGAATAACTGACACTTCAAAACACATGACCTGCTTGATCACTGTGCCCAAGCGATCAAATGTTTGGAGTGACACGGGGGTAAATGTGTCCTCACACAGAGGGCAGGAGCAGTGCTGGGGCTGTGCCTGTCTGAGGCACTTAAAGCAGTGCAGTGGAGAGAGGCTGTTAATCAGACAGGTTCCTCTGTGTCTGCTGCAGTCTTCCCTCTGGAGCTGGTCATCTCCTCCAGTCCCTCACTGCACCTCTCTCTCTACAGATCTCATATCCAAACAGAATCACATTAGAAGCCTATCTGTGCACAAACACCCGTGTTTCATTCAAGAGCCTCTTAACTGTTGTCACCTGATTCTAGCAAAAATGCACCCTTTTAACATATTCATTGATTAATAACCGCTCCAAACATTATAATTGGATGCTGCAGCAGTGTCACATATCTTTTAGATAGACAATGTTTTTTCATGAAGGCAGTTGTGGTGTGTGGTAGCACTTGAGTACATTGGAGATTGTGAAGCAATAACATAATGTCCTTCCTGCAAATGAAATGTCGATTTACATATGACATGATAGTAAATAGATTTGAATGACTATAATCCTCAATATGGCTAATGGCAGCCACGTGGCGCCAGCCTGTGGTTTCAAGTGGCGTTCTCGATGCAGATTGTTGATGTAAATAATTTAGGCTTGGCGAGTGTCTGTGTTGGAATGTTCCTCTCAGCTGCAGCTTGTTCATAATGCATAGTTACTTCCCACATTAACAGTTTCCTCAGCTTTCATAACAGGCCAGAGTAGCTCACTGTACAGGTCTGCACTGACTGGAATGAAAGCAAAAGCACAGATAAAGCAAGGATCACTTTGGTCATGCAACTTTTATTAAGGAGTAACAAGTGCTCTTTACCTAATTTGCTCCAATTGAAAATGATGTAGTAGCTTGAGATGACAACATTTGTGGTTAAAAAAAAAAAAATTACATAAAACATTGTTATAATGTTCCTCACTAATAAATCACACTATTTTAAGTGGTGAATGCATGTTAATAATATATTTATTTATCTACAAAAACACAAATTCAGTGTTTTATAGGGTAAAATATACCATATAGCAGTTTGTAATCTATAAAATAATTTGAGGCACTGAATTCTTGTCCTCCCTCTGACTCTTGGCCAACCTGGTCATGAATTGTGTAGCATAGCTTGCTCACTTAGCGCTCAATTACTTAGTCCAATGTGACGGCACAGCCATTATTTATTAATGCAAACTAAGCAATATCAGTTTCACTGTCCACTAGTGGATGAACAGACCTGCTCTACTGCTGTTGTTGTGAGAGTTGTGTGTGCTGTGACTCAGTAGGATAATGCCTCTGCCACTGGCAAACAACAGAAATCAAAGATCACTGTTATGAATGAGACAAAACGCTGTGGCCGGGAGACACGCACAAAATGGATCAGGGTTGTTTAGAGACAAGAGGCACATCTCCAGATCGTGTGAGTATGCGCTGGTGTTCTATTCACACAATATTTTGTGTTGTGTTTTTTAAAGCCAACAGGTTGGCCATGTGTAGGCTAATCAATGAAGTGAAAATGGATCAAAACTTGTCAGGCGGTTTATATTTTCCATTCTAAATGTTTTTTATATGTCAGAATCAAAAAATCCATAACTGTTTGGAAAGACTAATATACAACAAGGCTCTGTATTGTTTCCATTTCTGAGTTCTAGTTACAGCCAACTAAAGTTCCTCATTCACCCTTTGTTCTAATGTAAAGAGTGTAATCAGTAACAACTGAAAACAGATATATTAACTCAGGCTTCCCTTTACAGTTCCTGGTTGTAAACTCTAATAGGCACTTTAAAGTCATGGGGTTATTCAAATCTTTTTTGAATGGGGCCATAATTTGAACAGTGTTTTTGTTTAGTTATAGCTTTGGTTTGGTTAGTTTGTTGTGTACTTTGTTAGAGGTTAGCACATAAATGGGGCAATGAACAAAACTAATTCACAACAGGGTTTTGAGGTTCACTGGGAAAAATGCACCTCTTAATCGGGAGACCATATATGTTATAACATCGATAGAAAAATCAGTGCTCAATTTTAGTTTGTTAAAAGATTTTGATTATGCTCCTGTATTTTCCAAACAATGGTTGTGCTGATAGTTATAGTACAAGTTGACAATTACTCATACCCAACCATATCTTGTGTTCTTTTACAAAGTAGAGGACAAACTCTTACTCTTTGTATTCATAGGCTTTTTAGGTTTGTCACTCTTTCCTGAGCTTATAGAGCTATGATGCTATTCTTCACAAAGGGGAATGTACTAAGACATAGAGACAATGTGAACGCACAAGTCCTGATACACACTGCAATGCAATTTATTATCGGCGGTACAGTAACTGGGGAAACATTTAGAGGGAGAGGAAGCGAGGCTTTGAATAATGAATGCGAAGAGCCCTGTTACACAGCAGACAAGGCTTTGAAGTGACATAACTTACTGCCACTGCTTCCATAGCATCACCCAGAGCCCAGACACAAAGACCAAGATAAAGGGTGGTGCATGGCAAACAAAGACATTGCAATGAGAAATTTTAACCTATTTTAAGGCTTTTTAAAAAACTGTACCTGTGCATAGAGGAAACTTTTTATACACAAACATTTGTCACAATAAGATACAATATTGTATAATCGAATTGTTAAACTGGAACTTATTCAGGAGTAACAAAATAAAAAAAATAAACTAATAATATTCTGTATTGAAAATGACATTATATTGTAATAATCTCTCATACATGATTGTTTTTAATAGAAACCTGGACTAAGTGGTGAGCACTGTGTTTATTATGGAAAGTATAATGACAGAGAGCAAAAAATAAAAAACTATTTAGAATAAAAATAAATCTGTGTATGAAAATAACATACAAAGAAAGTAAATATACCATATATCTAGTCTAATATACAAGTGGTAGCGTTAAGAAATACAGTATAAGATGAAAAAGATGGGTTAGACATGACATAAGTATGTTATAAATGTGTTTCACTGTGGGAGGGTCAGGGTTAGTAGTTGGTGCAGAATAAGATATCGTTTAGTGGACTTATTAGGGTTTTGTATCGGTGTGAACATGGTAATAAGTATTGAGATTACTTTAGTATTGCACCATGATATTTTGAAATGTATTTCTTATGTAGATCTCCTTTCAGGAGTAAATGTCCTCTTTTTATTAATAGTTGTTACTCGGTACAGCCAATTAATGAAAAAACACATCATTAAAATCCTATGTTTTTCATTTATTTATTTATTATGCAATCTACTGTCATCTCCAAACTAAACCAATTTCATGCCTCTCAAAGCGCTGGAGAGAACCATGACAAGTCGGCCCGAGTGTGGAGCTTACGTAATGAATGTGATTTGTATTCCATGAGTGAACAGTGGCTTCAGAACATTGTTTATCACGTTGGAATCAAACACCCCCCCATGATCACTGTTTTCTTTCATTCTGACTTACATGCTGATTTTTGGGCATGTTACTGACCTGCAAAAGTAACTGCGAGTATGAAATACATATGATAAGCCCTGTATAGAACTAAAAGTCTCAGTCACATAGTTGTCTGTTTAATCACAGAGAAATAACTTAAAAGATGGTATAGTTTTTAAAATGTCTTAGAGTTAGACCTGTATTTTAGTGTCATACCTTGCCATGTCGCACTCTGCCGTCTTCCTCAGATGTGTGACCGGTGATTCTGTGACGTGTCTGGTCAGCTGATTTAATCAACCAAAACAAAACCTAAAATCTTTTTGAATCAGTGCAGCCTAAACTAAAAGATACAAAACTAAAATACAAGTCTGGCGAAACAAAATTCTACAACTATAAAAACGTGAAGACCTAAGGAATCTAATCGGCTAATTAATTGATAATAGTTTTTTGCGATTTCTAATTTTAATTACAATTGAGGGATAAATGTTCGCAAAACATGCTTACTCTTCGCATATTTGCCATGGATGATGGCAGATATGATTATCATACTTCCATGATATCACGGTTTTCCCAGAAAATATGTTTGTCAGCATGTTTTTCATTGATTAAAAAAATTACAATCTGTTGAGAATTAAACAAGGAAATTGTAAAATTTTATTAACTGAATTTTCATGGAACATTTATTTCAGAAAAATTGTGATTGTGAATGAGAAAAGTAAAAATAGTTTCCTTTTGGATCTGGGTCCACTATATCAACAATAATTGCTGTTTAGTACATTAATAATTTACATAGCATCATTACACAGCAATGAGGCAGTGCCTGAAAAGAGAAAGCTGAAGCACATAGCTTTTTTTGTACCTATTCCCAGTCAATATAGTGAATAAACAGTATGCTCTCTTAGAGGAGGTTTCTAGAAAATGTTATCAGAAAAAAGAATAAATTAATGCTAATCTTTTTCATTCTGTTTAATAACTCATTTAGTTGTGCCAGCAAAAAGGCAAGCTACTTAATGTTATGCTTTCTGTCTCTACAGCCACAGGACAAAGTCGTCCGGCTGGCCGCCCCCTTCAGGGACTTGGAGTGCTTCGCAGGGACCCCCCAATGGGTGGGACATGGACATCAATAGAGAGGGCCGTGACTGCTACATCAAGTAAGTGCCCTGTGTTTAAAGAGAGGCTTGTCAGGGGCAGCAGTAGCAGGGAGCTCTCTTAGTCCCAGATGTTTTAGACTTCACTTCTAACCCGTGATTATTCCAGCCACGTCACAGCCTTGACACTGTCTCCATCTGTGCATTCAGAATACTGATTCTGCCGCTGCGCACTCCCTGCCCACAGAGACAAGAGAGGGAGCTGTCTTCTCTCTTCTCTCTGGCTCTATCTTGCTCTCACACTCCTGCACACCCACATTACTACTCATGCAGCGCTCCAAATGCACAACAAGGGGCTTGGAGAGTGCTGCTCTGCGCACCATGAAGATTTCACCTGTTCGGGGCTGCATTCTCCTCTTCGGGAGTTTAACTGATCCTCACTGACGGGCACTTCTAGACCAGGTACAGGGAATAATCAACTGGTTGTGTGTGTGGCTGGATGCGAAGTTTGGATGCAGCGTAGCATATTGCATCTTTTTAATTGTCACAAGTGAAATCTGAGTAGCTGTTAGATTGACACCTCTTTCTATTTTAGTTGTCTATTTCTCATAATTGGTGGTTTACTGATGCTGGAGGTGTCACACATGGGTTAGCGCACGAGAAGCGTGATGTCAGAGGAGTTACATAAGAAGTAAGGAGCGGGGAAAGTGCTGGCAGAGGAGCATGTCTGCTGGAGGAGAGGGCTGTGACGCCACCGTGCTTTGCTAAATTTGAAAGAGACTCATAAATAATCTACTGTCTGTTTGTGTGATTGTCAGCAGTCGAGCTCTGCAATGCTGGAAGCCAAAATATTCTAAATGTAACACATGTTTGCTCAGCGTGACAGGGACACATGAATAAACCAGTATGTGTTTAATATTTACAATGTGACAGTGCGTAATATATGATGTAATAGAATCATCTGTCAATGTGGGTATGCATCCATCAGTGTTTGTGGGGAAACTTCTGTCCAAGCTTTTAACTTAAAACTATATATCTTTGCATTGTGCGTCATGTGGCATTGCTCTCATCTGATTGCCTTCATCACAACATTTACAAATGAGCCGGCAGAAACTGATTGCCACCTGGGGGGTCTGGCAGATCCACAGCTGGTTCTCTCTCTGCTATCCTTGAGAGAAGCGGCGCATAAAAAATGATGCCACTAATTGTGCAATTTAAGGAGGTTAATTTTCAGGGAAAAGCATGACCACACAGTTTGACTATTTTGTGTGCCATACTTCAGAAATCAAATTAACTGGATAACACCAAGTTTCTCTCTCTGTCCGTTCAAAATGTGCAGGAAGACTTTCAAATTTGCCTATGTACTCAACAGTGTGTGACTCTTGGGATTGCTGTATAAATTGTTGTGGAGCTACACTAGCAGATAATGAGTATGATTAGGCACCATTAGATACATGGTTGTCCGCACAACGGGAATGTGGCCATGTTTAGCAGGTGGCTGAGTGGGGAGGAGACTGTATTCTTCCTGAATGCACACGTCCATATGGCTGTGATTTGTACCCAAGCTGTTGGACTCAGTGTTGGAGATGCAAAACACAAATCCAAGATCAAGCCACAGGAATTAGACGGAAGGCCCAAGAGGTTTGGAGAGGTTTAGAGGTGACTGACTTCAATTTGCATAATTAGCTTAACATGGTTTGCTGTTCTTGAATTGTTGGGTAAGATGACATAACATTAGAAAGGCCAACAATATTTCATGGAAATTGGAGCCATAAAAAATGACTGTTGATAATCTGCAGATTTCGGTTGGAATATAGTTGGAATGGTCACACCAGTAATAGAGACAATCAGGTTCAAGTATTTATATACTCTTTTCTAGAATTACGACAACATATTGTAGAATCTGGAAAAACACCAAACTACAGCTGTGGCAAAAAAAAAGTCCAAAAGTGGTTGACTCAAGCATTGTGATTCTATCATTTTTGAGACTGCACAATATGGCAGAGGTGAGATTAGTTATTATTATTTCAATAAATGCAATGTAAAATGACATCTCAAATGCTTTAGAATCATATGTGGGCCATTTGTCTCCATGTGCTAATGGTGTAATATTCCATCTTCAAGTAAAGTGTTGAATTTTTAAAAATCAGTACTATTTTAAAACCAAAGCTTTGAAAGGTAGCAGCAGATGCTGTTTAGACCAGAGCATTGCATGGTATGTTATTCATATATTCAGATCCTTCAGAAATGGAACAATGTGTACAATATTTTATGAGTAAGCTAGATGCTCTGCTTCTGCATGGGCTTTCCTTCAGCGTGGTCTCCAATTGTTGGTATATTTCTGAAGGACATTTTTTAGTTGGAAGGAATGTTCAGTCTTTAACCACAAAACTAAGCAAAATTATAATTTGCTGTATTTTTTGTGTTGTTTGTGAGATATAATTTGGTTAACCGATGATTATTTTAATTAGAAACACACACACTAAAACACAATTGATATTCATATGTTCATCATGACACAAGCTATTTTTGTACACCTTGGTACTTCACGTCTCACCTTAAAATATCTTCAAGTATTTACTGTATTTGCAATAACTTATATAAATCAGGGCAAATTGAAAAATTATATGTGAACAATTTCAACAATATTCTTTTGAAAGCAGTCCCCAAAATAATATCTTTGTGATGAAATGATGTATTTTTTAAATAGCAGGTCTTTTCAAAGCTTTATCTTCAAAAAGAATAGTTTATTTGGACACATTACAGTGAAGTAGAGGTTTGAATGCTTAGTACTACAGGTTGTTTACACCTACTCAAGAGTACAGGTTTGTTTTTTCCGAAATTGCCTTTAAACTCCAAATTTATAAACAGCAACATGTTATTCTTTTTTATTATAGCTCTGTGAAACAGTTACTGAATCCTTTCCAAGCTGTCGTTTGACAGTTATCTTTGAACATCTTGATTCCCTGGCTGGTTTTGTCAAAGCGCTGGGATTGTGACTGACAGATCACACTGTGTCTCTGTGCTATGAAAGATTAATTGTTAGTATTTGCGCACAAATAGTACATGCTTGGAGAATATCTGTCAATTACACATTGTCTGCCCACGGCTTGAATTAACCCAACAGTGCGGGCGCCATACGGCGCTGTCGATGCATTTGCAGCCGGAGAGGAATAAGTGAAAGACACTGAGAGGAAGCAGCAAAGGACTGACTACGTGAGAACAACACAGGAAATGCGCTTTTTTTTTTGTCAGTGGACAGCAAGGAAGAGAAATTGAATTGCAAGGATGGGGGGAAATGCACTGTCAGAGTAAATCACAAGGGTAAGTAAAGGGTCAAATAGGGTTCAGATTCAGACTGCAGATTTTTTGTGTGCAGCCAAATAGGAATGGCAGCATTCTCTGTGTTCATATCGAGGACTTAAGAAAGCAAAAATGGCACTTTTTGTGCAGCATAACTGATCATCAAATTATTAAGTGACATTTTCTCCGTCATGGTTCAGTGACAAGGAAAGAGCCTTAACTGAAATATTACTGCAAGCAGAACATACACTTACGCAAAGCCATTACGCCAATAACACTGGTAAACAGAGAGCATATTCAAGAAACTACAAACCAATAGTTCCCCCTTACCCTGACTAATAGTGACTGGTATATTAAGATTGCTATTTTTGTAACAACTATAGGATCTCTACATGTGCTCTTACTTTTGTGTTTTTAACTGATCAAATGTGATCCTAAACTGTTTTTTCTTTAATTGTTTCTCCAGCCACGTGTCCCAGAGCAGCTCCCTGGAGGAGGTGCGTTTTGAGGGGGATAGGTTTGTGGCACCTGCGCCCCGTAAGGTGGAGATGCGACGGGACCCGGTGCTTGGCTTTGGCTTTGTCGCAGGAAGCGAGAAACCTGTGGTGGTGCGTTCAGTCACACCAGGTAAAGTGACCCAGCTGTTCTCAACACTTTAATGTTCAACAGTGGCTTATTTAATCCATGGCCAGTGCCCACACATCCCCCAGAGGAGTTTAAATCCTCCTAAAATAAGCTCAGGAAAGAGGGGGGAAGCCCATTCAGTGTACAGCTTACGTTGATGATTCATTGATTTTAACTGTGCTCAATGAGTAAGCATTCATTAGTGCTGTGAGCCACAACACTGGAAAGATGGATAAATCAAGAAAAATTATTTAACGGGTAGTGTGCAGCACTCAACTCTTTTATTGGTGTGACGTCAGGTGGTCCGTCAGAAGGCAAGCTGTTCCCAGGGGACGAGATCATCATGATCAATGATGAGCCGGTCAGTTCAGCACCCAGGGAGAAGGTCATCGACCTCGTAAGGTATGACAGCATTCGACAGAGCCAACTGGCACCACCAATATGACTAGCATTTACTCTATTGATAATATTGTCTATAGTCCAAGCTACCATCTTTGTGCATTTTGTAATTGCTGAATTTGTCAGTCACCTTCCTAGCTGTATAATTAGCATTTTTTAAAGAATTTAGCAGTGTGATACATACAGCAGGATACTTCAGATACGAGCAATGTTGATACACACAGTGTTGTCTGCAAACACTCCAGTCCCTCCCTCCCACATTATACATAAACCATCCAACAGGTATTAATCACTTTAGACTGAAATCTGCATTTAATATTATTATTTTGTAGAAGCTGTAAGGAATCCATAATGCTGACCGTGATCCAGCCGTATCCAGTAGGTCCCGTTTTTTCTATGAATGAAATGCATTGTTACAGATTGTTTGGGTTTATTTGGATCCGATTACTCTGTTGACTGTGCAAATACAACTCATTAATCACATCATATGCTAATGCTCTTACTGCTACACCAAGGCCATTTCTGAGAGTAAGAGCTTTGCTAACACAAAACAGGGGAGATCTCAGTGCTGTTTCCACATGTGTTAGATCCTCAGCAGACTCCACGTGAACTTTCCGACTTAACATTCACAAGAGAACCAGATGGTGGTGCACATTGCCCGAAGCATATATTCGGCTTTTGTTTACAGTCTACATAAAAGTCAGAACAAATAGGGTTATGCTTGAATTCCTTCCAAAAATAGGCTGCACCGTCACAACACTGTAGAGCGATAAAACTACATGTTTGTGGGTTAAGGGAACCATTACATTGATTTGGCTTATTTAAAAGAAAGAAAAAATATAGAGTTTGTAATTCTCGAGATTAAAAAAAACATTTTTGGGTCACAGTTGTAATAAGAGTTATACAAGGGGGTGGCCAGGTTTCAAGAGGGAAACATGCCTTTGAAATAATATCTATGAAAATTTTATAAATTAAGTGATCATCTTTATTATTCTGTTCTCTTCAAAAGTCTCCAAAATCAGCGTTCATCAGTGCAGCCAAGAAGGCCAAGTTAAAGTCTAATCCAGTCAAAGTGCGTTTTGCAGAAGAGGTCATCATCAATGGACAGATCCCGGTAAGACACAATGTCATTTTATCACTGCATAAAGGTTTTCTCCATGGACCTGAATGGGCAACCAAGTTTCAAAGATGAAAAGGTTTTATTTTTTTAAGGGTAGACTGGTCAATTTATTATGAAGTTATACAATTGTATGTCATACATGTTGTAAAACATTTTTCCCTCTAACTCCAGGAAACTGTGAAGGACAACGCTCTTCTTTTTATGCCAAATGTCCTGAAGGTGTATCTGGAGAATGGGCAAACTAAATCTTTTAAATTTGACACCAACACATCCATTAAGGTAGGCAGCTAATTATGTATATATTGTGTTCACCTCATCTTCATGTTCAAATGGTCCATTTTGATCCCTTTTGCAAGGATGTCATCTTGACCCTACAAGAAAAACTATCCATAAAAAGCATTGAGCACTTCTCTCTTATGCTGGAGCAAAGAGCAGAAGGATCAGCAAGCAAACTCATGCTCCTCCACGAGCAGGAGATGTTATCTCAGGTAAGGACAAATCTACCTTCTGTCACCATAGTAATACATGTTATACAAAAGCCAACATGGTAATAGGCTCAAACAGTGACATACTGAGTATTACTGGAAGCGCTCGCCAAGTCACAATAGGTTAGAGGGGTATAACCGTTCTATAGGAAGAGATATTTTAATATGATTATATTACAGCAGCTATAATGTTGAACACAAGCCAAAATATAAAATACAAGGAGTGACTTATAAAACAGGTTTGTATAGGCACTTGGCAGATGGGAACGTTGAGTGATGACTTTCCATTTATCTCATTTATGCGCTCAAGGTGACGCAGAGGCCAGGGTCACACAAAATGAAGTGCTTTTTCCGCATCACGTTTGTCCCAAAAGACCCTATAGAGCTGCTAAGGCGAGATGCTGTGGCGTTTGAGTACCTCTATGTACAGGTTAGTATCTGAAGAGAAAAACAATGGTACAATATGTGTGAGTGATAATGACTAACATGCTAAGGGTGTTTGTTATTGTTGCTGCTGCTAGGTAAATTGCAGTGTAACTTATCTGAGTCTGTCTCCTCTAGAGCTGTAATGACGTGGTATTGGAGAGATTTGGGTCAGAGCTGAAATACGACACTGCCCTCCGATTGGCCGCACTACAAATGTATATTCTAACCATCAACACCAAGCAGTCCCAAAAAGTCTCCCTCAAGTACATTGAGTACGTACATTAGATTTTATAAACTTGAACATTTCTTATGTGAAACCACTGTTTACTTTCCATCAGTGTAAAATAAAGTATTTCTGCCATGACTGAATATTGCTTAATGAGTCATTTTAACACATTTTAACTTTATCAATGCCACACCCCTGATCAAACTACAGTATATTGATTACATTTTTGGGATATTACTTGAATTAGAACATGGGTGATTGAGGGGCATCGACTAATGTTTTTGAATTATGTTACCATAGGAAGGAGTGGGGTCTGGGATTGTTTCTGCCTCCTGCTGTGCTTTCAAGCATGAAAGAGAAAAACATCAAAAAAGCTCTTACTCACATCCTCAAAACCAACCAGAACTTGGTGCCTCCTGGTAAAAAGGTACCACTTCCCTTTTTTGTATGTATTGTTTTGTATTTCTGTCTTATAATTTTAAGATATTTCGCACTATACAAATTGATGTCTGTATATAATTATTTTTTCCAAAACAATGCAACATAATATAATATAATATCACTAAATGCATCATTAAATTTCGTTTCTTAACTTGTATTGATTGTATCATGATCCTACAATTTATTTTGACTCCACTCTACCACCTAGTGGATGGTCATTGTTTAAAGATTCCAGTAGGCATATCCAAGCAATCTGTAATAATTGTTCTCTTTTCATTCCAGTTGACTGCCTTGCAAGCAAAAGTACATTATCTCAAATATCTCAGTGACTTAAGACTATATGGTGGTCGGGTTTTTAAATCCACACTTGTTGTAAGTATTATCATCCTGCATGGCAGTGTAGCTATTTAATATATAATGCCTTGTAAATTAAATACAATTTACTTTATATTTACAGCAAGGTGAAAAGCACACAGAGGTGACTCTGTTGGTGGGTCCCAAATATGGAATTAGTCATGTGATTAACACCAAGACCAATCTGGTAGCACTATTGGCAGATTTCAGCCATGTCAATCGCATTGAGATGTACACAGAGGACGAGAAAAGAGTCCGAGTGGAGCTGCACGTCCTAGATGTGAAGGTCAGCAATGTTAAATATGTCATTGCTGCATAGATTGTTTGAGTAAAATCAGTGTGTATTTTGTAGAAAGATAAGACATTGCCACCTCATTCTGCAGTCCATGTATTTTGTGCTTTTGTGATTTGCTTATCCGTGTGTTTCACAGCCCATCACTCTCTTAATGGAGTCTGTGGACGCAATGAATCTGGCCTGTTTGACTGCTGGCTACTACAGATTACTGGTGGACTCTCGGCGTTCTATCTTCAACGTGGCCAAAAACACAGACACACTGGACAAAGGTATGTCAGCACCTTTCATTTAACTTATGTATACGTTTAGTATACCGACAGAGATCCTTGACATTTTTTTCACTTTACAGGTCATACTGCAAAGATAAAGCAGAGTTTCCAGTCTATAGAATATACCTACAGCACACCTCATAAAGGATGTGAAGAAAGAAACAGCCAGAGGTACAGCCAAGAATTATCAGACCAGGATTGTGAATACCTCAATCATGCTCGGTGTGAAGGCCAGCCAGTCTACGTCACTGAGATCCACCAGACTCATCACACAATGCACACAGTGGAAAGAGCAGAGTGTTGCCGAATACCTTGCACCCAAACTTACCTCAATGTCCCAAGGTCCAAACCCCAAGATTCCTCCAGAAATGCAAAAGTCTCCTTCATTTTTGGAGACCCACCCTTGGACAGTGTGAACCCCCAAAATTTGGGCTATCAGAGACTTATGGAGGACAACCCAGAGATTCTAGACAATCATAGCCACATGTACAGGCGTCTCGAGGAGGACTATAAGTTAATGGATGCCATAGAAGATGGAGACGGATATCAATATGCCACAAAAATCTTTGGTCACACTGAATGCATCGAGGAGCCTCTGCTGCATGACATCTGCTACGCCGAGACCACTGACGATGCAGAGGATGAAGATGACATCAGCTGTGAGGAAGACTTAGTGATGAGTGACATAGACAAACCCATGCTGCTCTCACTCTCAGGGTCAAGCGACGACATCATCGACCTGACCTCCCTCCCTCCGCCACCAGAGGGTAACAATGAGGAGGACAATGACACGCTGCTTCATTCACTTAACATGGCGATCGCTGCCCCTCCCCCAGGCTTCAGGGACAGCTCAGACGAAGAGGAGCATCCAGGCCCTGGGAGTGGAGCCCCAGGCAGTGACATCCCAGTCTCCCTCATAGACTCAGTGCCCACACACGGAGCAGGAGCCCAAGGGGCACCGCTGGATGATGCAGTAGTATCCACTTTACAGGCCCTTGAGGCCCTCGCTGCCTCTGAAGAACAGAATCCTGCCCAGTCAGAAAACAGCACAGGTTCTCCTTACACTATTGTTACATTCATTCATTAACAGCCATTCAGATTCATTCATTCATTGTTTATTTTTGTTTTTCAATAAAGCCCTTTTGATCAGTTTCCATTTGTGTCTTTGTCTTGTTTTCATTTTATGCATCCAGTTTTTCTTTCCATTGTGTGTTTTTGGTTGACATTTGTGAGTTCATACTGTTTTATATTTCATGTTGCTTTTGCTTTTTTTGCCTCATGAGTTATTCATCATTTTACATTCAATCATTGACATGTTTCATTGCATTTTGAACACTACCTAGAAATAGCTTTGTCAACTTAGACACATATTCATCATAAACATCAGTAGCACATCCTTTACACTCATTAATACTTCAACCTCACCATCCAATTAATGTTTGGTCGTTCATTTGACAATGTTAACTTACTTTCTGTTTCTTTGTGGCACACAGGTGTTGAAATATCTCGAGCATTTAGTCCAGACTCGTCTGATTCTGGCAATGAGACAAACTCCTCTGAAATGACAGAGAGTTCAGAGCAGGCGTCCGCTCACAGGCACCCGGACAGTCACCTGAGGTTCCATACTGCGCTGGCAGAGGGGTACCACGTTGCCCACGAGGACCAGACTGAGGCCTCATCTGCATGTGACAGTGGAGCAAAAGTCAGTTCTGAGACAGAGGACAAATCAGCTCCTGTTGCCTCTTCACAGATTTTCCACTCAGATGGTGGTGAGATGGAGCCAGAGACTATGGAAATCAAATCTGTGAGTGAATACTTTACAAAGATGCACATGGGGCCAGTGATGAGTCGGCAGAGAGGTAAGCAGCGAGATTTGGAGCCAAGAGAGACCTGTGAAACTCCTGAACCTCCCCATCCATCAACCCAAGACTCGCCCAGAGAAGAAACCCCTCATCTTGTCGGCAAGTACCAGGCTTTCACTGTGAGAGACGCTTATTACGTGAACCAGCTCGACGCTAGGGCGAACCCACTTAAAAGACAAGAACCAAAAATGGCCAGTAGCACCTGTAAAAAAAATGGCATGAGAGAATCTTTCTCCAGATTGTGGGAATGACTCACAAGCCTCTGGCCACGCCAACCAGAGTGACAATAAAAGGAGACAAACAAGACTTAGTGGAAAGAAATCACTTGCCATCTAAGGGGCCGGTCCCAACTGAAAGCTCCACCTCACAAGAAAACGAGAAAACATCAGAGCAAGAAGTGGCGCGGTTGCATGATTTCTATGTGAATAAGCGCATGTTCTTCTTTGCAGAGTGAGGGTATCCATTCGCTCCAGAGCTCACAGTGTTCTTCTATAGACGCCGGTTGTAGCACAGGGAGCAGCAGCTGTGTCACTCCCATGGACTCACCCCCCTTTGCACCGCAGAGAACGTACAACATAATGTCGGAGAGCACAGTTAAGGGTGTGGGCTACGGAGCTGGTGAAGAGAAGAGTTACCCAGGTCCGTTTAAAGCAGGGCACCCCATGGACCCCACTCTGCTGAGGAAGATCCATGCAGCTACAAGTGCTGAGCCAGGCTTTTCGATTTCAAGGGATGGAGCGCACAGAATGGCCAAGATAAAAGAAACCACAGGTAAAGCCTAACAGAACAGTAAATATAATATGTATGGCATGGTCTTATTTTGCATCTACCTTCTAAATCCATTTCATTTTAAAAACAACATAATTAATGAGTGTCTGAGTAAATGGTTGAATGAATGGGCAATATAAGTTTGTATCAGGAAGATGCTTAACAATTCTCTGTGTTCTCCTACTACCCCTAGTGTAGCTTGCACACAGCTGAAGAAGGTTGAAGCGGAGTCATCTTTAGCTCTATGTACTGAGACCACCAACTGTCACAGCCATGTCACCATCATCATCAACAAGTAGCACAGAGCACATGGGGCTAACAGCGGCCAGTCCGGAGCCCGACCCGCACGCCACGGCCTTCCCCTCGAGCGGCTCATGTACGTGTGCGCATAAAGCAGGCGGCCTCAGGAGGTCACACAAGGTGCGGGCACTCAGGAGGAGCTGGAGCACCACAGTGCCAGGCGCCAAGAGCTTTGAAAGCACTGTTTGAGAAGACCAAAAGCCACGCTGACAGGAAGGAGTGGTGGTCAGTCTGAGGATCACCTGAAAGTCCAGCGGTCCGACAAAACATTACCCAAGAGCTGTTCCCAAGGCTCAGTCACTTTGAATTCTTCAGGTAGCAAGCTACTGAGAGGAGCTTCTTTTCTGTTGCCACAGATGGAATATGAGTACATTGAGGTGTCATGGACCCCTTAGTCACTGCTTTTTGAGGAAAAAAGAGCACAGTCAAGATGAAGAAGACTCGTCACTTGGGCAGGAAGAAGCAAAAAGTGTTATGAATGACATGAGCCTCAAAGCAAGGCTGGCCTATGTAAATTCAATGAAAGGAAAAACATATAGCCTTCACACAGGGTTTGCACTGGCACGGAAGGATGCCTTAGATATGATTGCTTTGCTGCGTGCCAGTTTAGGCCACTCAGGTGAGCGAGCAGAGAACCCAGAGGGGAGCAAGACGGACACAGAGACGTTCTCCCAGCTGCTCTTAATGCAGGCCAATAACAAAGTACGCTGAGCAGCGCCTGTAGTCGGATGGTAGACGAGTACGGAAGCCCGGAGGAGCTGCTGCTCACCCTGACCCACAGCTTCCACACCCTGTGCTGTCTGGCCCCCCCCCCAGGCCTGCATGTCTCTGGTGACAGACAGTCAAAAAGTGAGCAGCGAGATGCCCCAGCGTCGTGAGCTGGTGGCCCAAGTCCTGGACGACCTGGTGGTCATGAGCTATGTGAATCTGCTGAAAGCTGCAGAGGCGGCTTCAGGACGATCCTCGAGCGACCAAAGTGTGAACGCATTGACACATCACTCTGCCACCATGTCTGCTGTTATTATCAACGCACTAACTCACTCACTGACAAACAGACAACTCAACAAATAAAAACTGAAAACCTAAGTATTGTTTTTAAAGCCATACATAAGAGACATATAAAAGAACTAATGTGCTGACTGCTGTGATAAAAAAAGATTGCCTTGTGTATACAGTATTTTAATATATAAAGCAAAAAGAAATTATATCAATTATTCAAGTTTTAAATAAGCTCTGTTAAGTACTCACCACACACATGACCCTCACCTCTGAAGTATATCATCAAAGAAAATTATTACATATTTATTTATACATTCTATTTATTGTTAATGTAATTGATTATGAAGATAATAATAATTTATAATTTGTAAGATATTATGTTGGGAGCACTTTATTTGCTACTGACAAATCATTGCACAGGACACGTAATGGTCAAACAGAAGGTTTGCCTACGAGTCTATTTTGCTGGGTTCAGTCTGGCAGTTTACCACTGAGTATTTTCCTGTTATTTTGTCAACAACATTAAAATCTAAAGAGTGTTAACACAGCCTTGGTCTATTTTCACTATTTTACTTGGATGAATTTTAAGGTGCCTAGTTTCTGAGTGGCATTCTCTTAAAAAGTGAATTATTCATTCAGAAAAGTAGCTTGACTTGTGTTTAGAAGTATGTTTTAATAATTCATAATTTTAACATTTTAGCCGAGCTGTGTTGGTAATGATGACCATGGCCCATTTTACTGCACAAAAGTGTTCTGTAAAATAGGAAGGTGCTTTCTAGTGGAGAAGAAGCTATTTTACAGCCAATCCATCTTCAATAAGTGATTAATAAACGTATTACAGTAAGCATCATGATACCGATTTATGTTTATACATATAAAAACTGGATGAGACACAAGAATTATTCCCATGCTTGATAAGTTTCAATTACATATCTATGTCGTGTGATAAAGGGGAAGTGGTGCTTGTTATTAATATACAGATTATGCAGATGTTACTTTCACACAAACTTCCAACATCATAAACCTCTGCATCCGTTTTTTAATGCTTTGAGCGCTACAAGAAGACAAGAACCTTTTTGTACAATGCTTTTATGAAAATGTTCTCTGAGCTGGTAAGTTAAGATATTTATTGTACTATGAAGTGTTTATTGAAGTATCTAATACCATTCATTCATTACTGCTTATGATTTATGTTTTCTAAATCGTGGCATTTCGCACATTGCATTTTGTGTAGATACGCGTGGTTGTGCTGGGCCTGTGGTGTTCAATCCCCACGTCGACAGCTAAGGTTGTATATCCTAAGACGTTGCCATGTAAAGTCACGGAGCCCAGCAACAGCAGTGAAGTGGCTGTAGACTGCACCGAGACGAACCTCAAACATATCCCAATGGGCATCCCACCAGAGACCACCAACCTGACGCTCACCATAAACCACATCCATAGTTTAAACTCCTCCTCCTTTCGCGGACTGGATAATCTGACGGAGCTAGACTTCAGGTGCAACTGTGTGCCCATCAAAATTGGCCCCAAGGACAACATTTGCATTAGTAGTGTGGCAATTGAAGACCGCACCTTTTCAGAGCTTGGAAATCTGAAAGCATTGTATCTTGATGGCAATCAGCTCTATGGGATCCCTAAAGACCTGCCACAAAACCTGTCGTTGCTCAGCTTGGAAGTAAACCACATTTATAGCATTTATACAGTAAACCTCACCGGCCTCTCAAATGTTGAGATTCTGTATCTTGGTCAAAATTGCTACTTTCGAAACCCATGCAACAATTCGTATTACATAGAGGACGGGGCGTTTTTACAACTAAACAAGTTAGCACTTTTATCTCTGAAGTCAAATAATTTATCCTATACACCACACCAGTTACCCACTCATCTGAAAGAGTTGTACCTATACAATAATAACATAAGAGAAGTCACAGAAGAGGATTTCAAAAACTTAACCAATCTGGAGACTTTAGATATCAGCGGCAACTGTCCTCGCTGTTACAATGCGCCTTTTCCTTGCACCCCATGTCCAAACAACGTCCCACTAAAAATCCACCGAAATGCATTTAAAATGCAGACAAAACTTACAATCTTGCGTCTCCATAGCAACTCTTTGACAAGTGTTTCCAAAGAGTGGTTTTCCACTACTAAGAAACTCAGAGTACTAGATCTTTCATCAAACTTTTTATCCAAGGCCGTGGGTTCCTTTGAGTTTCCCCTTTTTCTAGGCAAATTAGAAGAACTAGACCTTTCGTTTAACTATGACTTGCAGAGATATCCTCAGACTCTGCATCTGAGCCAACACTTTTCTGAACTGAAATCTTTAAGAGTTCTCCGAATGAGGGGTTTCATTTTCCAGCAGCTTATATTTTCAAGCATTGAGCCTTTAAAATCTTTACAAAATTTAGAGGTCGTCGATTTTGGAACAAACTTCATTAAAATCACAAATCTAACCATCCTGATGGAATTACAAAGTGTTAAAATAATCAATTTGGCTGATAATAAAATCTCGTCCCCCTCTGATGGGGCACTGGGTGTGTCTGTGGCTGAATCAGAAGGTTGGTCTCCTATGTCGTCTGCTGCTGAGTATGACAGTACTGACGTAAGAGAAATTCACTATTTCAGGTTTGACGAGTATGCGCGCAGCTGCAAACACAAAGACAAAGAACTAGGGACGGTCACCTCTTTAGTGGACAAAAGATGCAGTAAGTTTGGAAAGACTCTGGACGTGTCAAGAAACAACATTTTCTTTTTGCATTCTCGCTTTTTAAATCTTGTAGAGCTGAGATGCCTTAATTTGTCCAGTAACCTGATGAGCCAAAGTCTAAACGGCTCTGAATTCTCTAACCTCCCCAATTTGAAATACCTTGACTTTTCCTCAAACCGCCTTGACCTGCTGTATCCAACTGCCTTCCAAGAGCTACAAAACCTTGAGATTTTAGATATAAGTAATAACAATCATTACTTTGAATCGGAAGGCTTAACGCACATGCTAAATTTTACCAAAAACCTAAAGAAGCTGACCACACTGCTGATGAACAACAATCAGATCTCTACTTCCACAAACACAGAGTTAGAAAGTGAATCTCTGGCGAGGTTAGAGTTCAGACATAACCGTTTGGACCTTATGTGGAGGGATGGTGACACAAGATATGTTAATTATTTTAGTAAACTAGTCAATCTGAAAGTCCTTGACATCTCCCACAACAACCTACGCTCTCTCCCTCCTGATCTGTTTGAGGGTCTGCCTGGCAAATTGTCAGAACTTTACTTAAAAGGCAATGAGCTCAAATCTTTTAACTGGAAGGAGCTACAGCATCTGCGTTCACTGCAGGTTTTAGATTTGAGTGGGAACAGCTTAACTACAGTGCCACATGTCCTCTCAAACTGCAGTGGCTCTCTTACCAAGCTTATTTTACACAAGAACAAAATAGTGAGACTGTCAGCAAATTTTCTCAAAGACGCTATCAATTTAAAACATCTCGATCTTAGTTTTAATTCTATTGAGCATGTTGAGGTATCAAGCTTTCCAGATGATGTTGTAAACAAGATGGATAGGCTGCTTTTGCACAATAATAGATTTATCTGTACGTGCAATGCAACCAGGTTTATTAAATGGCTCAACGAGACATTGGTGACAATTCCCAAACTGGGTACAGATGTAAAGTGTGTCCTTCCAGAGGCACAAAATGGCAACCTGGTTATTTCAGTGAACTTGTCAGCCTGCCAGCACAGTTCCCTGTCCATCATCCTCTATATACTCATGACATCATTCATTCTGTGCTGCATCACCCTCCCTATCTCCAGCCACCTCTTCCTATGGGACGTGTGGTACATCTACCACTTCTGCAGGGCTAAACTCAAAGGCTACAGGCGCTTGTCCTCCCCGAGCTCTGTTTATGACGCTTTTGTTATATATGACAAAGAGGACGCAGCCGTGATTGAGTGGGTCATGAAGGAGATGTGTGTTCAGCTGGAGAGTCGCGGGGATCGCAGGCTCACGCTGTGCCTGGAGGAGAGAGACTGGATGCCTGGATGTCCGCTCATCGATAACCTCTCCCAGAGCATCCACAAGAGCAAGAGGACTGTGTTTATACTCACTAACAAATATATCAAAAGTGGAAATTTCAAAACAGCTTTCTACATGGCCAATCAAAGACTCATGGATGAAAAGGATGATGTTATAGTGCTGATCTTCTTGGAGAAAGTGGCGTGTAATTCGAAATACTTGAGATTGAGGAAGAGACTGTACAGCAGGTCCGTGCTCGACTGGCCCAATAATCCTCTGGCCCAGCCATATTTCTGGTTTTGTCTAAGAAATGTGCTGGCAACAGAAAGTCACAAACAATACAACAACCTCTTTAAAGAGACTTTGTGACACTTTATACCTAACAATATATGTTTTCTTTCTACTTAAAATAAGTGTAATATTTTCCATTCCAGTAAAATGTATTGGTTGTGGGCTGTGTGGATTTTTTTTTTAAAGTAACTGAAAATAAAATGTGGAAGTGAAACTGTTTGACTTCTTTATATTCACATGACACTTCAACTTTATTCACCTGCATGCAAGTCTGGCTGGTAAAAACTCCGAACAACACTAGACGACGGACACCAATGCGTTGCAACAATGGTACGTTTTGAAGATTTTATTTGAAAATATAGTTTTAACAGAACTAGTTCAGTTAGATTACAAAACATAAATATAAAACAAACATCTTTAAAATGTATGTTATTTGATGACAATGTAGTCACAACGTGTTGTGAAAATTTACATTCAACACAATCAACATTGTTAAATTCAACCTTGCAACAGAATAAGATGCATAAAAACGTAATGCTATAACGCAGTGTAACTGCTTGGAGACTGCCCCCTAGTGGATATATGATTAATACTGTAACTCTCGTCCATTTACAGGCAGTGATTGTTTGCCTCTACTTACTGGTGGCTCTAATTGAAGGATGTGAGTGCCATGATGGAAACCAGACATGTAAAACCATCTGGATGCCACGGAAATTTCCCTGTGACGTAACCGAGTGTGGATCTACGGTCACATTTGATTGTTCGATGAGGAATCTGAAGAACATCTCTGACATATCAGAATACATCTTTCCAAATGCAACTGAGCTCAATCTGACAGAAAATAGCATTCCAAACATTTCACAAGATGCTTTCTTAAAGTTATTGAACCTCACAGTTTTGGATCTCAGATGGGTCAACGGAAACAAAGGAGTGATCATTGATAAAAAGGCATTCAAGAAGCTTAGCAATCTTCGAGTGCTGAGACTGAATGGCATTGAACTAGATCATATTCCTGCAAACTTGCCAGGCAGTTTGAAAATCCTTGAACTCACATTTAATCACATTGTTTCTCTGAACCGACAGCAACTCTCTGGCTTGGAAAACATCACAGCACTATGGTTACCCAAAAACTGCTTCAGCGACAATCAATGTGGTCAATATTTCAATATCACGGACGATGCTTTTGAAGCTATGACAAAGTTGGAGCAGTTGGATTTGGCCTTCAATAATTTAAGCAGAGTTCCTAAAAATCTACCCAATTCTCTTTTGAAATTAGACTTGGAGACAAACCGCATAGAGTATATACACGAGAAAGATTTTTGTGGACTACATAATCTAACACACCTAATGATACAAGGAAACTGCCCAAGGTGTGGGAATGCTCCTTATCCTTGTGTCCCTTGCAAAAACGTTTCTCTTCAAATTCATCCTCGTGCATTCAGAGAGCTTAAAAAGCTGCGCACACTTAACATGGGAGGAAATTCTCTCAAGAATTTGCAATACGTTTGGTTTAAAAACATGCCAAATCTCAAAACACTTCTGCTTCCGTTTAACTTCTTGCTCAACTCTATTACTGGGGAACAAGAGTGGTTAAAATGGCTTCCAAAATTAGAAATACTGGACGTCTCATTTAACTATGGGCTGAAGTCATATCCTCCAACACTGAAGCTTTCTAGGGATTTTGTCCATCTTAAGTCACTTGTCACTCTGCATTTGGAAGCAGCGGTTTTTAAACAAATTTGTCCTCAGACCCTTGAACCTTTATATCAACTCAAATCTCTCTCCTCCTTAAACTTGGCGACTAACTTTATTATTCACCTTGCCCCTGACATTTTCAACAAATTTCCACCGATGAAATTGATATTACTTTCTGAAAATAGACTCTATCCAGTCTCTGTGGACAACAATCCTCCAGAGTGTATTGACACCCAGTATGATCAAATGTCAGCGAGCATGTCCACTTCACCTCTCACTAGAAGAGTTCCAGACTATAAAGTACATAGGCATGTCAATCAGGAATGCTTTAATGCAGGGAATGTTCTTATTCTAAGCAGAAACAATATTTTCTTTATCTCCACGGAACAGTTCAAAGGTTACAAAGACATAGCATGCTTGAACCTCTCACATAATGGATTTTCAGTGGCACTTAATGGGACTGAATTCTCCTTGTTGCCCAATCTGACCTACCTGGATTTGTCTTTCAATAAAATTGATCTGGCTTATAACTGGGCTTTCAAAGATCTTCCAAAACTAGAAGTATTAGATATAAGCTACAATGCGCATTATTTTGAAGCAGTCGGAATAACACATAACCTGAACTTCACAGTAAACCTGCCTGTTTTGCGAGTATTGAATATGAGTTCTAACAACATTGTCTCATTAACAACAAAAGAGATGCATAGTCGATCACTATCAGAACTACAGTTTCAACATAATAATCTTGGGGAGCTTTGGGAAGACGATGCCTACCATCATCTTTTCACTCATCTGACTAATTTGAGCATATTGGACATATCGTACAATAGCATTAAACTGATTCCGCTGAAAATTTATGAAAACTTGCCAAAAAACCTTACTCAGCTAATCATCAGCTACAATTCACTTCCAGATTACGCGTGGGACAAGCTTAAACTTTTTCAACAACTTCAAATTTTAAACTTAAGTCACAATTCTTTATCCAAGTTAACATTCAGCTCAGACAAAGCTCCTTCGTTGAAAGTGCTTGACCTGAGCTACAATCAGATTGTGAAACTGGACAATGGGTTTTTAATAGCCGGATGTAACCTTAAGACTCTTTATCTGAACAACAACGAGTTAACTATAATAAACCAACCATCGTTTCAGTCCAAGCTACAAAGTGAGGTGGAAACGTTGTACATAGATAATAATCCTTTTCAATGCACCTGTGATTCTTTAGATTTCATTTTGGTGGTTAGAAAGCAGTACTGTAAAAATACCCAAACTTATGACTGATGTGAAGTGCGACACACCAAAGATGCCAAAACATCCACTTTTAATCAATTTTGACATTCAGCAATGCGTAAACGACATTGAGGCTTTTATCTTCTATATTGTCACCAGCTTCTTTATATTTGTTTTCTTGTTTGTGACCATGGCAGCCCATTTGTTCTACTGGGATGCATTCTACATTCTGTACATTGTAAAAGCTAAACTAAAGGGATACAGCCGTCTGTACTCACCTGAAAGTGCTTATGATGCTTTTGTAGCGTATGACACCAATGACCCATATGTCTCCAAGTGGGTGATGGAGAAACTTCAGGCGAAACTGGAGGGGGAAGGAGAGAAAAAACATCCTTTGTGTCTGGAGGAGCGGGACTGGTATCCGGGAACACCAATTCTGGAAAACCTAAGTCGCAGCATCAGAAACAGTCGGAAAACTCTCTTTGTTTTAACAGAGGACTATGTGAAGACTGGGATGTTCAAGCTGGCCATATATCTCGCTCACCAAAGACTACTGGATGAGAATGTTGATGTTATCTTGGTCTTGATGCTGGAGCCAGTGTTGCAGCATTCTCATTTCCTGCGCCTGAGGAAACGACTGTGTGACAAAAGTGTCCTGGAGTGGCCCAAAACTGCAGCGGCCCAGTCCTGGTTTTGGCAGAACCTGAAAAATATAATCAAAGTGGACAATGAGGTTCTGTACAACAAAACATACACCAACTACTTCACCAGCAGATAGTGTTCGGGGAATTTCAGAAGATTTTTAACTCAAAATGGCTTTGTAATTGTAAACTCGAGTAATTGTATATTTGCTCCAATAAAATAATGTACAGCTTTATTGTGAGATTCTAATTGACTACTGCCTATCATCACACAGCGTGGATAATAAACCTAATAGAGTAAAGCCCTAGATCTACTTAAATTACATCACTGTACTCTATATAAGTTATCATTTACAACTGTTATGCTATACACTTCATTTGAAAGGAGACATGATTTTTTTCAGAACTCTACATGTGTCATTTGGAGTCTTAATTTTTCAAATAATCATAGCTAAGTACAGGGATGTGGACTGAGATAAGGGGTAGGTTAAAACAGGAATATTCTGAGTATTCGAGCCTCAGTTGCAGGACAATACAGGATTACTTATAAACATGTGAATTAATCAAAATACAGCTCTGAGTAAACGAATGATGAGGAAACACTGTTGTAAAAAGGTTCAAATCTCGTTAAAGTCGATTTTGCTTAACATGTTCCCTTTAATTGACAATGTTGTTAGAAAGTTGTTTGGCCACTTGATGTCGCTGTGACCTCATAATAAAATAGGCCTGCTATTTTAGACCGTGCAGAGATTTGTCTGCAGATATTATGATTGGACAGAATGGGTTCCTGAGTTTGTATTTTACCACAAATGTAGCGCTGTTGGTTAAGCATTTTAAATTTGAAAAAGAATAACATTTTTAAGAACTTTTTTTATTTATTTTTTTCAAAAGTGGGCGTGTAATCCCAGCTCATTTGCATACAGCACCGCTATATAAAGTCTGCAGGCGGCTCCGTACGTTACTCTGCAGCCTGGTCCTTGAGACGTATTTTCCCCGCATCTCTGCAGCCAACATCTGGTAAGCCTATGCAACACGAATTCACTTTTTCCGATATGAATTTAAATGGTCACAACTTAAACTACGTTGGTGTGGGAAAATGTGCGTGACTTGCGCTGCAGCCAGAGCTCATCAGTGTTAGCGTTTTAACGTGTGCATCGCCTGCGGGTCGTTGTCAAGCCAGTACGTCGGTTCTTGCGTTTTTCATCGATGAATTCCTTTAAACTAGGCCACTGAAGGCTTACGAACATGATTATCTTGTAAATGTTTTCAAATATGCTTCGCTCCTGTTTTCTAGAACTCATCAAAAATGTCTGACAAACCTGACGTGAAGGAAGTGGAAAGTTTCGACAAGTCGAAGCTGAAGAAAACTACAACCGCGGAAAAGAACACTCTCCCAACCAAAGAAAGTACGTTGTGTTTTGTGTTTTAACATGAGTGCTTATGCTGCATTATTGAAATGATCTGATGTGTAGCTTAGGATACAATCATAACTTTATCCTGATCTCTTTTGCAGCAATCGAGCAGGAGAAGTCAGGATGAAGTGCGTAGACATTCCAGCCTCCTGTTCCCCGACCTCACCATGTTTCATCACGTCGCAGAGTGTCCATCAAACCTGCTCTTCAGCTTCCCTTTCTCCACGCTGTGCAGAAGGGGAAGTCTGCCCGGGACTTGTCTTGTTGCGTTGCTGCTTATAACACTTCAGAGTCCCTACGCTCAATGAGATGTAGCACTCTGGCCACAAGCAAGCCATTTTGTAGAGTTTTATTCTTGGAATGCAAATAAAATTAATGCATTGAACAAATGTGTTAGAAATTTTCTGGTTACTAAATGCTGAAACTTGCAGCTTAATTCCAGTTTCCTACATTTGAAAAATCGACTGAATTTGACTGCCACACTTTTATTTGCTATATGCAAATAAAACCACAAATGTGAGGATTACGTAAATACAGTGACGCAAGTGCGTTCAAATGAAACATCGGGCTCAGGACATGCACAAGCCTGTCCTTAAGTGTGGGAAAGGGCTTATGAGGCCAGTGATGGCACGTCAAAGAAGGGCAAAGCTTTAGTTTAAAAGTAAACCACTATTAAAGTGTAACGTCGCAACTTCTGTATGAAACGCTCTTGGAAAAGTAATGTATTTGTAAAGCAGCTAATAGAGCCACTAAACCCCTTTTGCAATTCAAACAATATTCTACCCTTTTGTCTTAATAGGAACTATGCACAGGAAAACAAGGCCAGTTTGTGCACTTATTATTCCATGATGAAGTGACAATTTAATATGATCCTGCAAAATCCCTTGTGTATCCGTGTCCATGAGATGTTCTCTTTTGCATGATCTTGTCCTTGCTGGAATAAATCGATCGAAGCTCCTCAGTGGCACGCAGGTCTGCTTAAGCTCAGCAAACAAAGCAGCAGTGATACGTATTATAATGGTGGGTTGAGAACTTAGTTCTCAAGTGAAGAATGCAGAAATCTTAGCCTCTGGGAAAATGTAAAAATCTGTAACATGTCCTATCATGTTGTACCTTTTCAGCTAAATCAACACTTGAAGCAAGATGTGTGATTTTCTATGATAAATGCTGTTTCCCCTTACCATTAGTAACATTTTGTGCTGGCCTAAGCTGAGTGAGTTTTCTTGTCACATTTTGCAAAATACTCTTTCTTCCAAAAATGGAAGAACATGACTATTCATCTTTCCTTATTTAACCCAAGAACAGAAACGTCAGAGTTACACAAACAAACACAAACTGGCCAGTGCAATGTTTTTGTGTGCAAATGAATAATTATTCTTCACTGAAGATTAATAACAGACAATTTCCTTTTGTTAATCTGGTGTTCAAGAGATTTTGTTACAAAGTAAATATTTGACATCAAGTTTCTGCGGGGAAGTAGTTTAAAGTGATCTGTAACTTGCAGTAGAATGTCTGTCACAAAGCATTACACCAATGGTAAATATAGTTTGGTTTGGTAAAGGAATTAATCATGTGTGGCTAGAGATAGGAAGTGAAAGGTATAATGAGAACAAACACAATGATGTGTCCATTCATTCTTAATAACATGTTCTGTGCGTTGTTCTCCAGGTGACTTCTAAGCAGACATTTTAGCCCGTGTGTGCAAAGCGCGTCGCAGCGTGTCATAGCTTGTTAAGGCATATGTTTTGACACGGAAACAGAATCAAAAGTCCAGGGTATATCATTAGTTCATCAGATGTGTTGTATAGGCATGTAGCGGTCCTTGGATCACATCTGTGCCTTCATCGTTCCCTCCCACAGAACGTTGTCATCGTGTTGTTGCCTAATCTGCAGGAGGCGTTGGTGCAAGCTTTGTGCACTTTACAACTACCACTTTCATTGTGATCTGACTTAGTTTTATGGCCATTCATATGAGTATTTCTAAGTGGTAGGCAGCCTTGACATTTTTGACCAACGTAGCACTAAGTAGTAAAACCAAGATGTAGGAGCTTAAAGGTGTAACAGGATGTGGCGAGAGCTTGCAGCAATCCAGCAGTGCAGTGAAAACATGTTCTTGTTTCTGTCTACTGTGAATAACAAACATATATTCACGTGGAGGTGGTTTGAAACGTGCAATTAATCCACGCTGCCATGCAAATCCAAGTGCTTGCAGCATTATTAAATCTCCCGAAATGACACTTTATATCACGTGGTAGTCTGTTTGCTGAAGGGTTAAACGTCTTACTCTCACCCTGCAGCAACACTCAGATTTGGGCAAAGCGCACTTGAATATTTGTCTAATTAATGGCAGTAAACGGACTAAGAGCTGTGTTTTTGCAGGCACATTTACAGTCAGTGGCGTATTTTGGTGGCAGGTTTCAGAAACCCGCACTTCTGCTATTTGTGATTTTAGGTCTTCCATTGTTTGCAGTTGTTTCCACTTTGACTTTGTGCTGATAGAGGAACCGTCCCGACCAAGGGAAAAAAAAAACTGTGTGCTTCGATTAAAAAGCCAAAATGTAAATCTTTCCTGTTCTATTTCCCAATTAAATTTTCTGTAGTAATGTGAAGATCGGTATCTCAACAGGAAATGACCCAAGAGTCCTAAATATAGCAATGCCTAAGAAGACATTAATATTTAGTATGAAACTATAACATACGTAGATATTTTTTTATAAATGTTTTTTTTAATTGAAAACTGTAATACTGATCTAAAACGGCTAATAATAGAAAAGAGTCGATACACTTCCTGTTCAACACTGCAAGCCCCGCCTCCTCACAGTGGCATGGAAAACAGGCATTTTCTGAGAGCTCAAGCCTCAAATGCAGGACAGCACAGGATTAAATCAAACATGCACGGATCAATCGGTATACAACTCTCAGTAAATTAATGATGAGATAACACCGTTAACATGAAACTCAAGTTTGGACAATAAGTCGTCTGCAGCTCAACAACATCCTGGAGATAGTTGCTTACAAACCGGTTAGAAATTTCTCCAAGGCATGTTTACCAGATCTTGAAGCAATGTTACAGAAGCACGAATGAGGAAATGGACTTTCCATTTCCTCATTCGGAAATGGAAAGCCCTTTATCTGGGCTTTTTGCAGATAAAGTAAGATACAGTAATAATGGGCATGTTTAAAAGGTAAACATCTTGGCAGTCAAATGCATGGGATTCTTGTATCATATTTCAGTCTTCTCTTAAATGTTGATGATTCTGGAGTTGTTTACAATTTGCACCCCGAACGGAATCCTACTTTTTAATCAAATTGTAAATCTAAGCACAATTGCAATAATGCCAAACAAAAATAAAAACTACACTGGAAACCCCCAGTCTGACTACTACCTACGTACAGTATGTGAAGAATGAAAATACAGTACGAAGTTAGGTTGCACAAGACAAGCTTCTGTGCAATGATCAGAAGAGAAACTGGGATAACAAAAAAGTCAATTTAACAATTAGTTCGAAAAACAACGTAATATGAAGGTTATTTTGTGTTTTTATTACCAACGCTTTTATTTATACTGAATGTATGTAATTACATTTTTGGCATTTGAGTTATGTGAACTGAAGTCAAATATGCATTGAATATAAATAGGATTTCTCAAAATAAAATACAATGCTTTAATATTCAGTTTGTACTGTGTTTTAAATTTCAGTGTATGGAAATATAATGTTTTAAAATTCACTTTGTTACAATACAGGTTTTTTTTTTTATTTAGTGCAAAAAGATTTGGTGTAATAATTTTCAGCTTCTCAAAATATACAATGTTTTAAAAATCAGTTTGAATGTGTTTTGAAAATAAATAAAAATATTTTTAAAATTCACTGTTAAAATACAGTTGCTTTTTTAAAAAAAATATGCAAATAATTCTGTGTAAAAATGTTCAGCGTCTCTAAAATGCTGGATTAATTTCTGGTTAAAACCAGACTAATTGAAGTGTAACTAATAAAGTCTAACGAATAAAGTCTAAAGAATAAAGGCTAAAGATAAAGAATAAAGCCTAAACCTAAAGAATAAATTTTAAAGGCTAAAGAATAAAGCCTAAGAATAAAGCTAAGTCTAAAGTCTTTAAAGTCTTTAAAGTCTATCTTAAAGTCTTAAAGTCTTTAAAGTCTTTAAAGTCTAAAGTCTTTAAAGTAAAGTCTTTAAAGTCTTAAGTCTTTAAAGTCTTAAGTCTTTAAAGTCTAAAGTATTTAAAGTCTAAGAAATAAAGTCTAAAGAATAAAATCTGAAGAATAAAGTCTAAAGAATGCGGTGATGCAACACTCTGGATACAAAGTCTAAAGTCTTTAAAGTCTAAAGTCTTTAAGTCTAAAGTCTTTAAAGTCTAAAGTCTTTAAAGTATAAAGTCTAAAGTCTAAAGTCTTTAAAGTCTTTAAAGTCTAAAGTCTTTAAAGTCTTTAAAGTCTAAAGTCTTTAAAGTCTTTAAAGTCTAAAGTCTTTAAAGTCTATAAGAAATAAGTCTAAGAATGCCGGTGATGCAACACTTTGATACCAAGTCTAAAGAATAAAGCCTAAAAAAAGTCTTAAAAAGTCTAAGAATAAGTCTAAAGAATAAAGTCTAAAGAATAAAGTCTAAAGAATAAAGTCTAAAGATCTAAAGCAATTAAGTCTAATAGTAGAAAGTCTATAGAATGAAGTCTAAATCTAAAAATAAGTCTAAATAAGTCTAAAAGAATAAAGTCTAAAGAATTAAGTCTATAGAATGAAGTCTAAAGAATAAAGTCTAAAGTCTAAAGAATTCAAGATCTATAGAAATGAAGTCTAAAGAATAAAAGTCTAAAGTCTAAAGAATTAAGTCTATAAGATGAAGTCTAAAGAATAAAGTCTACTAGAATAGAAGTCTGAAGACTAAAGAATGAAGTCTAAAGAATAAAGTCTATAGAATAAAGTTTAAAGAATGAAGTCTAAAAGAATAAAGTCTATAAGAAATAAAGTCTAAAGAATAAAGCCTAAAGAATAAAGTTTAAAGGCTAAAGTCTAGAGAACAAAGTCTAAATAATAAAGTTTAAAGTCTAAAGAATAAAGAATAAAGCCTAAAGCCTAAAGATTGAAGTATAAAGAATAAAGTCTAAAGAATAAAGTCTAAAGTCTAAAGAATATAATCTAAAGAATGGCGGTAATGTAACACTATGGATACCAACCGACTGCCATGGAGGGGCGGTGACAACAGCGAAAGTGACTCCCAAGAGTCACAACTACAGTGGGTGGCGGTGAGGTGGCACTATGGAGGCCAGCCGTTGAAGGCCAAAGAAGAGGAAGGCTGCTCCTTTGCACCAACAACAACTACAGAATAGGGTCTAATGAATAAATATCTAAAGAATGGCGGTAATGTAACATTATGGATACCAACCGCCATAAAACACCATCAAAGAAGAAGAAATGCACCTTTTCAGTTAGCCCGCAGGGCTTGAGTTTGACACATGTGGCATAAGGTATGGAATAGGAAAAACTCTATGCAGAGGTGTCCAAACTTTTTTCACCGAGGGCCGCATTTTGAAACTTATACGGAGCAGAGGGCCACAGACAACCAAACAACGAAGTGAATCATTCAAAATTTAGCATTTGACATTGTTTGGATGAGCCTCCACACCTTGAATAAGACTTGGAACATATTAGGTTGGTATAATATATAATAATTAATATAATATAATTTAGCAGTAAAACTGGCACTTGTAAATTAAGATTTTGTGATTTCTGCCATGTCTTTGTGATATTAATTCATTTTTTCCTGTTGTGTGAAGCACTTTGAATTGCCTTGTGTAGGAATTGTGCTCTACAAATAAACTTGCCTTGCCTAAAAAGTACCACTTTTTGTTGTTTGGATCAACTTAGCAGGAAGCCGGAGGGCCAATGAAAATTGGTCTGAGGGCCGCAGTTTGGACATGACTGGCCTATGGGGAGCAATGGGAACAACCAGCTCGATTGCTTCAGTCCGGTTTTAACCGGAAATTAATCAGATTTTTGAGACACTGAACATTCTTACACTGAATTTATTTGCTCTGACTTTTAAAAAGCAACTGTATTTTAACAAAGTAAATTTTAAAACATTGTACTTTATACACTGAAATTTAAAACATAGTACAAACTGATTTTTAAAACATTGTATATTTTGAGATGCTGAAAATATTTACACCAATTTTTTTTGCACTGAATTTTAAAAGCCACTGTATTTTTAACAAAGTGAATTTTAAAATTGTATTTTCATACACTGAAATTTAAAGTACAAACTGTACAAACAGTACAAACTGAATATTAAAGCATTGTATTTAAAAAATATATATTTATATTCAATGAATATTTTTACTTGATTTTTTCATTTGATGAAAAAAATCAGTTCACATAATTCAAATGCAAAAAGTTCAATTCCATAAATTCAGTATAAAATAAAAGCTTTGGTAATAAAAACACAAAATAACCTTCATAAACATATTTAAATAAAAACCTGCAGATCTTGTGAGATGTCTGCAGTCATAAAATCCCACCCCAAACCTGTTACAATAATCCAGGTAGTTGTGGTCGAATCTCACAGACAATAAACCAAGTTAACGCTTGTTCTGATGAAAAGAAAATATGTAAGGATAATGTAATGCCCGCCTGGTCAGAGCATAACAAAATGAGACAATCTAGGTCCAACCCAAACACTTAACAAGCTTTCCATATATAATGAGTGTAATCAGTGGGATGCAGATGTTCCAGCACAAACACCTGGACCAAAGTGGAGCTTCAGGAGCTAAAGATCACTGTAGGGTCAGGAGGAGGACAGACACTCTAATTTACAGCATATACATATGCAGAATGTATTTGGCGATGGTAGACTGTCAACCACAAGTCCGAAGCACAGTTATCTGTTTTCAGTTACCTGTTTACCAGTGCAATAGTTTCATAGTGACAATGAAATCACATGATCTTAACGTTGGTATGTGCCTTCTTCTAACCTCTTGCACAATGTCAACATCACACTCTAATGGTAGGCTTAATCCTTTGTCACTCTTCTGTTTGTGCAAGCATCACTGAACTGCCCTGCTGATCATTTGGTCGGACAAAGCTAAACTAAAGAAGCTTTATGCTGAATACTTGCTTGATGTGGTCCATATTCGCCTTTGTTGTAGCCTATATACTGTATAAACGCGTCACTCAAAGCAGGATGTGGTCACTTTCAAAATAACTCGTCAACTGCCTTCTTTCTCCTTTTATAGTCAAACACCTACTTAATACAGTGATACGATTGTGAACTGAGTAGGCAATTGATTTCTTTTTTTCATAAATAATAAAAAAGTGCCCCAAGAAATTTAGAAGAAACAAGTCAAGATAGCTAAATTTAGAGCTGCATAAATTGCTTACAAAAAAGCAAAAAAAAATAAAAATAAAAAGCACTGCTATAAATAAAGACTGTAAACTTGAAGTTATGTCATTTTCAATTGGAACTGTGTAACCCAATCACCTGATCAATATGAACTGACCTGGCTCTCATTAACTTGTCTGTCAAGATATACACCATCTATGATGAGACAAGGACCTCTAGTGACAAAAAAGGGGAACTTTTTTATTTATTTTTATTTATTTTATTTATACAGGGAAAACCCAATCTCTTTCATGGGTACCCTATTAAAACACAACACAAAATAGACAACAAACACAGGATACTAAAAGACAAATAAAATATTCAATCAAATTAACCAATACATAAAAACACATTTATACATACAATATGAGATAAAATTATATAAAACACATTTATACATACAATATGAGATAAAATGATATAAAACAAGTGCATCGGCACTGCGGCAGTGCTTGACCAGTGCTTTAAAATCATTAAAAAGGCAGAAAAATGATTTGATTTAAAAAGTCTCTGTGTTTTGTTCCACAGGGAGGGAGCAAAGGTGCTGAAAGCCTTTTTTCCTGTCTCTGTGTTAAAACGATGGATTGTAAGATAAAAATGTCCTGAGACCTCAAACTGTGAATTCCTGATCTGATGTGCAATAAACTTGATAAACAATCTGGCAAAATGCCAACTAGAGCTTTATACACAAACAAAAGCAGTGCTGTTCTCTTCTTGCATCTAATGATTGCCATTCTACTTTAGAATATAATTCACAGTGGTGAGTTCTGTATCCTTCTTCTGTAATGAACCTTAGAGCTGAATGAAAAACCGAGTTCAGAGGTTTTAACACTGTTGCTGAAGAATGCATGGATTAATTGTTTTCTACAATTAAGAGGAAAACATTCTTTATTTCTAAAGAAGAATGACAATCTGGCTTCAAGATTATTTGTCAGCTCTTGTACGTGTTGTTGAAGGAGAGTTTATCATCGATCCAGATGCCCAAGTATTTGTAATGGTGTACTTGTTCAATCATATTACCATCAAGCGTGAGAATAGATATATTTTTGGGTCAATAGAGTGTCTTTTGGAGAAGAGCATACATTTTGTTTTATTTGAATGTATTAACAATTTAAATAAACACAGTTGTGTTGGATTGAGTGAAATCCTCTTGAATATTTTGAATCACTTGGGCACAAGAAGGCGCATTAGCATATAGAATTGCATCATCTGCATATAAGTGGATGCTACTGTGTTTTAGATTATGCCCAATTGAGTTTATATAAATTTATAATAATAAATTAATTTATATAAATTGTATAATAACAGTGGTCCAAGGACAGAGCCTTGAGGAACACCTTTATTCAGGTAAGAAACAGCTTGAGCTCTATTTGTGAGACAATCGGCAAACCATTTTTTAGAATTGGTATAAAATCAAATAGCATCCAGACGCTCCAAGAGAATACAATGATCTACTGAATTAAAGGCCTTTGACAAATCAACAAAAACACCAGCACATTCTCATGGCTGTCCAATGCAATAGCAATATAATTTATAACTTTGGTAGCAGCTGTGATAGTTCCATGCCCTGGTCTAAATCCAGACTGGTATCTATTTAAAATGGAATATTTGGTTAAGAACGCACGACCTGGTTACTTATGAGCTTCTCTAAGCAGTTTTGCCAGCAGGATAGTTTTGAGATTGGACGGAAATTATTCAAATCATTTTTCTGGCCTCCTTTGTGCAAAGGGAGAACAAAAGCAGTTTTCCACAGTAATGCGTTTCTGTCAGTTTGAATTGTGAGATTAAAAACATGAATTTACTATTAGTGGGGCTGATAACAAAAGTAACCTAGGTTCGAGGGTGTCAGCTCCAGTGAGCTTTTTTGGATCTATAGAGAGCAACATATTTAATATTTTTATATTAAAATATAGTTATCTATTTATACAATCTCTATAATACACGTGCCAAAAGACATTTTATAAACAAAAGTAATAATAATAATATAAATAATTGTGCCATTATTAAATCAAAATGTCGAAAAGGAATAAACAATGTTTTTTAAACACCTCAATATAAAAAAAAAGAAAAAATCCTTGCTCACTAGTTGACTACCAAAATACTCGTTAGTTGCAGCACGAATTTTCACCCAGTAGATATGAAAACAATATGATTAATGGGTTGAGATAAAATATGCATCAAATAACTACAAATTCCACAATATCCCTTATTGCAACAGACAGATCTTGAACAGATGAGGGCGCTGTTGTAAGGCTGAGCACTTCATTACACTTGAGTGACATGCCTTGCACATGCACTAGTCACTACACAGAGGTCAGTTTACATGATCAGGATGCTTGGGATGTCACATGCACAGATTCAGGTTACAAACTATAGTTGGGATGTAAGTCCACATGTTTGACCTAGATGAACATAAACTAAACGGTGCCTTTGAGAAGGACTCAAAAGAAAATAAGATACTACATTTTTCCATAACCTCTCAATATACAAACAATAGAAAATGCCTTTAAGTTAGAGCCAAGGAAACATTGTCTTTAGCCCTAAGAAACTGTGGTTTTCTGTGGTAGAGAAAACTTTAAATAAAACCGCTACATCATAAACATACATTTAATTTGATGGTGCTTATTTGATCTGAAGAATGTTCCATATTCTAGTATTTTCTTTCTTTTCCATTGTCCTGATTGTGCAGCTTTATACTTTAACTAAAGGCAATTTTGAGCCCTCAGTACAAATCAGAATCAGAACTTAAGAAACATTATTTTGTGACGTTAAATGTAGTGTTAGTAAATTCACTTCCATGAGCTTTTATCCATGCCATAATGGTGTTGAATAATCCAGTATTGTCCTGCATTCAAAGCTCAAGTGCTCAGAAAATGTCTCTTTTCACCTACCCCTATCCCCGCCCACTCCCCTGTAATTAACTGTGATTATTATAATGTTTGTAGGCATAATGAGCCTTCATTAAGCTATTCAAAAGCCATAAGGAATGGAAGAAACAACAAACAAACCTGGAACCCCACCTGCCATCTTTAAGAGTTAGCAGAGCAGAAACATGTGAGAACTGACCCTGGAAGTGTGAAAAAACAATTAAAAATGTTTATGGTCAAACTTGGAGCTTGCGTCTGAGGGCTTTTAACATGCAACCTGTGCCTGAGAAAGACATCAAAGAGAGTGCAGCAGCTTGTAATAGGCCTACGCTTCTCGCAGCTGTAATATACGGTTATAAAGGAAATCTGCTAAGTTAAATTTGAGAGTAACCAAAACTACAATGGAAGAAAAGGTTCCTAATCTTCAAAGTGGGAGAAAGTTTAATATGGACTTTTTGTGTGTAGTGGAGAGCCCTGAAAGCTAATCCCCACCCCCACCCCTTCCACACCTCTCCAAACCCCTTTTTGGTAAACCCACTCCTACTTCCACAACCTATTCCTCACAGCGCTGTGTCACTCCAGGCTGGAATTTCAGACAGCAAGAAAAGCAGGAGAATCATGGCACAAAGAATATAGTCAACTGCAATTGGAGACTCTACTTTTCCCAGAGGAGTCATTACTTTGGAAATAGCATTCTGGTTCCTGACCAAGCACCTTGATGAGTCCAAGCCCCCGAGTGGACTAGTAGAAACAATAACAGACCTGTGGGAACGAAGCTCTTGCAGGTTACAGACATGCAGCAGCTTAACTTGGTTGGTACTCTAATTCTTTTGCTACACGTCTACTCAGGCTGTGCAGAGGCTAATAGGTAAGTCAATTTTGCATTCATTTTGCATAAGCCAGACAGATATGCACAGATTTGTATTCTATGGAGTTGAATCATAGTGTGGAGGAACTATGCATACATAATCTTCATAGTATTGCTTTGGAATAGAGCTAATGATCTACAATGATGTCCTTTTTTCAATCCAGTCTTCAACTAGTAAATGCATGCAACCCAATCCAATAAGACATCAGAATCAGAGGGTTTATTGCCGTTGTCAATGAACAAATTTCACCAACATAGGAACTTGTCTTGGCGTTAAGCAACAATGTGCAACCGTTCCACAGCAACCAAATGCCATTATTATGAATCATTTAGATAAAGACAAAAGTTTTTTCTTTGGTGTTGGTTTCAATATTTTTGTCACGTATGTATTTACTAAGAAAGTCTGTGGGAACAAAGTTGCAGCTAAATGTGGCCCAGCAACTGTTAATAACAGAAATGCACCTGTCACACTCATTTGAGAGGCTATTCTGGTGGATTTCTTGTCTCAGATTCCCTTTAGACCCACTGGAGCCAAGCTGCTTTTATGAAACAGCCGCAAACATGCAGATCCTTCAGTGTTATGGAGTCTTTGATGGGAAGATGACAGAGAGCTTAAACTGTGATGTATAGTCCAATGTACATGTAGCATTGTAACTGAAAGGTGCCCAAAATCAATGCCCCGCCATGTGTTGTAGTCTACATGTTAAAGCCCCATGAGAAAGTCACACACTAAAAATGAATGTAAAGTTTCTTAGTGCTTCTGAAAATAACTTTGCAGTATGTTCTTGTTTTACAGTTAAATAGAAGTTTTTACATATACTGTAGGTATATTATTAGCATGCTTCGCTTCACCTAAAGCCTACATCCTGTCAGCTGGTTACTGTTTTCCAGGAGTCTCTGCTTTTACTATGATGTGTGACTTTATAGGGATGTTTTCACTTCACCAAAACTATAATTATGGACATAACGTAGAATGGGTTGCTTTAACCTCGCGCTTTACCCTCTGCACATGAAATGGCATATCACTTCTGGCACAGATTTATGATTTCATGTCTGAAATAAACTGTAAGAGATGTTTGAATTATACATCATGTCAGATATCATAACTTACTTGTTCTCTGCAAAGTGACTACAGGCAAGTCCTCACTGGCAGCCAACCAGGTGTGTGTCGCTATGGAAGGAGACTGGAGTGTTGCTATGGCTGGAAAAAAAACAGTAAAGGACAGTGTGAAGGTAAGAACAGTTTGTGATGCTCCAAATGATCGGACATTCATGTGCATGTTCATACGCAGACTGGAAATTGTTCAATTTAGGAGAAAAACAACTCCACTTATTTCAAGCATTTCTGTTCAGTGTGTTTCAATTCTCTGTCTGTAACAGAATCACAAAGTTTTGTCTAATGGGAAGCAGTGGTCTGTGATTTTCCAACCAAAACTATTTCTGGTGGTCATTTTTTCATGCTAAATGTATTTACAGCTCAGTGTGAGCACGGCTGCAAGCACGGAGAGTGTGTGGGTCCCCACAAATGCAAGTGTTTCCCCGGATACACTGGGAAAACGTGCAATCAAGGTAAACAGCAAATTAATACAGTAAATCTCTTAAACACAAATGATTTATGTGTATTTTTCATAGATTTAAATGAATGCGGGTTGAAACCTCGTCCGTGTGAGCATCGATGCATGAACACTCATGGGAGTTACAAGTGCTACTGTCTGAATGGCTACACGTTGATGCCTGATGGATCTTGTACAAGTAAGTAACAGTTAAAACACAAAAGAAAAGGAGTACTTAAAGTTTTTAGTAAACCTGTAATTATGCGGCTTTGCTTGAATGAAGATTCCAGGACGTGCTCCCTGGCTCACTGTCAGTATGGCTGTGAGGAGGTTCAGGGGGAGATCCGCTGTCTCTGCCCCTCTACAGGCCTGCAACTGGGACAAGACGAGAGGACATGTGTTGGTGAGTTTATAGATACATGTAAAAAGGTGCAATTATCAAGTTGAAATACATTCATGAGAGACTTGGTTCCAAATATTTACTGGCCTATTTTTCATTACATCAGATGTGGATGAATGTGTTACTGGCAAGAATCTATGCCCCTATAATAGACAGTGCGTAAACACATTTGGCAGCTACTTTTGCAAGTGCCAGGAAGGCTACGACCTCAAATACATTGATGGCAAATATGACTGTGTAGGTAAGGTGCACAACATACATGTGGTGACCATTTTGTCTCTCCCACTGCTTATTGCGGATACTTGTTGTGGTTCCAGATATAGATGAGTGTGCGACTGGGGCACACAAATGCAGCCACCATGCAGTCTGTCTCAATACTCAAGGATCTTACAGATGCAGATGTAAGGTTGGATTTAGAGGCAATGGCTTTGAATGCTCAGGTGAGAATATGTTTAGCCCTGAATCTGTATAAAGTAATTGTGTAGTTATTACAAATTAAAAAATAAAAACATTGTTAAAACTATTATTTAAAACAAATCTAAAATGGGTTTACCATTCATTGTGACTGGTGGGATCAGAAACATTAAACTAAGTATCAGTTTCCTGTCTTTTAAACCTGCTGATTAAAAACACACTTGTAAAAATAGGACACTGACAAGATGCCAGTTCTCTGGCAAACCTGGCTTGCATTTAAAGTGGGCCCACTTTATATAACATTGGGAACTGGGTGTGCCTAATAATAACATTCTTTTGGAACGGACAGGGACCCGATTAAACATACCTTTATTTTATAGTCAAACCATTTTATCTTCGACCAGGAGGCAACCCCGATGATTCTCTCAATGGTGAGATGTTAAGTAAAAACTGCCATTGCTTTGGCTGTAAGCACCCTTTGCTATAGGGTTTATGAATGTGACATTCAGCATGGCCTGCAAAACTAACACCCCAGGATTCTATCAATGCGATTGATAAAAAATAGTAATGTGCAAGGTTTTGTAAACTTGGTAGCTGCTAAACATTAAAACAACGTAACATTTTAATTATAGGCTTCCTGCTTGTAATGTCTAATACAGATGCCTTCCTTCCTGCAGTCATCCCTGACTCCCCAGTGAAGCTTGGCAAACATCAAAACGAGGACATCAAAAACATTATCCCAGAACCAGTAGTGACAGAGCACCCAAAGTTCAGGCAGCAGCCTTTTGACTATGAAGGAGAGGTTTACATTGGGAGTCCAGATGAGGTGAGACCAAAGGAGATTGCAGAGGAAGAAGGAGAGGAAGAAGACAACCAACTCAACCCGAGAGGAGATGTGTTCAGTGAGTGTCATTACATTCATTTCCAAGACCCCCACATCTACAGCAGGATGTCATTTAGTCGGTATTTATTTATGAATGAGATCGGAAATGTGAGGAAGAAACTCAAATGACAAGAGGAGGAAGGCCTGGAGACATCCATCACCTCAAGCAAGGAATTTTTCTCTCCTAGCGTGTGAAGGCTTACGGATACAACCAGCTTCATCTCTCGAGAGCAGCTTAGCCCGCAAGCCTTTTATTATGTTTCCCAAAACAGCTGTTGTGCAAACAGACTTGACTCCAAGTAGGGAGTCTATCATCAGCCCTCCAGCTTCTCTAACACTAGCCCTGTGCGGCTGTGAAGGTTCAATAACCCCAGCTGTCACTTGTCTGACTCTGTCAAGGGGGGAGGGTTGTTCCAACTGCATTCAAACGCTTCAGGGGCTTCATCCTAAACTTTTAGTTCCCTCTGAAGACATGAGTGACGGCAGGGCAGGTCTACACCTGCTGGCTAAAAGCCCCTCTCAGCTTTTTCCTTCTTAGTGACTGGTAAAGAGAGTTCTTCCTATAGAAAACACATATAATTTGCAACGGGAAAAAGTTATAACTTAAAATAATTTGTTTTTGCTCTCCATGAGGGCATTATCAAATGTATTTTATCATTTAAGAAAATGCACCATCATTTTTCTCTGTAATCCCTATGAACAGTTTCAGAGGACTTTGAATCTGTGTTTGGCCCCACCACAGAAGTCAAAGAAATTGTGATAGCGCCAGTTCAAGAAGGTAAGAGAAACATTATTAAAACTGCTTTTGTGGAAACTAGTATGTTAATGAAGACTCGTTGCCTCCATAGAGTTTATCATGGATTGCAACTTTGATCAGGGAGCATGTGAGTGGGTCCAGGACAAGACTGATGACATAGACTGGAGCGTAGCATATCATGATAATGGTAACACGATGACATCACAGAGTGACCAAAGAGTGACCCAGTAATTGAAATACTAACATGTGATCTTTTTAAGGGGCTGAGTACTACATGGCAGTGAGTGGATTCTTGGGAGAGCAAGAGAAAGTAGCAAAGCTTACGTTGCTTCTGAGTGATCGGGCCCAGCAGGGAAGTTTCTGTCTCACCTTTGACTTCCGGGTCATGGGCCACAATGTTGGCACCCTTAGAGTCCTCCTGGATAACAATGTTTATCCAATCTGGGAGCAGAGTCAAAGCCAAAACCAGGCCTGGCAGACAGAGTTCCTCACGGTTGCCTGGAGAGAGAAAGCACCAGAAACGGTAAAGCAAAGTTAAAATATACTGATTGATGTGTTTTTTCTGCTAGAACATATTATAGGAAGGGATGGGACAATAACCAGTATTAAGGCAAGGCAAATGTATTTGTAGAGCACAATTCATACACAAGGCAATTCAAAGTGCTTCACACAACAGGAAAAAAATGCATTAAAATCACAAAGACATGACTGACAGAAATCACAAAACAGTTCAAGACATAAAAGAGAAGAGTACAAAGAAAATAATTTCAGTCATATGCACAACTAAACAAAACTGTTTTTTAGTTTAGATTTGAACATTGCCAGAGTAGTGGCCTGTCTCACATCCTCAGGAAGACTGTTACAGATTTTAGCTGCATAAAACTGAAACGCAGATTCCCCATGTTTAGTCCTGACTCTGGGCACCAGCAGGAGGCCGGTCCCTGAGGTCCTCAGAGTCCGAGATGGTTCATATGGCACTAACATGTCCGAGATGTACTTTGGTGCTAGGTCATGTAGAGACTTCTATACAAGCAGAGCTGCTTTGAAGTCTATTCTCTGAGCCACAGGGAGCCAGTGCAGAGACCTGAGCACAGGACTAATGTGATCGTACTTCCTGGTTCTAGTCAGACCCGAGCAGCGGCGTTCTGGATGTACTGCAGCTGTTTTACAGCTCTTTTGGAGAGGCCAGTGAGCAGGCCGTTACAGTAGTCTAATCTACTAGAGACAAACACATGGATAAGTCTCTCCAAGTCTGGTTTAGACACTATACTTTTGATTTTGCAATGTTTTTTAGATGGTAAAAATCTGCTGATGTTATTGATTTGACGTGGCTGTTAAAATTCAAGTCTCAGTTCATTATTACCCCCAGATTTCTAACTTGATTTGTGGGCTTTAGAGCGAGACTCTGGAGGTGACAGTTAACACTTTTAACACAATTAAGGTGTAATATCGCAGTATTACAGTACCAGGGTATCAGTACCAGGATGGGCTTCTTAACAGTATGTAATTAATCATACATTAACAGGTTTTTAGTTAAGAGGTCCTTTGTTTTTGTTAAGCATTATAAGATATACTTCTCCACTATATACTGTTCATACCATTGTATTCTTGATTATGGTTTTCATATCGTGGACATTTCATATTGCTCCATCCCTAATTGTAGGCATCACTTAATTAACGGCCATTTAAAACTTTACTTATGATCCTCATTTATGATCATCATATGATGATTTAAGATGATCAGAAATGTGTATTGTGTGTGTGCATAGTTGAATAAAATAATAATAATAACACTGCACTTACTCTTGCAGATCATCTTTGAAGCTCAACAAGGAGGTGGTGTTGGTGGAGAGATTGGACTAGATAATGTTGTCCTGTCTTCAGGCCCATGTCAAGATGATGTCAGTCCAGACTTTTAAAAACCTGCTATTGTTGGTTATGAACTGTTATGTAATGATAATTTCTTTTTTTTTCACCCCCTTCTGTATAACGGTCTATTTCCTGATGTGGTCAAGCCCAAACATCATAAATAGGCCTACTTAAAATCACTCATATTCAGGTCTACTCTGGCAATACAATGCTCAGTTCAATTCTGTTATGAAGCTTATCACAGAGCTCAGGACAATAACAGATATTGTCACAGAATATACGCCTGTGTTGCCATTAATGTGAAGCCATCTAAAAGTGTTTGATTTTGATATAGGCCTATTGTACATTTTCTTAAAGATCACAATCATAGAAAGGTCTTGAAGGCTGTTTAGTTTTTAGCCTCTATGTAATGGTGCATAACTGCTGTAAATGTTGCTGTATAATGTTCAAAAATATAATAAATATGTTTTTTCTACGTTTTGGATGCTCTGTAACTAGTTAGGTTGCCTATATACCTATGTGAACAACTGATTGCACACAGGGAAAACAACCAAGATGTTTTAATCATCAAGTACTTTAGGTTTAACATTAGGCAAATATTAACCAATTACAAAAGAGTGAATTATGTTACTTGGGGGTTTGCACAAGTATACTCACATTGTGGAGCATTCTTTCTTTGCATATATATATATATATATATATATATATATATATATATATATATTTTAAAAGTTATTTGTTGTTGAGTTGACACAGACCGCAGCATGTTTGTAGGCATACTCTTCATCTCCATATAAAACATCTATGATCTTGTGGTATGAAGGTTATTTTGTGTTTTCATTACCAAAGCTTTTATTTTATATAGAATTTATTGTACTAGAATTTTTTTGCATTTGAATTATGTGAACTGAATTTTTTTTTTTAACATCCAATCAAGTAAAAACATTCATAAATGTGATTTTTAAATAATTGTTTTTTTTTTTAATCAGTTTGTACTGTGTTTTTAAATTCAGTGTATGAAAATACAATGTTTTAAAATTCACTTGGTTAAAATACAGTTGCTTTTATTTTACATTTTCACCGTCTCCAAAATCTCTGATTCATTTCCTGTTAAAATCAGACTGAAGCATTTGAGCTGATCGTTCCCATTGCTTCACATAAGCAGTTTTACCTATTCCATACCTTATGCTTTGCTTTTTAAGAAAGAAAATGTATGTATATTTACATTTAGGAATGTATGTAGTACAAAACACAAAAAGCCGACAGTTGGCAGCCAACTGAAAAGGTGCATTTCTTCTTCTTTACTGGTGTTTTATGGCGGTTGGTATCCATAGTGTTACATTACCGCCATTCTTTACTTTATTCTTTAGACTTAATCTTTAGGCTTTATTATTTAGACCTTATTTACCGCCACTGACTGTAGTTGTACGCCTTATTCTTTAGACTTTATTATTTAGGATTTATTCTTTAGACTTTATTCTTAAAACTTCATTCATTAGATTTTATTCATTAGACTTTATACATTAGACTTTATTCTACATTACCTTTGAGCACCCTCTAGTGGCTAAATTTTGAGCAATCAAATTTACCATCTGAGAGCCAACCAGAGTTTGAGTTTCAGTCATGACCATCGGGGAAAGTTCGATCGCCATGGCGTCTACTACTTCACAGATAGGTTGCTAAAATGAAAACTTAATGGTCAATGTTCTCTTAATTTAGCCATAATTTTATCCCACAGGATTCAGTTAGACAAAGAGCATTACAGAGGATAAGAGAGAGAACTGCCTTAATGAGAGACAGGGAACTCGTGGCTATGGTGTATCTTTATTCTGTACTCAGTCAAGAACTACATTTCTGTCGTGCTGCCAACTGTCCATGTTGATATCCCTCGGGTTGTCCTGGATGACTTGAGTCATATTTGTGAAATGCTCGAGTCTTGTCTGCCAAATGAAAGTGTTACACCTTTATTTGAGAATGTGGGAGTTGTTGAGTGAAATGCGTGCGTTGAACGACCGAGACTGGACTAGATTTAGAGGAGCAGGAACACTGTATGTCCGTCTGGCCACACATGTCAGCTGCACCATCCTTGAGATGACACCTGCACTGTCCACCCGCTGCAAAGACGACTAGACTTTGGCCCTTGTCACGCAGTAGCCCATGGCCTGTAAAGCTCCCTTTACCGCTTCTGGCATTCTAGACTTGATCGACTGTACTTTCACATCAAGAGAAGCATTGACGATGTCAGAATATGTTCCTCTAACGGACAGGTCGTGCACCCACAACCTAGAAATTCCATGGATCTCAGCCATAGCTGCCATCAGCAATCTCAGGGCCAGAATGCTCTCTAATGCTTCTCTCTTGGTCGTCCAACGCACAAATATGACTCAAGCCATCCAGGACAACCCAAGGGATATCAACATGGACAGTGGCAGCATGACAAATTTAGTTCTTGACTGACTACAGAATAAAGATACACCATAAGGCAGTTCTCTCTCTTGTCCTCTGTAATGCCCGTTGTCTAACTGATTCCAGTGAATTAAAATTACGGATACATTAAGAGAACATTGACCACTTAAGTTTTAGCAACCTACCAGTGAAGTAGTAGTCACCATGACGATCGAACTTTCCGCGGTGGTCACGTGACTGAAACGCAAACTCTGATTGGTTCTGATGGTAAATTCAATTGCTCATAGTTTAGTCACCAGAGGGTGCTCCAGGATAACGTATGGCCCGAGCACTGTCGGCCTTTTGTGTTTTGTGCTACTTACATTCCTAAATGTAAATATAAATACATATTATAACCCGCACACTTAAACCATTCATTTAAAAGTATATTTCCTTTCTTAAAAAGCAAAGCATAACGTGTGGAACAGGAAAAACCTTGCTTATGGGGAGCAATGGCAACGATCAGCTCGATTGCTTCAGTCTGATTTTAACCGGAATTTAGACATTTTTGAGACGCTGAAAATTTCCCCCCGAATTTATTTGCACTGGATTTTAAAAAAGCAACTGTATTTAAACAAAGTGAATTTTAAAACATTGTATTTCCATACACTGAAAATTAAAACACAGTACAAACTGAAAATTAAAGCATTGTTTTTTTGTTCTTTTGTCATATTTGTTGTCATCCTATTTATTTTCAATTAATATTTTTTCTTGGTTGGATGTAAAAACTGGAAATAAAAAAAAAAAAAAAAAGAATAATAATAATAAGTTCACATAATTCAAATGCAAAAAAAAATAAATTACATAAATTCAGTTTAAAATAAAAGCTTTGGTAATAAAAACATAAAATAACCTTCATATTGTGATGGTTTCTGAATATTACAAACAGATACATAGTAATCGGACCCAAATTAATTGCTGTTCAATTTCAGAGCACGGCCAAATAAAAATCTAAAGCTGGAATTTATTAATTTGCCACGTTTATTCAGTGGCTGTTACGTCTCTTTACGCATGCGCGCACATTATCACATGATCCGTCGTTTCCCGTGTAGCCATCGTTAGCCAGATGTGCTAACTGCTTTGTGCATCGTGTTAGGATTTCTACAAGAAACACAGCCGCGTGGTACATTTGCTTGCCCTGTGTTACAGCTGTTGTTATGTTGTCATATTTTGTAGTTGATCGTTGATAAAGAGTGGGCGTTAAATTAAGACTGCACGGTAAGCTATAATGTACGAAGTTGCATCGTATCAGTTCATTAATGTTTCAGCTCTGTTCTTGTTTGGTAAAAGGAGCTAATCCTGAACTGAAACCTTTAAATGACTTAACATCACTTGTTATATGCATTCTGGTACTGATATTCTGAGTATAGCCAATGTCTTTCACTGTGTTTTGGTATTTAGTGTAGATGCAAAAGTTAACCACTCACCAAGTTCAGTATGATGCACTAATGTTTGACTGTTTGTTATTGTGTTACAGTTGATTAATCGTTAAGCTACGTAGATGCTCTATTCAACACGATAAAAAAGACCATGTGACCGAGAATATAGTCTTGAATACATGATCAGGAAACAAAGAAGACCCAGTACACCTTGGGTAAGATTTGCACATACAAGCATGATTAAAACACTTTAAGTAAACATACTTGATTTGAGACCCACTGATGTGCTGTGCTTTTTCCTTTCTCGTGCACCCAATAGACAATTATTATTGAACTGTTGCACCGAGACCACCGAGATAAACGTCATGACGTCCAAAACATCCCTGCTGAAAGTCATTCTCCTCGGTGATGGAGGAGTTGGAAAGAGCTCCATCATGAATCGATATGTCACCAATAAATTTGATGCCCATCTTTTTCACACAATTGGAGTTGAATTCCTCAACAAGGACTTGGAGGTTGACGGCCACCAGGTTACTCTGCAGATCTGGGATACTGCAGGTCAAGAGCGCTTTCGAAGTCTGAGAACTCCTTTCTATCGTGGCTCTGATTGCTGTCTGCTCACGTTTAGTGTAGATGACAATCAGAGTTTTCTAAATTTGGGCAATTGGAAGAAGGAGTTCATTTATTACGCTGATGTCAAGGAACCAGAGAAGTTTCCATTTGTGGTATTGGGCAACAAAGTAGATGTGACGGAAAGGCAAGTGTCCACTGAAGAGGCTCAGCAGTGGTGCCAAGAGAATGGTGACTACCCTTATTATGAGACTAGTGCCAAGGATGCCACCAATGTTGCTGTAGCGTTTGAGGAGGCGGTACGCAGAGTTTTGGCAATAGATGAAAAAACGGACCACCTTATTCCTACAGATACTGTCAAGCTTCACAGAAAGCCTCGCTCTGCTGCCACTTGCTGTTCATAACGAGATTAACAGCAACAACTTTAATGCTTTGTGATTTGGGTTCAAGAGTTCCCGTGGTGTAAAAATATTTAAGAAATGCTACAGGTTTGATTTATGATAATGATAGCTTTTGCCTAAATGATGGTAAACTAAACACTAAATACATGCTAGAATGAAACTGAAGAAAATATTTCACAAATAAAAAGCTGAGCATATAACTAAAATTGTAATGTTTCCCTTGCTAACAATTGCATATTTTGTTATTTTATATGGGCATTGTGTTGCTTCATGTGTATAAAGTCGACTTGCTGTGCCTTTCGTAAATGCATTCGCTATTGTGTATTTAAACATTTAACTTATTCATACAATTAAATCACTGTACTTTAAAATAACTAAGGCAAATATTTGAAACCAACAAATCAAGGTTTAGGATTATAGCGCCTTAAGGTTCTCTTAACTTACTGTCTGTTGAGGATGTCTTTTGATGGCATTCGGACAATACGTATAATACTTTAATGGTGTAAAGTTAGAGACTGAAATTATGATTTTGTAAGACTATCTTAACCTAATAAATATACAGAAAATAATATAGTTTGGAATTTTAAGGTTGAATACAAACCATTCTAACATGAGCTATACAAATTTTCAATTCATGTTTATTACTGGTATGTCACAAGAACAATAAATCGCACAGAAAACATGACACTGCAACATAATTTGTGTGTATTATGAGTCAAAAGGTAATTTAAGATTACATTAAGATTACAAGCAAAATTACATTAATGGTAGTTATTTGAAAGAAATTAGAAAAATGTCCATGGAATTTTGAGCAATAGATGAGATACAAGAAGCAGAGATACTATACAAGCAAAGAACAGGTATTTCCAGACCATCTGGTGGGTTAAAGTGTGATCAGCTCAGAAGATGTTTCTTCCCAAGAAACTGCACTTTTCTCTCAAAAGCTGTTGAACGAATTGGTGCGTTGATTTCATAGAAGGGATTCATGGCAAACTGGAATAAAGACTGAAATTTAAAAAAACAATTCCAAACAGTATTTTAAATAAACAAAAATACTTACCTTAATATACAAGTCATACACATCATTAAAAAAGTTCTTGATTCCATCTTCTTGCCTCACATCATGGAGCATAATGAATCTTATATGTATGATTAGTTAAAGAGAACGGTTATAGTCACAACTTCATACAATATAGAGATATCTTAAATTTAAGTTTCCAAAGGATATGTCCTGCGGTGACAAACGCAGAGACGAACCACTCGTTGAATTTGTCCACAGTTTTTAAATACATGTTATTGGACAACCACATATTTTCATCCACTAAATCCAGAGCAGCGTGTGCAATAAACTGGTTCAGATGCCGATGATCGTCCTATGAAGAGTTGCAGTCACAGTTATAATGTAATCATAAAAAGATTTAAATCTTGCATGGCTTTTTTTAGTTTTTAGACCATTGTGCCAAACTAGCCATTTAGGACTTTAACCAGCTAATAATAAAAAAAAATATTGACGCTTTTAGAGAAGACAACCTAAATTACATTACGATTGCATTCATACCTATAATGGTCATTGGAAATATGTTATGATAAAGGTAATAAACCCGGTTTTATATGTAAAACTAATTATTAGATACACAAGGGCAAAGCAATAAGCGACATTATTATGAAGATACCTTTGACTCAGACTTCCCAGCTGGCAGGAATTCTAGCTCAAACACGGGGTTGTCATGATGTCCAACCATGACAAAATAAAAACTACCAGACATTCTTTATCCTGTAATCGTCAATCCTTTATCTGAAAGAACAATACGTTTATTACAAGGAATGAAAAGACATTTGTTTACAGTAGCTAAGCTAACAGTCGCTTTATAATAGTATCATAGTCGCTTCATGCGCTACAAAGAAGATATTAAATATCCAAGCGCTTCGTGCTTCGATAATTTTGTAAAACAAAAATTGTAATTCTAAAAATCATGTTAGAGTTGTTTTTTTAAATAATTTGTTTACCTGTCAACTGGTTCCTTGAGAAACGCTTAGTGGTCGCAAGATTATGACGTCAAAGTATGAAACAAGAAGAAGCAGAAAAAGTCAAGTTTGTAAAATACATATACTTTTGTCCAAAAATAACTGTATATTTAACTCACAAAATACAGTGTGCCTTGATCCAGTTGAATTTAAAAAGTCACATATGATATGAAAAAGACAAACATTGTGACATCATAACTAAGTGCCTGATGGGTCGGTTTAAATTGAAGACACGCCTCTTCCAGAGACCTCCGTAGCTAAGGGTTTGTTTGTTTGTTTGTAGCACTTGTAGCTTGGCTGGAATCAAGTGAAACTCCGTTTTGAGAGTCGTATTAAAATGATGGTCGGTTTAAATGAAGACACGCCCTCTTCCAGAGACCTCCGTAGCTAAGGGTTTGTTTGTTTGTTTGTAGCACTTGTAGCTTGGCTGGAATCAAGTGAAACTCCGTTTTGAGAGTCGTATTAAATAATGTGAATGAAATGGTTTTGATCGCCTGAAATTGGACACGGAGTTGAATCAGGATGGATGTCGTGGCACACATAGGAAGCTAACAAAGTATTTGTTCTCTCAGTTGTGAGTTAATAAGCAACAGTCATGTCTGCATCTAGAGAAGAAGAGTTGTCTCCCGATGAACTGAGGAAGAGACTTTATCAAACATTTAAAAGCAAAGGACTGCTTGATACACTTAAAGTAAGTCACCTTCTGTTTGTCCTCCTGGTGTTTCTCTGCTTTGTTAACAGTTTGTCTTCTTTAGACACAACTGAGGAATCAGCTGATCCAGGAACTAAAGCACCCACCTTTGACACAGGGCAAGTCCCCTGCAGCTGTGAAGTGTGATTCTGGTTTTGTCTCAGCTTGCAACAGCATAGTGGCTGATTATCTTCAAAACTCAGGATATGAGTATAGCCTGTCTGTATTTAACCCAGAATGTGGTCTGAGCCAAGACAAGGTAAGTACTGCTTTGTTTAATTTGAAAATATAATGAAGTCACTCATCAGATTTATCAAATCTTTATAGAAGCTTTCAAAACAAGATATTCTCCAGTTTGTGAAAATTGCTCCGGAGTCATCTTTATACAAAACACTGGTAGGTCATTGAGTCTGTTTTAAAGGCTAAATACTCCCTGAAAAAGGACAACACTAACGATAACATTTCTTTCAGTTGGCTCAAGAAAATGTTGATAACAGTAAGAATTAATATAAGAAACATTTGGACCAATTTTGACTTTCTTTAATTATACGTTTTCCCCCTTCAGGTTTTCTAATGAGTCTCCTGATGCAATTAAGCCACCGTTCCCTCCATGAACAAGGAAATGATGTGATCACTCAAACAACCATGTCAAGCTATGGAGAATCCCTAGGTTTTTCTTTATATGTGCTTTTTATATTTGTTATGTCAAAATGGGTTCCTAATTATAGTTTTTTTTCTGTCTTTGTATTTCCAGTTGATAAGATGAAAATGATTGATAAGGAATATGACAATCATTGTGCCAGAGGGGATAGATTTTTCACTCTACAGTCAAAGTTGGAGTCGTGTAAGAAAGAAATTGATGAGCGGTTACAAGCTGAAATGAAAACAAAGGTGAAGAAGATTATTTTACACTATACTGAAATTATTTAGACTAATATAAATAAAAATGTCAAATTACAAGTTTGTTTTAATTTATTTTCTTATGTTTGGCTTAATAGTTGCAGCACTTCAAAGACGTTGAACTTGCTAAAATGCAGATAGAAGAAAAAGCCAAATTTAACAAGGAGTTTGTTAAAGTAAAACATGAATTGGAGGAGACGTATGAAATGAAGTCAAAACTGCTCATGGAACGAGAGAAAAATGCCATAGCCCGATTACAAAAACAGCAAGAGGTAAAGAAGTTTTACATTTTGCCTGCTAAATGTTTGTTGTGGTATGCTTTTGATGTTTTATAAAATATCCTCATATTAGATTGAAGAAAAAAATGTCTACATGCAAAGACAAGAAGTACTTAAGGAGATTGAAGCAGTGCGGAACAAGGAGAGTGAGCTGAGGATCAAAATGGAGGCTTTTGAAAAGTAACTAATCATTTTATTACTGTTTAGTTTAGATGATGAGCTACTTTTAGGGAACTTTATGTCAAAAATCTGATTTAAAAAAATATATAATTTTTTTCCCCACAGAAATTGTCAGATCCACGAGCAAAAGGTGAAGACGACAGTGGAGTTGCTGAGGAGGAGGGAAGTGGCTGTGAAGACCTTGGAGGACACACATGACCAAAGACTCCGAAATGAACTTTCTAGGTATTGTATGTCATTTTAAAATTCTATATTGAAAATACAGTGTCTTTTTAGATTGTGTCTTGTTTTTAAATCAGGTATCAGCTTGAACTCAAGGAAGAATTTGTCAAGAGGACAGAAAAATTTACAGAAAATGAGACGCGTAATAAAAGTATGTATTAAATGATCTATTGTTCAGTTGCAATCATCTTGAAGTACATTTTGTGTATTTATTTTCTGCAGTGGAAACGTCTCGTCTTTTAAAGGAATCAGCTGAGCTGGACGCCAAATTGGAAGAGCATGTTAGAGTATGTTCAGAGATAAAACGGCTGAAGGTAAACCCTATATGGCTTTCAAATGCATATACATTAGGTGAAGGCAAATGATCGTAATCATTGTGCCACCTTTTTTAAAAGAAGGAAAATAGGTTATCATATCACAAACAGGAGGCTAGACAATATCAGCAGCTCATATGGTGGTCATAGCATTTGTGTATGATGTCGGGTAGTTTAAGTATTTCTCAAGAACAATCTCCGTTTCTGAACAGATTGAGCTAAACATGGCCCAACAACAGCAGTCTATATTGAATGAACAAAAGGAGCTGCTTAAAGAGAAGCTTGAAACAATGAGTGATTACGCAAGCCTTAAATCGGAGAGAGAGGAGTTACAGGACCAGCTGCGACTGCTGGGCAAACAGCTGGAGGAGACGCTGGAGGAGAAAAGGCATCTGCGTGCAGGTAAGAGTCGCTTCATCCCAAGAGTCAGTATATATTTACACCCCTCTGCAATTGGGACAGCATTACCTCCCCAATGTACTTGATGGTTTTGCATTGTCACTGTTAAAAGCAGGATGTTACACTCATTATTTCATGCTTGTTTAATTACTATTTACTTGGGCCACTTGTGCTTTTTCCCCTAAATTTTCTGGCTTCTCTGCTGCATTTTGTATATCTTTGCACATAAGTCTCTGAAGAGAAGTGAATGTGTTTGAATAAAGAGGTAGAGTGAAGTGAAGATGAAAGGGAAACACACAGAACAGATCATGCCCTTATGTTTTATTGTGGTTAGTGTTTTCTGTCTCCGAGGGATAAAGGAGGCGGCCTGTACAAGGATGTGGCAGGTGACTTGTGCACTATAATGCTTAACTGCAGCTCACTGCATATATGTTGTATCCACAATTTTGGAGAATGCAGGCCTTGACCCATACAGTGTACAAATCCAGGTATAATCAGAAAAGGCTAATCTTGTTTTTCCAATTTTGCCCATAGTAATCATAAAACAACAATATGATCATATACAATTGACTTAATACTTCAAATGTGACAGTGTTGGCACAGTAGTTTTTATGATAATTTAACCTTAATGACCCACTTCTGATTTAACCACAATCTGAAGAATTACTGATTTTACACACAGCTATGGAGAGGATGCAAAGTGGTCAAAGACAGGCTGAGGAAGACTCGGACAAACAGAAACAGGTGCTGCAGGCTCAGCTCCAAAGAGAGGTCAGTTTTGACACAATGTCTCTCTCTGAAGATAACATGTATAAAGCATGACTCACTGGACGTCTGTGTGTACAGGTGGAGCACAGTGCTCAGCTCAGGGCACAGCTCATTGATTATGAGGAGAAGATCAAGTTGATGAACAACCATGTGGAGGACATTAAGATGCAACTGCAGCAAACGCAGCAAGGTACCGACTCTTAAGCTGCAGCACTGTGCCAAACAACATGTTTGAAAAGATTGAAGAGACAATAAATTTTTACATGTATCATATACAAGGAATATATATATATACAAGCAATATTGTTATTTTTAACCCTTTTTAATGGCCCAGTTTCTGGAGCTCAATGAATGGAGCACCCGAACTATAACAAAAAGCATGTTGCATGGGGGGGTGTACCCAGTGATAGTTATGAATTAGTTGTCATCACTTGACACTATCAAGGATTCATCAAAGTCCTTGATTGTGAAATAAAAAGGGCAAAGTCTACTGTCTTTTCTATTCTTATGGTGATTGGTTGTAGTGCCTAAGTAGTTCATCTTTCCTTTCTCTTTTTCTCTTCCTCCTCAATTCCCTCCTAATGGCAGCTCTTGAAAATGAAGTGCTGCGTAACCCCAAGCCTTCTCTTGTTGACCGCTCCATTCTGGAAATCTGCACTGACAACCTGGTTCCTCCTGACATCTATGTGGACAGAAAGGTACTGAAAGCTGGGGTGCCTTATGATTTGTCTAAAGCAGATGGATTCTTGCATGGACACACTTGGGGGAACACACAGGACTCTGACATGGACCTTATTGCTGATGCCAAAGCCCGTATGCTGGAGTTGCAGAGAGAAGCTGAAACAATTGAGGAAGCTTATAGGAACTACCAGCAGAGGGCAGTGGTGTCCAACATCTCACATATGCTCATCCCGGGACCACTTTCACCACAGTATCCTTCTCGGCCACACAGACTGCTGCCTCCCAAAGCTATCAGGACCCCCCCTTTAACATTATACCACACCAGAAAACCTCTTGAAAGTCCACATAAAGTGACATTTTTAGAAAATCCTGCCGAGACCCTGCCTTCTGGGTTTTCAGCTGGTCCTGTATATCCAACTGACTGAGCCCTTATTTGAAAGAGCCCAACACTTTGAGGATGAAAGCCTCATGACCAGACGAACATCTCTTCCTCAAGAATTACCCTCAAGAAATATGCAACAAAGAGTAACAGAAGGTAATAAAACACTTATATAGTATTTCTGCACTAGGTGTATCAGAAAAATGAAGGATCATAACTGTATTGCAAAGTATTTGGTTTATTGATAAATATTTTAACAAGTCCAATACTTTTTGAATTTGTGTCATTTATTATTATTACAGCAACCCCAGCAGAGGACTTGCAGCCCTCCCATCATATAGCTGTTCCTTCTGATGACTTCCTCTCTGAACTCAGTCCACCTCACAGCCCTCAGCTCAGGAGCACAGCACGTGACACTACCAGGTACATATTTGTTTTGTTTTAGTAGGAATATTCCTGCAAGTCCGATAGCAACCAGTCTATGTTTTCATCTCTAGCCCACCAAAGCTGAAGCCTCCTTTCTCCAGCTCAGAGTCCTCTCCTCAGCCAGAGAAGATCAGCCTGGAGGATCTCACAGAGCCAATGCCAGGTAGTGTTGTGCTAGTACCTCTTTATTCAGATTTTAGCGACACACTTTATAAAATAATGTTTACTCAAAGCAACTATTAATGCTTTTGAAGATGAAATAACTGGCTTTGAATGATATGACCTAACAAAACCTGGAGCAAACAAGATTTTTTTTTTTATTGTATACACCATTTCTAATTTATTTGGGGAGAGTAATATTACTAAAACAAAAGTAATTCTAGGGGGTTTTAGGCCCGTTGTTTTTTAATGAGTGTGTGACTGGCCTCCAAAGTGTCCTTTCAGTGGACTCGCACAATGGTGATGATGAAGGGCAGCTGATTATGTATTCTGTGCTGCTCCTCTGGCCCTGGTGCATTATGGTCCGGCATAAAAGCTCTCTTTGTGCCCGTCTCCCTCCAGAGCAGAGCCACATTCCAGAGCTTCTCCTGGACACTGGCATCCCAGAAGGCCCCACTGTCCCCTGCCTACAGAGTCCACAGGACCAGCAAGACTCACCAGCCGCACAGAGTCGTGAGGGTGAGTCGTTTGTCCCCTGAGATGGAAGCCATGCTTGGATAATGAATTCTCTATATCTACAAGCAAAATGGATCTCTGCAGACAATTATCACCTAAAACACATTTTAACTTTGAAGTGGATCGGATATACTGGTAGTCACTTTAAATTTTCCTGGGGACAATAAAGTATATCTTTTTATAGAATTATGTGTTTACAAAAGATTTTTCACAAAAGATTCTGAAATAATTCCAAAATGTATCATAATTCTTTCATTTCTTATAAAATCTTGGTAACGTTTTGAAAAAAAGATTAAACAAAATTGGTAGTAACTCTTTTCGTTCCTGAATCCAAATGAAAGAGACAATATTAATTTGTTTTTGATGTTGCTTTACCATGACTATATTTATTTAGATTTATCATCTTCACGCAAATCTTCAGTGGCGGAGCAGGAGGATGACGATCAAAAATGGGAACAAAAAAGAAGGGAAGGGCAAGAACAGAGACTGAGAGACCAAGAAGATGCCAGAGAAAGGGAGCTACAAGAACTGGAGCGACTGGAGAAAGAGCATGTAATCTTACTTTTTACATATTTTTTACATAGAATTACAGCAAGATTTAAGAAAATACCATTTTGTTTGTCAGCTCTTGCAAGTGCAAGACCAAGCAACACTGAAAGAGACAGCAACCGACACTGAAAACAGTGAGAGACAAGAGGAGCAAGAAGCAAAGGATGATGGGAAAGAGAATCCTCTGGAAAAGTATATGAAGATGGTGCTAGAAGCAAGAGAGAAGCAGCAGGCAGTGAGTGAAGTTACAAATATGTTAAATATTTTTGACCTAATTAGTATTTTAAACTATGGAAATGTGCTTTTTTTTTGTAAGAGCCCTGAACAAGAGGCCAAACCGCTTAGTTTTGAGGATAAAAGTCTGTCAGAAGAGAAAGATGAAAGGTAATAGCAAAACAAAAAACTAAATTGAGTGAAACACGCTATATGGTAAAACTATAACAATAGGCCATATGTTCCACCTAATTAATTTCTGTTATGTTTATCTATTTCCTAGCATTGCAGCATATTCTCACAAGGATGAAGAAGATGATTTCTGGTAGTATTAGATGAATATGTTAAAGATATTGTACATACTTGTTTTCATTACATGTGGATGATTTGCTATGTCATTGCAGGAATAAATGGACACAATTTGTAATATTGTTTTTTTGTTTTATTTTCATACAAAATGGTGGACAGGCTTATATATACAATGACAAATTCCAGTCAGAATTGCCTCAGGATTGTGGTCCTCCTGGTGATTAAACGGCAGCCTTGTTCTTTACATTTGGTTTATTCAACAAGATGCAGTGCTGGGATCACGGCTTATTTGAACTACATAGTGTAGACAGGCAAAAAAGGAGAAATGGCATTTTTACTTTGGCTAAAATAATCATGAAGATTGAAAGTCAAAAAATGTAAAATATGCTACCTTGAAGTTATTATTCATAAACAACTGTTTTATCTAGACCACTAGAGTATACAGTTTTTACTCAATTGGAGCCAAAAGGGGCTTAGCATTATCAACTAAAACCAGTACCGTATATAAGGCTGTAAAGACAAAAAAAAACCTTATCTCCTTGCATATTACTACTACTAATACAAGCATAAGGGCAATTTACAAGACATCATAAGCTGTTGGATGTAGATAGAAAAAAGATATTTGATTAACTAAATGTTATTTTGTCTATAGTACCAAAGCAAAAAAAAAAAAACAAGTGTCACATTATCAACAAAACTAAGTATTTTTTACAGACCATATTTTTTTTACAGTATTTTTTTTAATACTTTTTAAATGAGCCATTGTTGGCAGCAGTTCCAATTCATCTGACTGCAGTACTGCAGTGGTGGTATAAATGTTTATCATAGGCTCTTGTGCACACCTGAGGTAGGGATTTTTCAGGCCACAGGAACACGTTTTATATCGTTTAAAATAATGTACGTCTTTAGCTCTTCAACTGCAACATAAAAACATTCCTGCTGACATTGTACCCAACTTACTATAAGGCTTATTTACATATTTTCCGCAAGACTTTATTAGAACATTGGTCTTTTCAGATCCAGCAAACATTGTAAATTATTTGTAATGAATAACTGCTTTGTAACCTTTGTAACGAAGACAAAATTATAACTTGATTTGAGAATGGAGAAAAGCAGCCAATAGCTCACAGTTCTACCTGCATGTGAGTTAGTGCAGAGAAAGCATATTAGTTTGTTAGAGGCCTGATTAGTGCAGTGTCAGGCTGCTGGCAGGTAATTCAGCTCAACATTGGTCCAAACAGGCCACCATACTAGGCCCTTAGTGCTTGATTGTGTGTGTTTGACGTGTGACGGAGTGTGTAATATCCTTATGTGTAGGAATTGAGGCATTCCTTGGAGCGTGATGTGATGTCCTGCAGCTCGCGCTCCTCCTTCAGTTTGATGTCTTGGTAGGCATGCATTTGACTGGCATCCTTAAGGTAGGCCCAGTTTGCAGAGAGAATCATGAGGAAGTGGATCTGGAAGAGAGGGTGAAGGTGGATGGCGGTGAGCATGTCAGAGACGCAAAGCAAGCTATAGAGGTCAAAGCTACAAATATTAGACATACAACTCAATAAACATATTGTAACAGTTACAGTGCAGGGTACTTCTGGAAGTTTTTTGAATGGTTGATTTTTAAAAAGGGAATTTAAATTGCACACAATGAACTATTACTCAATATTATATGCATATTGTCTGTATCTATGTTTTGTATTAGAGTGTGCTGCCAATTCAAAATTGTAAACATTTACTCAAATAAATTATGTATTTTTTTTAACAAATGTATATCTAAAACAGACAAAAAACTTCCATTGCCAATAGTGGAGTTATGATGTGGACAATCTATATTTAAAAAAGAAGATGTAGGTTATTGAGGTGTGAGACAGGACAGCAAAGACGTCTCATGTAAGCATTCAAGGTTAGTGCTACGTGCAAGACCATGTCTGTTCCTGTGGGAAATAAATCAATCAAGTGGGAAAATTTTGTAAACAAAAATTGTTTATTTTATATCGAAAGTAATAGCTACAGTCCAAAATGTAGGAGAAAATTAAATATATGAAAAATTGAGTATAAGAAACTAAACACATCAAAAGCATCTGGAATATTAAGCATGCAGGCTCAGTGTTAAGAAAAAACAAAATGGCTCTTTTGTGGCACTTGAGAAGAAGAGTAGAAAAACAGAGGTCTGTCAGCCTCATTCAACTAAATACATTTACTTTACCTAAAATAATTGTATTATACATGGAATGGAAGGATGGCCCCATTGGAATCCCATGGGTCCTGGCCTAAACCGGCCTATAGTACAGATAAGGTCTATAATACTCATGGATTTAACACTGAAAAATACTGATGTTTTGTAACACGTCATGGCATCAATATCATTACTCAACAGGTAGTCAATGTTTTCAACAAATCACTAGAAATCTGTCTTAAAACATCTTTGATTTAAAGTCATTAGAGGTTCAAATCAGGATAGTCTATAAAATTGTGTAAAATAAACTTATATTTAGGACCAAATACTGCAGTTACATTAGTCCAATTTACAGTTGACTCAAAATGACGCAACTCTCTGTAGACATTGCTGAAAAGTTACCCTCAGAGTCAGACGTCCCTGGATGGTAAAGAACGCATACAATCAGCTATTTACACTTGTGATCACTAATATTTCCTAGTCTGATTTTTTTTTTTAGTTCAAATGTTGTCAGTGACTAATCAGTACAGCGTTGAAATATATGGAGCACTGTTTAAAACTTAGTGCAGCAATCTTCTCGACTCTTAAACTTCAAAACGGCAAAGTTATAAGTGGTTGCCATCATGTAGATCAGCTGGTGGAAGAGAACAGAGAAGTTTGGTGAGAGAACATGCCGCCCAATTCCTGGTCACAGGTCATGTGACAAGTTAACAAAGACAGTTTTCCAGTTGTCAAAAGCAGTAAGGAGTCAAGAACCAAGTATCATTTAAACTATTAAAATGAACTTTGACTGTAAACAGACAGACTAAAAGTAGCTACACTATGATATGAAAAGCGAATGAAGTTGACATTTGTTTTTTTACAAATGATAGTGAACCAAATGTTTGAGAAGGGTTCACAGTACACATAATTGGCTGAAATACAGTATACAGAATATTGTGGAAAATATGGTAGTAATTTGTCATAATTGTCGTAATGGTGAAACTCTGCAGACATTTACAAATTTACATCGAAGTTTAAGATTATTTCCCACAATACTGTAATCCATTGAATGTATGCCTGTAAATTGTATGAACGCAATGAATGAAAATACATTTAAAATACTATGTTTGTCACTTACCAGAGCAATAACAGTGGCTCCTGCTCCAGCACATGCAACAATGTACAAGTGATAGGATAGGTAGAACTGTGAATGGGGAAAAACAGACGATTGTGTTACAGATCCGTCATTAATATATAGCTGTTTTTAAAAGCAACATCTTGGGAAGGAGGAGTATTTACCTCGCTAGATTTGCAGATGTCTTCTAGTGCAGATCCACAGGCCTTTCCTGGTGTGGCGTTCCAGGGGATAATACCTAGAAGAAAGTAATGAGGTTAAAAGGGTTTGTTTCACTAAATAGCAATTTTGGTGCAGGAGCCTCAAATCTATAGCTTCTTAGTTTTCCTGTTTATTTTGAAAGGGTATGTCATTACCGACTGAAATTATTATTGGTCAATTTGGCTCATGTAAAATAAATAAAAGTGGTTATTTCATGTGAGTTCATTAGCCTTGAAATCAGAGGTTTTGTGATTGACAATATGAGCACTATCACTGGTTAAAATGTATTTACTTCATCAGCAGTGGGTCAAAGTTTCAAACACAGCATAATAGAAAGTACAGTTGTGATGAGCCTGTTGATTTTGTTGGTACTAATAAGCTTTATATTAAATAACGTCAACAGTAAAAGCATTCTTACCATACTGACGGACATCCACACAGATTGAGTCAATACTGGTGAGGTTGGCCATAGGGGAATTCATGGTGTTACAGGTGTACCACATGTTGTAGAAGAGGAAAACTGGCACAGCAGAAAACCCGAAGACGCCGAGCCAAGCCACGCCCAGAATGTATGTGAGGAAGACAAACTGAGGACACAGGCGCACAAATCATGTTTAATGGAAAGCTATTTTTAAATAACCTCATGGCAGGGTGGTTCTGCTAACATACCAATCCACTGATGCAGCGGCCGCAGATGGTGGTCTTGAACTCGCTGTGCAGCTCCTTGACGGCACTGGTGGTGTAGAAGCCCTCGGCCAGCAGGATGATCCCGTACAGGAAAAAGAAGGAGGCAATGCCATAGATGACATACTGCATCAGCTGGATTCTGTCAGCAAGAAATGACATGCATGAGATGTTTTTAAAAGAAAGCAGTAAACTAAAATATTGATTGATTGTCAAAGTAAAGCCTTTGTTCAACCCTTAATGTGGGGAAAAATAAAGAAATAACAAGCAGAAGCACCCAGGTCTTATAGTCAGGCACCAGTAGAGCAATTTTATAGAGCCTAGATTTACATTTAATGTTGTTAGAATCTTTAAATATACCAATAGGTGACAATTAAAGCAACTATGATGAGGGCTAGGAAGAGTGGGTGGGGAAAGTATGCATAGAAACTGCATTAAAACTGAAAATTCCAGAATCACAATGATCGTAAAAAAAAACAAAAACATATCGCTTTAGTTGACAGATGTATTTCTTTAAATATTTTTCTTACAATTTATCAGATACCTAACATTATTTACAACTATTGCCTTTCTTTAATCATCATATTGCCAAATGCCAAAATGAGTTTTATTATATATATATTTTTCCAGACATGAGGACTAATGCCAATTGTTGGTATACATTTCAACAAGATTTAACGTCACTTGATTAGACAGTGTCATTAAATTCTTACAGATGTACGCGTTTTAGTTTTGTGTTTGACAAGCTGAGAGCAAGGATCTGCATTTTAATGTGGAAAATACTTGTTCCGAACGATATATGTGTGTGTCTTTTCCATTAAAATAACCTGCACGGGCTGATTAATCGAGCCCAGATGTGTGTGATGGAGCCAGCAGCTGAGATCCTTTCTGAAGTGAAGCCCAGTGAAGTAACAGGTGAGTCCTGTCTCTGCAAAGCCTCGTCCCACTGACAGAGACAGGCTGCCCCCCCAGGACACTTCACCTCCACTCTGACATAAAGCATATGCTCAGACCTGGCTTGTGTCATTACCCTTTTATTGTGTGTAATCCAACTTTAAAGAACCCATATTTGGTCTTGTTTTGATGATAAGAACTAGGGGAGGCACAAAGCACAATTGATCTTACTTTTGGAGCAAGACAAGACTATTTTTCCACCATTTTGTTTTTGTAAGAAGTTTCACTATATCAACAATGGATTGAGTTTTGGATTAGTTTGTCTCTTTGTCTTCTGGTTGTGGCCGATAATTGCAACAATCAATTCATCACGATGTTTAAATCTATAGCAAAGGCCACAAATTGAAGTTAAGGTGAAGTGCATTTCACAAATGTATTGTACTTTTTATGGTGATGGTGTAACTGTTTATAGGGCTGCAACTAAGGATTATTTTAGTAGTCCACTAGTCAGCAATCATTTTCTGTCAAGATATTATTTATTTGTACATTGAGACTATTTAAATATAATAATAATGATAATGATGATGCTAATAATAATAATAATTATAATAATTTAATAATGCTACTATCTTTGTTATTAAAAGGTCTTTTCATTTGTGCTATAGTCTGTATAGTCCAGATTACAAAAACAATCATGACGATTATTTTTTTATAGTTGAAAAGTCACGATTAGTTGATTTGTTGTAGCTCTACTTCTTCATCTTAATTAATCCAAAACATTTATCCTTTTTTTTTAAAAATCCCTAGATATTAGCACTGCTATATTGACCATCCTTGAAATGGCTTACATGTCAGTGAGCATGGCGTGGTCTGAAGTGACTTTAGAAAAGTGCGTCTCCAGGATGGTGACCGTCCCGGTGAGGGCCACATGTCCACAGCCACAGAACAGGGCCACTCCAGAGAAGCACAGGATGGTCGCCACCAGTGACGCGTACGGGACGCCACCTAAACATTTGATGCAGCACTCGAAACAACCTGCAAAAGAGAAATGGAATGTGAGTTGAAATGTTAAGAGTACAGAAGTATGTGGTGTGAATGACCAGGTAACCATTGGCTGAATCTTGCCTAGCTAACAGACAACTGACTTCTCCTTGGCCCGCTCTCGTAATGTAAAACAAATGAAATACTGCAAATTAAAAGGCCATGTTCTTAATTCAAAATGTTTTTAATATTGTGAGTTGTATCCAAAATGGTAACCAGCATTTTTGAACAGCCTTTCATTTCTTGCCAGATGTTTTCTTTTAAAGCAACTTTCCTGAAAATGTATTACTCAATTTTCTTGATGGTAAAAGGACATGTAAAAAAAACAAAGCCAAAAAAAGCTAACAAAACTAAACAAAATGTTGGAATTATTCTTATATCATCTTCCTGTAATAGTCTATACCATAAAAATAAGCTCTATCCTTTATCATTATGTCTTTGTCTGTGCCAACCATAAATTATAATATCAAACAAGTTTCATTCATAACACAAAATCGTAGAACAATGGGTAAAATATTGTAGAAGACTGTCCATTTAAAAACTACCCTCCTTTGCATCGTAAAACTACGGAAACAACATGTCCGGCCTTGTTCCACTGCCAGTTTACAATTCAACACTATTTTTAAAAAGGACACCAACGGCCTACATAAGGGCAGTGGGATAATCTACTGACAAACTGTAAAATCAATGTTAACTCATAATGAAGTAACCTCCATGAACATCTCATCCAAACCTGCGCAATGGGCAAGTTGTTTGGTTAACCGATTATCGTAATTATTCAGAATCAGGTCACAATAGAACAAAAAAATTATAATAATTCTGACTATTTTAGAATATAAATACACCTAAATGTAGAGGGTTTTTTTTTTATCTCACTATCAAAGTCTGATTTCCAAAAGCTGGTCACATACTAGAGGAATGGAATGTATTGTTTTTTCAACAGCAATGAAAAACATTAAAAATAAATAATGTCACTGTTATTTGGTCATGTCAATAATTGTTGTAAAATCTGACTGAAATGTGATATTGTGATTGTTTACAGAGCAGTAAAGCCAATGACTACAACACACACTGCAGAGTGAATGTCTGACACTTTACCAACAGCCAGTGAATGCCTCCAATTAGATCCACATGTCTGACAGGATGTTGTCTATGAGTCATCGGACGCCAAGGTCAATGCCTGTTTGTGGGAGGAACACGCATTAAACCTGATGCCATGCCGGGAAGAGCCTTTACAATCACTCTTTGCTCATTAGCTGGATGAGTTGTAGGTTTGTGTTGAAGCTTTGGGCAATTATGATGACACCAGTTAACTTAGAACTATGCATGTGCGTGGCAAAACACTCTGAAATGATAACTGGGGTGTGAGAGTTAAAAACTACAGCACAGCAGAAGATAGTGCTGATAGTGAGGGAGGAGGCCAGGGAGAGGGAAAATAAACAAGGAGTCAGTTCTTCTGCTAAATTACACTGTATTCACCTTATAACAAGGTCAGGTCTCTTTGGGGGATTTTAAAACATTATGTTGCATTCTTTCTAAACATGATGGAAAGTAATGAAAAAAGATATGCTCTTTGGTGTCAATATATGAAAAATACAAGAAAAACAGAATTCAAATGTAGTGTGTTCCACCAATCTGGCTTTTCCACCTGTAGTGGGGGACTTTACTGTATGTGGCAGAGGGACTAGAAAACATCAGCAGATGGTAACCAAAGGAGAACATTTTGAAAATAAAAACAGTAAAGTCAAGTTTATGGATCCAGAATGTTTCTCGTTTGTGTCCACTATGTGGTCTATTCCATGTACTTGGAGGCTGGATGGATTGTTACTTTGGAAATCCAAAAAGTGTCTGGTCATATGATAGTTTGTGTGGCCTTATATTGAATGTTTATATTCCGCCAGTTTGTCCTGTAGGCGCCTTTTGGTCATTCCAATGGAAAAAATAAAAATAATAATGCAGATCTGGCAGAGCAGTCCTCAAATGACAAATGTGGTCCCACATGTGTGTCACATGTGGTGAAATGCTTAAATTGTATATTTCTTTTGTGAATGATTGTCCAGAAATGTAGGTCTGGGTCCAAACAATGTTCTTTTGTGTGTGCTCTTGTGGCGGGAGAAGGTGGTGTAACTTCGACTTCTGAGAAATGTCTTGGACAATTATTGATGTCAAATGTCACAAGAAAACCTTGCAACAATTATTATCATGCAAACAGACCACAAGTGAAGCAACAAAAACCTGGGAAAACAATTATCTTAGTATATAAATTGTTCACTTGTTTCTTGCCTTGTTACATTTTTATTTCACTCAACTTACGCAAAACTTTTTTTCCTCAAAGAACTTCCTGGTAAAATAAATGTTAAATAAAATAATTTTGTGGCTTTGGCCTTGAACATATCTGCTGATACAACCCCAAACCACTGTCCTAATCCCAAGAGACAAGAAAGTCAAATATCTAAGCGCTTTTGTCATGACGGAAGGCAACTAAAAAGAAACACTGCTACCAGGACAATGCTGTGTGCCGTCAGATGCTTGGCCCTCTCTGTTTGGGTAGTACAGGGAGATCAAAAAGCATTTCTGTCCCGAGTTGCGTGAAGAAAAGCGGTCACCATGGCAGCAGGTTAACCACAGCTCAATGAGTCGTTTACCCAAATGGTACCACAACCCACATCGCTCCGACCATGGAAGTACAAGCCCCCGGGTCGACAGTATATTGAGTCCAGATGCAAAGTAAATACAGCGTCTAGCCCTTGTAGTGGTCATCACTGTCAGGTAGCCAAGCAGGAGATTTATAAATCAGCTGGCTCTCAGTCAGGAGCATCAGACGGCTTCCCCCATCACACAACATTCCTGGTCATAAAGTTCGCCCATGCTGAAAAAGAGAGAATATTTTCCAATGGTGTATTTCTCTAAGGGCAAAAGATGTGGTAGCTTGTTATGAATCAATTTGAGTGCAATGCTTTTTGGCACGTCAGGGACATAAAGCAACAAGGGAGTCCCACTCAAGTATCTGTTTTGCTTGAAAGGCTTTGATCAGGTTTGCCCTCTTCCAAGTCTACAGGCCAGTGTGGAAACAGAACTTGTAGACTCGTGAGACTTTGAGCAACAGAAGGGGTAAACATACAATGAATATCAAATTGCAATAATTCTACTCTATGAATGACAATTGCAATGACACTGCCATTAAAGTATGACAAATATAGATTCAGGTCACAGTGCACATTTTAAAAACAACAAAGGACAGAAAAATTAACTACTAAACTTGCACAAGAAACGTAAAGTACAAGAATAAGATGTTAAAAGGTCTTAACAGGTTTGCTAGGTTTTATACATACAATAAATAAGATGGGAATGTAACCTAAATCACTGCAGCATTAACAATTAGCTAATTGTGACTATTGAGGTTGCAATCTCGCAGCAGTACAACAAAGTATGAACCAATGATAAGTATCAGTTTGAGTTATAGCTGCACTGCATTCCGGCATTGTGGTAGGTGACCTCTCATTCTCCCTTCTGGTACTTCTAAATAAATCCTAAAGAGTATTGTTTTCACAGCTGTACGTGACATGTTGGCACCTCGGTCCAACAGTTCTGAATGACTGGAACAAAGACACAGGCAGATCACTCAAAAATAATCCTTTCACAAAACAACTATTGTACTGTATTTGACTTTAGTGTTAGTGTTGATGTACCATGAGAACAGAACAATTTATTATTAGAAAATTATGTTTTATCTCCAGCAAAAGTGAAGTTAGTTGAGTCATTTTCCAAAATATCCAAAAGTACAGTCATAACCTAAATAATAGTTTAAATAATGCCATTACTTTCACAGATTTGTTTCTCTGCATCCAATAGCTCCATCGATACAAATCAAGTTACACATTGATAAATAGAGACCAATATATTTCAGGGCTATTGCTGGGGACAGATGAGGAATGGGTCTATGATAGGTTTGGATCTACTCTTGCCACAAGCTGAAAAACAGTATTGAAATAGGTCTGAACCCATTGAAATCAAGGGGTGACCTGGGCCAACGGGCAAAATTTGCAGCACACAGAATTAAAATATTTACACAACTAATAAAATTGGCTCAAAAATATTGGCAGAGCTTATAGACCGTAATATATCAGTAACGGCATTGGTCATGAAATGCCACCAGTTCTTCTAAAATGACTGTAGGGCTGTAGGTCAACCAAGGATTCCTGCTAGTCTGTTTTTACAACCCAACACAAAATTGAAGCATTGTTTGACTAGCGAGAACTAAACTGTTTGCAACAATGATCTTTGGTTACATCATGCAATCCAAACCTGACTTGCCACATCTACATCCCGAGGGGGACGGCAGTTAAAGACGACAATGTGTGTGTGACTAAAAAGAAAAAAAAGTGTCCAAGAAGTCCTAACTCCTCGTACAAAGAGGCAGTGTGCAGAGCATGAGTGGACATTCTGGACACATAGGACCCTCAGGGGACGAGGAGAATAGCAGTGGAGCAAAGTCTTCCGGCACACAGGCAGAGGACTGGACTGACCCACCACTGAGCTGCATCCTGTGTGCTTCTACAACACTCAACACCACAGCCACAAAGGACTGAGCTAATCATGACATTTAACGGAGTTGATTTGAATACTAAAAACCAATTGTAATTTTTGGCACATTTTGTATACATAACTACATTAAAACAAGGAGCTCACAAAAGGCAAGTTACCATATGAAACAAAACTCACTGTATGACTCAATATCCACTTCACAACGCTTGTTCTCACGCCATTTATTGTTACGTTTGAATGGGCCATGAAGGAAACATTATTCACTGTTTGATACAGCAGAGAACAAAGTGTGATATCAATGTTGCTCAGTGTATTTTACAACAATAGCAAAACAGAAAGGTCATGAAAGCTTTTAGAAGGCCACACTTTTATCTTGAAGTCTGATTGTTACATGAAAAGTGATGCAGAAGGTCATGATACAGTTTAAATCTACATTCATTCACACTCAAAAACCGAGAGCCGTTTATTTTTTTGCGATTAGATTTGCTTTTCTTCTCTTTTTTCTGAATAAGCTGCAGTTTACGGAGCACATTAGAACATTTTGACAGAAGTCGTGTGACATTGAAACTAACTAATACATGACTCGCGCACATAAGAGGTCTAAAGTCCATGACAAGCTCCATGACGTGACCCATAGACAGGATAGTTTGCTTGCTTGCTTGCTTGCTTGCTTGTTTGTTGTTTGTTCTTCGTTATAATATCAAAAACAAGAACAGCCTTTGCCATTTGCCAATTGTTCTGGTAATGTTCTTTTTTTCCCCTAACTCTGCACTTAAGTTTTAACAAGCTACTAGAGTTTGGTTCTGTTTAAATCCTGGGAACATGTAAACAGAGCCAAATTTAGCTGTAATCATCATCACATGGACATTTTTCTCTCATCTCTGCCATTGAGTTTCGATCATCTACAACTCTCCAACTATTTACCCATTCACCACTCCAGCTGAAATCTTCCAACAGCTGAGACCTGCAACAGCATATGGAAAAATGTCCAATTCTTTTTCCCATAGACAATAAGCCCTCCCACCATCTGCTTCGACTATCCATTCCTCGTCTAACATGCCCTTTCATTGCAAGCAGATGTGTCTGTTTACAGCTAATGCTAATGTATTGTTGTTTTGCTGCACTGTGGAGAGAAGCTGCCAAAACACCATTTATGAAAACCGCTGTCTCATTTTCCACACTTTGAGGGCGGCCATACTTGCACACAAACTATAATGGCTTTAATGGGTGCTCATGAGGGGCTAAAATATGCGTGATGGCCAATTTGTCAAAAGTGCATTGTTTACTAACTCGGACTATCGCTAATATCTGGTGACAGCTAAGTGGAAAGTCTTCAGTAATAATGGCTTGTAATTGCTTTAAAGTGGAACAAAGCAATGAGATAAGTGCAGATGATAAGTGATGTTTCCATTTGACAATGACAGAATTAAGCTGTACATGTTTTAAAAGAGAGCAATGTAGCAGCAGTGGTACAGTCAACGCTCCTCACGAGGAGACAAGGGGCCCGAGGGATTTAAGGCACTAACCGTGTAATCACAGCAAAGAAGAGCCAAGCTTGTTGTTCTCTCCCCCTCCATTCTCATTTCCCGTTTGGCAAACTAATAAAGTCATAAGATGTCAAAAACTGATGAGTATTTACGATTCAATTGAAAAGGGAGATCAACTCAAAGAAAGTTTAAGTGGATATTGGCAATATTGTCCATGCTATCTTTAATGAAAAATCAGCCCAGCTCAGTGCTCATATTATCATACTAAATGTTTGAACATAATATTAATTATCTGTGTCAGTTTGATTATTTTATAACGATTACACATTCTGCTTTTACCTCTGCTGAAAATGACAGTTTCCAGCAGGATTTCCTTTGATAATACTATTGTAATCTTTGATATCGGTAAAAGATTGGTCCGTCAATATCATTATAGGCCGATATAGAAAGACCTCAATGCATCAGATTTGTCTTTTGAACAGGCAAATGCATATAGAAGTGCAATTAGGCTCAAATGTGTTTTCACAATCATACCACATATTATTTTACATCCCAGAAAAATGCATTTGGTTATCGTTTTTACTAAAGTAAAAAGTTAGTTCTTTACAACTTAAGATGGATTTGTGGGCTTCTAAAATTTAAATCTATCTGCAAATATCGGTTATAAGCCACAGCTGCAAGCCAAATATTGATTATCGTATCGGCCAAAAAAATCCATATCCAACCATCGCTACTTGAGACAGCAGTTTTTGTAATACAGTGTTTCTTGTAGTTGTTGTTTTTAATCATGTTTTATGGTATGACACAATCCATCTTGCTGAAACAATGATACCTGGTCTGTACCTTCTGCCCTTCATTATGCTCTTATGATCAGGTTCTATGGTGCCTCTGAATATAACATCATTCAAAATAAAAACACATTTTCTTTGATTGTGTATTTTATGAGAAGTGTTTACAACTGTTTGTTTATCTGACTAGTGTGGTCATTTATCTCAATCATAAATTAGCTGTCTCCAAAGTACTGGCTGATGCTGTGGAAACGGACATACAGCAGGTTCTTACAAGTGGCAAGCAAATTACTTCAGTCCAAATTTAGTGAAGTAACTACATTACTCAGTGACTTCCATTCCAGGTAGCAAACTAAGTCTACATCATTTATTAAGAAAAATAATTATTACTTTAGCATTTATGCTATTGACAAAATTATACTAGAGATGGTAAAGTAGCAAGTGGTAGAAGACGTTTCCAAAAATAATAGTAGTATACCGGTACTATAGTAAGAGGATACCATTTTTAAATTGTTGTTGTTTTTCCTCACAATTTTAGTAATTGATTGGTGCAATGATTATAACCACATTTAAAATGTGATTTGATCATATTTTTGGCAAGGACGTTTACTTAAGTAAAGAAAGAGTATTTCTCTAACTTTTGCAACCAAATATATTATAGGAAACCACGTTAGCATTCATCTAGACATCCCCCCACCAACGCTGAATCAGCCCAACATTCAGCCGTTCATACTAAGCCAAAGTTCTTCTTTTTGATGGGTGACTGTGATCCATACTTTCTCATTTAGTCCCGTTTCTTCTCGTTGAATTTCCACTGCTGTTTTTCTCCCTTTCAAAAGATCTCCCTTTTGCCGACCCCAAATCTAAAACTTCCAAATCAAAAGCATTCCAGTGGTGTTCCATGTTGAGCTAATCTATTTCTTTCTGTTACTTCAATCCAACAAGACCAAGTAGACATAGATAAACAGAATGGAGAGGACAGTTACTGAAACATGTCTTTCCTATAACATGGTTTAAAACCATTTACATGCTTGATAAACTGAATGAAATGGATGGAGGAGGTGCTGCCCGGTGGTCGAGTGGTTAAGGCGTATGCCAGGCTCCTAGTGCAGCCGGCCGCAGTGTCGTGAGAATCCCGACTCCGACATTTACTGCATGTCCTCCCTTCTCTCTCATCCCCAATTTCACGCCATCTATCCTGTCTAATAAAGCCAACGGACCAAAATCTTGAAATGGAAAAACATGCTCCAACATGAACACTCACACACAGAGCAGTTGTTTGTTCCTCCATCACTCCATTGACATTAATACATTACAATTTATAACATTATAATAAAATCATCAAAAACATGGCCAAATAATTATTATACATTATAATAAAATCATCAAAAACATGGCCAAATAATTATTATAGTAGCGTTTTAAAATAGCCACAAGAAGACAAAGAAAAAGAACGTTTCATCACGAGGGGATTTGACCAATTTGAATTCCAGTGCCTGAAAAGAGACCATTATCAGCTGATTCAATTAAACACTAAAGATAATTATGACCACAAATTGTCATTAAAAAAAAAAGTACTTTTTCACAATCTCCAAATATAGCAATTCTCCGTGGGCTTAATCGCTGAACTCCTCTGTTTTACAACAACCAAACCCTAAATCCTTGAGAAACGCTCCCTCTTGTCTTCTTAGACGTCTCCATTTGAGAGAATAAAGTGCAGTGTGAATAGATGTGTGACAGAGGCAGTGGCAGCTCCGTGCAGAGGGGCTTCAGACGGGGAAGAGGGGACCCACTTGAATTGGCTGAGATGTGGCTCATGGCCTAGTTTCACTTTTCCCATGTGAGCACAATCAATACAACATGTAAATGCAGGGCTAAAGGTTGTTGAGGGAACAATATTATGTTGATTCCATTCAGTGAAAGTCTTCCACTAATATTAACTTACAATGATAAAATGTACTTTTACCTAGCCTAAACTTCGATACATCTCTCCAAGTTGAGCTGTAATTGCTCAGTGTTTAAATGATGTAGCTTGCATGTCTGGCCCTTTAGTAAACCCTTATAAAATATTTGGTAAATGTTCAAACTCAATTTCAATTCTAAGGAAAAGTCTTTATACTCATCACTGATACCACAATGATAATAAATAGAAATAGTGTCATCTTAAACTAGTTCTGATGTATCAATCTCTTCAGAAACGGTCTAATTTTGTGAGTTTATATTTTTGCGACAAGTTGTAGTATCAATGAGTATATGGGTATGGCATTTTTGACAACCCTGTATTGTAATGGTGATAAATAATTGGCACAGAAGAAAAAGTAGCAGACAGTTCTGAAAAAGGAACAATGAGGAGATTCAACAATAGTCGATCGAGAAAGTACAAAAGTAGAACAAATTGATCTGAATGTTAAAAAGGCATCAAATCTGACAGCCGCAGATAAGGTCACAGTTATTTAGCACCAAATGCCCTCTTCTCCAGTAGCATACAGCAGCAACACGCACTGAGCGGCTTTCCATCTGGCTACTTCAGAAAGGATGCACGAGGAGAGAGAGAGGGCCACAGCGTTTCCATGGCAGGAGGAACACCACGTTCACTGGGCTGATGTGAACAGCAGAACGACATTTAAAACAAGATGATAGAGGTGGAATCTGAGCGAGAACGAAATGGGAGGAGACAACAAGTGAATGAAAGTGAAAGAGGAGACACGTTTTTAAAAAATAACAGAAGAGGGATGAGATGACAGGGCAAGAGACAAAAGAAATAGGTCTTGGTAAGAGTTTGTTTGGCAATAGCCGTTGAAGGGGGACCCAGGGGTATGCTAATGAAGGAGAGAGAGGTGGGGGTCTTCTCACAGACAGAGCGGTGCACAGAGGGGCCAGAGGGGTGCCAGGGGAGTCAGGGAAGTGAACTTAGCAGAGATCCCACAACAACACAGTGGGCAATGTTCGAATAAGTTTATACTTTTTTGAAGTATCCCAACAATGATATTCAGATGATATCATGTGTTATGATAATAGTCCTGTTTTTGTACCTGGTTTAGTCCCGTTTTAGACCTTGGTTATGGCCTGGTTTAGTGTGGGTTTTGTCTCGTTTTAGTCCCTGTGTTGGATCTGGTTTAGTCCTTGGTTACAACCTGGTTTAGATCTGGTTTAGTCCATTTGTCCCTGATTTAGTCTAGTTTTGGTCTTGCTTGTCACTTCAAAAGAAATGTGTTAAATGTAATAGTTCAGGTGGAAGTACAATGATGATGACAAATGTGAATGGACTGTGAAGAACTATAACTTAAAAAAGCTGATTTTTTATTCATTTTTTACTATAAACGATATGCACGGTATTCAAATTTAGCATATCTTCAAAACAACATTCACGATATTATCTTTTATTTTTCATTATGTTTCCCTCCTCAGCACAGCTAATCTTTGATCTTTTTCACTTTCAACTTTTCATCTTCACTGTTAAAGCTGCACTATGTTAACTGTATTTCCAATAACACCACCTATGATTGAGGAAATTCAAGATAGATAAATTTCATGCTATACTGTGGAGCATTCCTGGCAAAGAAATAATATACCCATGGAGACAAGAAGATAGAAGACCACACTACCAACCAGAAAAGTTCTGTGCATCTTTAGACTCACTGCCCTGACAAAAAATAAATCAGGCCATCCATCTGCAAACTTTTAGACATGCATGGACAACAAAACCCTCAAGTTTATAGCGCTCAAGTAAAAGGAAATACCAAACGTATGACTGGCTCCAGAACCACAGAGGTTTTATAAAATCCACTACAAAAGAAAACACATGCTTTGTTTTGGAAATTATGACACACGCGCACACTGGACAATATCTTTTGACCAAATTTCCAAATTCAATCAATGCTAATACATCTGTTTTGCAAGAGCACTTCAAATACGATTTAATTCAATCCAAATCCAATACAGTGATAGAGCGGTTTTACATTTCACAGCTTTACATTTTTTGTGACCTCAGCTACTGCCCTGCATTTGAAATAGCTGTCATGCACATGCACATGTATTTGACATAAATTATGGTTGGTCACATGGTACTGTCTCAAAGGCCCAGTTTTTTGTTTTTTTTTTGAGCCCTCTAAGAGAAGACTAAACCCATGCAGGCATCACCTAAGGAGTTGGCTATATCTTGCATTCATGGTAATAAAAATAGCGCAAAGATCAACCTCGAGACCATTTAGTTTACTTTCAATCCTTTGCCAAGTAAAAACATGAATCTAGATGTTGGACATGGGCAGCAGCTTTGCATGATTTCTCTGTAATTAAACAAAACCAAGATTTTGAAAACCACAAATTGCTTTCCCAAAGTAAAAGCTGCAAGGATATCATGTTATTTGTGAAAGGAATAACTCAACTAAGCTATAACATCCCCTCCTTCTCATTAAAAACATAGCTTTTGCAGACATGTTGTGCATTAACCATTAGGGGATAGACCATTTCCTTGCATAAATGTAAGCACAGTCACCATATGTGCAATCGCAGCCACATCCATCTAAAACATCTTACCTTTTTTCCCCTATGGGCCTTGATGGGGTAAACTGAACAATGGCCAGATAGAACTAGAATAGAAAATTGTCACGCAGTGCCTCTTTATAATCCAAAATGGGTTTATGAATGGTGGAATAAATGTCTGCGATTTGAGCCTAATTTTAGCATATCAATAAAACTGTCAAATAACTATTACTTAAGAGTCACGAAGCTAATTAAAAACTGACTTTGGTAAACTGCAGTGACAAGCTAAGTGGTTGGAAACTCCATCACGTGTGCAGTAACATAAGCACCACTCCCCTGCTCTGGGACCGGGACACGCACACGCACTGAATGATGATGAAGCTGATAGAAATGGGGCTGGTTGCATTGTCAGATTAAGAGTTGTGGAGAGGGTGTGGGCATGAGGGGGCGTGGGGGGAGTACATTGAATGGTCCTCAGTCTGCTCACCCGTAAGGACCTGCAGCCTGGACCAGTTCTCAGGGGAAGCTGCCTCACTTGTTACACCCTGGGAACCAATAAGAGGAGACATTCAAAAAGCAAAGCATCTTAAGATCATAATAATAGTTTGGTCTTGGGCCCTCTATTGGAAAAAGACAAGCAGTGGAAAAAGACAAGCACTCTTATTGAATAAATGATCATTTTCGACCTTCCTTCCCACATCACCAGCCTTGATTAGCTCTGCCTGAACATCAAGTTGTATCTGTTACTACAGTTAAAATCTAGGAATGAAAAAACAATTGAATAACACCCCTTTAATTAGCCTTTTCCTTATAGGGTGGCACTGGCCAGAAAAATAGATACCCTAATCCATACTGAAGTATCAATAGTCGCCTTCTTTGAGATGCTTTATGTTTTTATTTTGCCTTTCACTCTCTGGTTGCATTTGATTTGTTCTGTTTGTTTAGTGTTTATAATATAAAAAATAAAAAATAATAGTAAAAAGAGAAAAGTATCAATAGCCAATACTGAAATGGTCTTGATCTACATGGTTAAGGAAACTACATGGTTAAGGAAACTACATGGTTAAGGAAATGTGTTGAAAATTACATTAACATTGTATTTTAAAAGTGTGGAGTATTTTTCTTTGCTTAGAAAGTTTGAAATTGTATTATTATTATTATTATTATCATTATTATAATATGTACAAAAGCTTTTTTAATTAAAAAAATCTCTTATACAACGGCCTGTGATGCACTTTGGCATTACTGACCCACTTTCCAACAGAGCACCATTTTAGAGGTCGATCAGCTTCATGTTCCGTTCATGTCCATCATGATTTAACTGATCGATTGAATGCGAAAAACACATTAGAGGGATCCATTCTTTCTGTGACCCATTTTCAGTTTAATTATATTGGATTTTTTATTTATTTATTTTCAACAATTATAAAAATGGACTACTAAAGTATGCTCCCCGTTTAAAATGAATACCCATGCTACTGTTCTTTATGGTAGTGGATGAACATGCTTCATTTAAAAATCAGTGGATGGATGTCTTGTTGCAGCAGTGTGAACTTTGTGTTCTTTCCAGTTTTAAATAAAGGGAAAATATGTTTTGGTTTATGACTTCTTCCAGATTCTACACACAAAGCCATAAAACAACAATGAGACAGTAAATTGTACCGTCCAGCGTTTCAACTGTCAAATCTTGCTCACCAGTCAGTTAGTGGCATGTACTGTATACCTTCTTCAGACCAAAACACTCCACAAGTTAAAGACCCCAAATGTTATGCTAGAACAAAATGGAATCCAGCCATATTAAATTTCAACCATTTTCTAATAGAGACGTGCTTTATATTGGCTTGGGATGCATAAAGTTCTTTCCATTGACCAAACAATGCCCACGGTGTGTGAGTCAGCACTTCCTTAATTACATGTTTGTCTTACTATCGTGTAAGGTCTGGAGACGGAGCAACACTTATGGATACCCAGTGGCCATGTTTTTCCTTCCTAAAAATGATTTCACGAGGCTGGCTCCCTGGCACCTCTGTAGCACTGTGGTTTTGGCTGAAGGGCTTTTGAGAAAGACACAAATGCTTCACATTATCCAGGCGCTAGCACTTACAATAACTCAGGAACTGCCAACATCGTTTCAACTGGGCAAGGTTCCGACATGATACCAAAACAAAGAATTCTTAAATTGGATTTTGGAGGCAAAGGAGTGTGACCATGCCAGGATCTAAGAACAAACAGACAAGTATGAGGAGGTGTAGCTGATGCACCCTGTAACCCTACAGACCACAGCTCCTGACACTGCAAGGACATTGGATTGTTACTATCAAAAGGCAAAGAGTTCATTACCAAAGGCTGAATGCTGAATGCTAATACAGCTTCTCTGTTGCTGTTTATTTTGCATGGGGGAAACTAGTGTCAATCCATTCGACTTCATGCATGAGCACCACCATTACCTAGAACGAGAGATTGACTGATATAGTTAATTTTTTCCAAATCGGTGATGTCGATACAGAGAAACCAATGTCCGATAAACTCGGTGGATATTTTTGGGCTGATATATAGGACCATATAGGACTTATAAAGCTGTATCTGTATTCTTCAGACAGCTGTTTAGTCCAAAGAAAATATCGGGATCTGCTTTACGACTGACAAAACACAAGAAAATGCAACTATCGGGAATAAGATTAATGCAAAGACTTGAAGATTATGATTCTTCCTGCTTTTGACATATCACAAGTTGATAGATAAGAGTTCAACCTTAAGCAAGTCAATTCCAGGGTGAACACAGACTGGTCATCACATTTCCAAAAATGCAGCTCTTAACCAGTGATAAGCAACTACACCCAAAATAATCTGAATACAAAATAATCGATAGTTTCAGTCTTTTAGATCAACCTTTTTGGCCTAACGCTATTTTAAAAGGCTCAAACTCTGCCATTGTGATGCACTGCATGTCCACAAACCCATTTTAAACTTGACTGCCCAATTAAAGCACCCTGTGATAACCCATAAACCCTGTAGGACTTTCTTAGCTGCTGTTAATCTTCTAAATACAAAGTCGCTCACCGTATTTAGCTTGAAGTCTATGCCCTTTCCATTTCAATTAGAAGTCAAGTGCCATCTTGTGTTACACATAAAGCTTTACACGAATGGGGTTATTTATATTCTGCTGGTGTTTTAATGGTCTGATATATGCAGTGAATTTGGACGGCGCAACTAATAAAACAAAACAAAGATATGATTTAAATGATTGAAACTATGCACTTGAATGGCGGCCAACGGTACATTCTCCTATATATTCCCACTTGTTGGATGGCTTTAGCATGTCAGCGCCCACACAATGGTAGAACTAATGAAGAAAAAGACATGAAGACAGCAGACACAGACTCCCCATGTGATACATAGGATTTTCCCACGGCTTCCCCCTCTGCACTCACCTCCAGCTGCTCAGATCTTTTTTCCCGCCAGCTCCATTGTCCTCTAAAACTCCTGCTGCCAACCCAACCTCTCACCTTTGACCCCAAGGCTTCTCTCTGCACCCCCCAATCCTCAATTAGATATAGGCACAACCCCAGATCCCAGCACAGTGGAAGGATTCGTAGCCAGCGCTATGACAACAGAGCAGTACGGATACTTTTAACGCCATTGTTGTTGAGCCGCGGAGTCAAAGCCAGCGTCCCAGGGCTGGAAGGGAACTGGGGGGTGTCCGCAACATGAACCTGACACTTCCAACGTCGCCCCCCACAATGAAGTGCTCACTGATTTCAGAAGCAAAGCAAGTTAAGGGCACAATAAGTGTTTAGGAGCAGATTGTTAGATTTGTCTTGCAGGGAGATTACTTTGTACTCTGCATTTGACACATCTTTCAATACCACTTGGACAAGTCATGATGAGCAGTGGCACCTGCGGGAACCTATTCTACTTTTTGTTTCCAGGATAATGGTCATGAGAACCTAGATAGAGGATTAGCCTTTGTGCATTTTAGACAGTGGGTCCAAACTAGGCATGGGACAATTATCATGGCCCAAAAAATGTTTTTGGAATTAATGATAATATCAAAATCATTATTAAAACAGTTGACAGTTTAAAAAATGTCATGGTATTAATAATAATACTAATTAAATAATTCTAATCATAAATAAAATAAACCAACTTTTATCTGCAAAACCTGGTGATATAGGCCATTATCTTTGATGATCATTATCTTGCGCTTATCACACTTATACAAAATTAATTGTTTATTGTCCCATTTCTAGTCTAAACCATGGCCCAAATGTGGTGCCAAATGTCGGCAATTTTCTTTTGGCCCAAATGATCATAGACAGAACTTTTTACTGCAAATGTAAGTAATCTGCCACTATAACTTCAATAACATCACATTGCAATGTGATACAGGGCAGATAAATACTGTTCCAAGCTTCAAAGATGGCTCTGTCAAAAGGCAAAATACAAGAAAATGTTTGTTTTAAAACAATGGGAGAAACGAGATCACTTGGTGGAGACACAGAAACAGTTTCCAATATTGCTCAAGGCAGTTCTCTAATGAATTAAGAATGTGTAATTTCAGATAAAATCCACTCATCATCAATCAAAACAATTGTGTCATCTATGCCTATCTAGGGCTGTGCAATCAGTCAAGTTTATAATCCGGATTAAATTCTTATATTATATGAACAAGTGACTCCTGTTTCACAGTGAATTTTAACCTGACTTTAACCTTGCGAGAGTATGTTCCATCCCCATCACAGTCTGTAAAGGTTCCCTTCTCCCTCAGTATTGTTTTCCCAAAGTCCAAGGAGCGTGAGTGAGCAACAGAGACATGTATACGGCGTCTGTGGTGTAGCTACTACAGTATTCTGGGGCTCAGTCTGCGTGTGGTTACAGGGTAAAACTGTTTTTCAGACACAAACATCTGGGATTTCCTTTCCCTAAAGCAAAGGCAGTATTTCTAACCATTAGTGAAGCAATAAGTGATAGAATAGAACACTAATGACAAAAACATCTTGACAGAATGACCCAGTTCAGTTTGTCAAAAGGCAAGATTTGGACAGCAAATTAAACTGCACTTCTCCATCTCCAAAGGCTCGCTGTGAGGCAAACAAGTCCCAAACTCTGGCTCAGCTATTGGGTTTCCTGCAGCTGTCGCTTTATAAAAGCTCAGAGTGCAGATTTTCATCTGTTTGGCAGCAGTGCCTCTTCCTGTCGATCCTCTCTCTCAGGAGGATAATAAGCAGACAATGAAAACTCACTCTTGGAATCTTTCCTTGGGCAGGAAAGTCATTACTGGCAACAGCGTCTATGTCCACTGGCCCCCAACTCCAACTCCACTGTGTCACATGAAGAGAGCCCCACAATCATGTGCATTTCCTGCAACATCCCATAGCAGCAAAGGCAGAGCACAAAGATGAAATGGTATGGCATTACCCTTTGAATAGTTCTAACAGTTTGAAAATAAATTAAGACTAAGGTGAGGTCAGTGACAACAATAAATACTTTCTAAGTAACGCATGATATTTCTGCAAACCATGGAAGCTTCAAAAGCTCTCATCCAGGGCTTCTGTAAAACCACCAAACACAGAAAGTACAGTATGAGTGGGATCCGATCTTATTTAGTGGTTGCATAATTGTATTGAGACAATACCAAAGGGATTTGAACAGCCTAAACATAAACACAAAAACATTGTAAACCCTACTGAGGTACTTAACTGTTAAAAAAGCCCATACCAAACTGCATATTACATGAAATGCATTTCACTTTGCACTCTCACTTGGCAGCATCCACTTCTGAACTGTGGCTCTTCACTCGGGGAACATTTGCGAGAGGAGCGCCGGGGTACCCCACATGCATTGTCTTAGGGTTGTTTAGCAGCTGCTTAAAGGCGCAGGGACAAAGAGCTGTCTGTGGAGGCTTGAATACACTCAATGGGCACAGGGCCAACAGCTCAATCCTGCAGGCTCCCACAGTCCAGAGGCAGCTAATGCATTCTGTTCTCACTCACACATGATCTTACAAGTGGAGGCCCTGCATCCCACACCTCAGCTAACTACTTTAACATCTGAACTATCAAAGTCTACACCAAGTAACTGGACACCTTCTTAAATCGGAAAATAACCACTTGTTTTTGCTACAGTTTTGAGCCTATTGCAATATTATGTTTGACCTGTATCTAGGCAAAGTAAGCAAGAATGGACAAACATCCACATATGCTGCTGTCTGGGACGAAAAAGCTCATGATTTATGTACGCTGCATTGATTTCTTCAGAACATATTTAAACTCGTAAACGGGCTTATTGCATTTGGAGATCAAACAAGTTGTTTTAGGAGCGAGGGGGAAACAACCTCCAGATACAGACCTGGTAATGCAGCTTTTATGACTTGGCCTCAGTGTTACCCTTTATAGAGCTATAGTAGCGTTTATAGACTGTGACAAAGGAGTCCGGGGGAGGTTTAGTAGTTAAGGCCAAATGACAATATCAAAGGCGTCCTTTTTGACAACCACAACAAACTGGACACCTTTCTATTAGAACCCAAAGTAACTCCATCAATCATCAGGACAATCAGAAGAGGTGCCGATATTTTGACAATGCAACAAAATTGTGCGAAAATATGTATGTAAATGTCTTGGTTAAGGTTTAATTAGCACTTCTTTGGTCTTTTAATTTGTTTTTTACTATAGATTATAACCTATTCAAGAATCCATCTTTGTCTCAGCATCAAATTTCCTTTTTTCCATAGAATTGTATTTCTCTTATCCCACACCAGGCCCTGTGATTAAGTAATACTCTTTGTAATTCACCTGTATTTGACTGTAATGTTATGCCTGGTAACTTGTTGAATGTGGTGGGTTTGATACTGTACTATAGACAGCAGCATGGAATGTTTGATGAATGGGTGATCATCTGCTGCATAGGGGGGTCTCTTTTACAATATTTCAGCCCAGGCATTCAGGAACAATCCAGCAACTGTGAACTGAACAATAAGAAAGAATGTTGCAATGCCGAAATTGACCAACAAATGTACTGCAAGTCTACTCTGGATACAGAATCTGAAGGCCAGGCTTGTAATCTCTGCATTTTTTACATTTTGTTCAGTCTTCAGCTTCTAACTCATATCTGAAAGGCTTCAGTCATTTGCCAATAGAGAGCATTTTTAGATATTTAAATGCCAACTCAAGCTTCACAGCACCCACACAGCTGCACTGCTTCCCCTATGTCACAGTGAATAGGCTTCAGTATCGAGTCTGCTTACTCAATCAGGCCATTACAAACCACAGTTTGTATAACAGTACAGTTACCAAAAGTGACACTGTTACAAAAGCCAAAAATATGTCATGGGAAGTTGAATACAATTTGTATATTTGTATATAATAGTTTGAAGCTTAACATACTGCTTTCCTTCATAAGTGGTAGAAGTATGTTCTAAATAGGGTTGATTATCGTTTATCGGAGGGTTTCCACAGATATCGGTATCGGCCCGAAAATGTTACTGATATTTGGCACAGATACATTTTTTCTGCACTGTCCCAGACTACGTGTGCTCATGTGTCATTCCCAGTTTGTCCTCAGTGCATCCGATTTGTTTTCTAAAACAGAGAAATAAGAGGTTCATTATGCTTAAACTATGTCTGTATGTTTACACGATCATGCCAGAAATGGTTTTATATAGTGAGATAAATACATTTTGGTATTATTTTTACAAAAGTGAAACATTTATTTGTAAACTTCCCTATAGCTTTACATGAATGTTTGAATATTGGCCACAACAGGTCTCAATATCGGCTCAAAACTGTATATTGGACCATAGCTCCTAAATGTAAATACATGTTGTTGTAGTAGTAGTAGTAGTAGTAGTAGTAGTAGTAGTAGTAGTAGTAGTAGTAGTAGTAGTAGTAGTATAGTAGTAGTAGTAGTAGTAGTAGTAGTTAGTAGTAGTAGTAGTAGTAGTAGTAGTAGTAGTAGTAGTAGTAGTAGTAGTAGTAGTGAACTGGTAGTTACATTTTCTTTACCATAAGGCACTCATACTTGCTCATTTTTTGTATTCAACATTTGCAAAAGCGTACTGTCTTGGCTTCATCTTCTGTAATTACAAGAGATGCTGCTCACTGCTCTGCCAAATGGATTCAAGCCTGGAACTTACACAAACTATGACAGTTCTGACCTTATAATCATCACAATCAGTGTAATGAATTATTTCGGACTGAAGATGAAGGAGCACTTAGTGGTTCCATAAAAATTCTGATAATTCATTACACATTGCCTTTTGGGAGACAGAGGAATTGCTGGACGTATTGATTCGAACAACACAAAACCACTGTGATTCACTCCTGCATGACCTACGATTCACCCCACAAGCCAAATCTCCATGACTCAACTGAAATCAACAGTGTTATCATTCTACTATTGCCTGGACCATCACTTGACACGTTGTTGATAGGAAAAGTGCAGAAACACCTCAGCTGGCACAGCGTTAAAAGCCTCTGAGCCCTTCCTCTCCTCCTCCGAGCGCAGGATACAAGGGTCAAAGTTCACATCCACTTTACCATATGTGACTGTGACAGAGTGCTGATGCGGGAGACAAATAATCAGACATAAAGCACACATCCGAGTTGTGAACAGGAGTGCAGCAAAATATGGCAAACAGGCATCAGTTTAGAAAGAAAGGACAAACATTTGAGGTATAAAGGAAGAACTTTTACTCCTATTGAGCCTTTTTTCTATTAAATCAAATTACATTTAAATTCTAATTGTCAATTAAAAATAGAATTGAACCAGACAGAAGCAACAAAGTGTCTTAGTAAGATTAATGAATTTGACTGAACTAAAGAAATTCTGCGGCGAGCGAAGTGTTTATAGAAGACGTCCCTCCAAAGCTACCGTAAGCGCTAGTTGGCACGAGACGTTTTCTCATGGCTCTTCAGAGGTCCACGGTAAATCAACTGCATCCTCCATTTCCTCTTTTTATCTATAGCCATAAACCATGTAAGCTTTTATTTTTTAGCTTTACATGAAAGCATAACCTCTTCTTCCCATGTAATTACAATCCCTAATCACACTCAAACTAATATTCTGAAAAACTATACATTTTCTCAAAGACTTGTTGCAGTATCTGGGGGGAGGAAAGGTCTTCACAACCTCTTTTAGAACATTACCATCATTCGTTTTAGCATTCTTTTGTCTTGCATTTCTGTAATCTCTTTTTTTTTTTTTTTTTTTTTACTGAATACACCACATTGACCAAAACAATCTTCCCTTCAGCCCCCCCGCATCTGCCTGACTGAAGAATAGCAGCAGTGTTCAGAGCCCTGTCTATAATTGGCCAAATTTGATTAGTTGCATCTCCAGTCATAAGACGCCTCTGATGTTAGGCACATAATCAAATCGCCTGTGTAGAAAACAGCATAAATTAGAACGCTGGCTTACTTAGAAAGAGCGCTTTTTTAAAAAATGCCTTCACCAAATGTGTCTCGAAACCACTGCCAAGTAAATTAAATGTAGTGAGGATTTGAGGTTTCGCAGACAAAGTAATGTAATGGTGATGGTATAATGTCTTCTCAGATCATTTATATGGTGATTAAATGCTTTAGAAGAGCTTGTAATGAGACCAACAGCAACTAAGAGCTGTTAAGCAATGGAAGACATTTGAGTAATTAAGCCCAGAGATCCTCCCACACGGCACACAGGCCAGTGCACTATGAAATCACTGTCGCCCTGCAAGAATATGACACCCAAGTAAAGTTTAGAGTTTAAAAAAAAGTTAGAAGTTACGCAACCTTGTGAATAATGTTAGAATGAACAATTTTAGCATGTTTATTTTGGGTCCAGCAGTTTCACGCCCAATGTTCCTCCTCATTGATTTTGATCACAGCCCACTATCTTCAAATGGGATCTCATACAGTGGCTGTGGAAAGTATTCGGACATGGCACGACATGGGGACATTTTGTAAACAAATCAAGATAAAAATAATTTTAGGACGGAATTTTCTCAAGTAGATCGTCAGAGTATTTTCGTATCATGATAACAATTGCTAGTTTGACTTGGTGTATCCTGTTTTCTGTCAGTATTTCTACAGCTTTACTTTTATAACTGGAAGGGAAATTAATATATTAAAAAAACACTATTTTTAACACTTTTGTAGCATTTTGGGGGGTTTTGTGTAAAATAATAGGATTTAAATTAACTTTTGACAGCAAAGTTGGTACCAAGTCCAGTTTAAGGGACAAGTGGTAGTAGAAATTACTTACACTTTCATGCTTCCAGTTGGTCCCCAATTTTAGCCTCTTTACACTGGCTTCCAGTTTGATTTACAGTTGATTTTAAGATTCTATTGCTAGTTTTTAAAGCTTCGAATGGACAGGCCCCACAGTACAGCTTGAGGACCAGCTCCAGCTCGTGGGTGCCTAAGACAAGATTGAAAACCAGGGGGGACAGGACCTTCTCTGTGGTTGGCCCCAAACTCTGGAATGCTCTGCCTCCCCACGTCTAAATGGCCCTCACTGTGGAGTGTTTTAAGTCTCGTCTTAAGACCCACTTTAATTCTCTAGCTTCCAACACCGCATGAGTTGTGTGGTCCTCTGTGTTTTTTATTATTTTATTTATATATTGTTTCAACTTCTTTTTTTTTATCTAGGACTTGTACAGTTAAATAGAGCTACATTTACATTGGTAATTGTATTTTGTATTTGTATTGTGCAGTGCTTTGAAAATTGTTTCCGTTTATGAAATGTGCTACATAAATAAAGTGGATTGGATTGGATCCACTTTTTGCAATCAGACAAATCTTTTACTTCCAAACTTTATAAAGTCGAACTACTTCTCAGCCAACACATTGTACTTTCCATTCAAGGCCTCCATAGAAAATTTAGGCACATAAAACTCAGCTTCATAGACAACACACAAAGGTCAGTATCCATTCAATGCCTCAGTATGACAGTGAAAGAGGGTCTTTGGGGGAACGGTTCACAGGGCATCCGCTCTGTAAAACATGCAATTCACTCCAAACTTTTTCTTTCTTCCCCTCTCCTCTCTCGCTCTCTCTCTCTCTCTCTCTCTCTCTGTGCATTAAAGCCTGCTGAAGTCCCACAAAGAGACTCGTCCAAATTAGGAGCACAATGACCCCTCTGTGAGCGCTCCAGAATGAATTAATGAGCATCGATACACATTCTCACACACTGTTCCACCCTATGGCCTCAACTGCACCAGTGGGGCAACTCAATATCTTCATCAGTGCTTTTGATTGGGCATAGTTTGCAGGAGTGTTGTTTACAGTGACATCTGGAGTCTTTTAAAGTTACTCAACAGTCATGGTATGAGCAACAGGGATAGGAGAAAAGATGGTAAACACTTGGAGATGCCTCCTCATCTCTGTTTGCAATTAGTAACTCAACAACAACCACAACAACAATAACAACCACATGTTCTCACTTTCAGACAAAAAAAAAAAAAAGAGAGAGAGAAAATGACAGCTGAATATAACTCAGAAACATGTAATACAAATTGACCTTATTGCTATTGGATTTACACTTAAGACCTCCTCACAGTAGTGGAGGTGGCTGCGCTGCCTGTTGGAATCCCTAATCTCGCTAATCGCTTTCCACAACTCTCTGGGCTGCACCACTAATGCCCAAGAAAACCGGGTCAGGTAAACAGCCCCGGCAAATTCCTTACTTTGCCTCGAAATTCACTCAAAATCAACTTGTAGCGACAATGACAGACGATTCGCACGTCGAGCGTCATGCGTAAAAGTTTTGACAGCTGCACAGGCAAACATTTTAGCGCGCGTTTGCGTAAAAGTCAACTCACCCATGTCGTCTGTTGGCTTCTAGTCCAAAGTTTGGCGGTGAGGAGTGAAGTTTTTGAGCCCCAGCTACGGCGGATGTTGCGGTGTCCCTGGGATGCACTGCACGCACGCTGGCCGCTGCTGCTGACTGCTCCAAACCAAACGCACGCACCGCACTTTGGAGACGGACACAGACAGGCAGCCCGCGTCACGTCACGGGGAGGAGGGGGAGAGACCTGCCCCTGCATCCATCCACTATCGCACTTCTCAACACTTCACTGGTCATAGGTCCCCGTGCAAAGTCCCAAGAAGCTGTGAATATCTGTATTGGCTCAGTAATCTTTGCTATTGTTCAATCCATGCTTATCTGGTACCAGGATTCACTGATTTGTTTACTTTTTATACACTGTTGTGTCCATGTGATGGAAGATGAAAGGCATTACAAACGAGGTGCAAAGAAGCAAGAGGTCAAAGTTTAGCTCGTGGGTTTACAGGTCCAGGAACATGATTTATGGAAGGCTACGGTTTAAAGCAAAATGCAGAACTGGTTATCTGCAGAACAAAAAAACAACATGTAAATTATAATTAATTCTGGAGAGACAGTGCCACCTCCAAAATTCATCCTGCATGTTTTGTTTCAGCTCTAACCTCCTTTCTGTCACAATCCACGGTTCATGACAGAGGGTGAAAGTAAGGAATCGATTGCGTAAATAAAATCCTCAGTACCTTGTGATACTTCTATGTAAAAAATATTGAATGCTTCTTTATACATCCTTTTGTTTGATGTCACATGATGGCAACATAACTTAAATGATTCTCTGTAGTGAAAATCCCCTTCTTAATAAAACAAACCTTGTAAAGAAACCTATATTTAGATTATACCAGGAAGTACCCTGGTTTGATGAGTTCCATATAGCCTAATACATCAATATGAAAATATATGAGACTCACTGTAATTTCTGCCCTGAACCTAAATAAACTGCTGAGATTTTGGGGGTCCTTCTGTAGACGAATTGCCAATCAGTCCAGTGTTCTGGTATCCGGTATCCAAGGAGGCCTGAGCAGCCTCTAATCCAACCCAGGCTTTTCATTGGTCGCCAAGTAGGCAACTCTCAAAGAGCTGTTTGATGGTCAAACAGGGCGACTACCCAACATCCCCAGAACAAAAGACACTGAAAGCAAATATTTAACTGGACAACTTTACATGTTGAAAAGATCAGACTTTGCTCTAAAATGTACTAGAAAACGTTTTAATAGAAAGAACTTGAAGTACTTTGTGTGTGTCGTTGATCACGGACTGTACATGAGAACATTCCAGTAGAGTGTGTTAGAGTCGGCACAGCAGCTGGAAGACAGCAGGCCTGCATCTGTTAAAGGGATGGACCATGACGAACCAAAACATCCAACGCAGATCATATATATGACATGATACACATGGTCTCGCCTCTCAGCACTTCATTTTGACTCAAGGTTTCAATATTCATCTACACATAACAGACCACTGACAGCAACACAACTGATTGCCCCTTCTTCAGGACACTGTTAGTTGTCAGCAAGAATATGTGTAAGATTTATGATGAATTTAATTGGTGAAAACTGAAATGTTTCATTGCCAGTATATGGAGTAAGTGGGTAAGTAAAGTAGATGGGGAGGTTAAATTGTATCTAACGTTAAATTCAAAAACAAACTGATATATACCAAACATAACAGCTGTTATGACAACAGAATTAACTGGCATCATGTGGAAACTGTGTGACAATTCTTGGACAAATGTGCTGCAAGGCAGTACTGAAATTGCATGGACAATTTCATGAAATGACAGCTGGTTTTAGTAATACTAGTCTGCCCAAAGCAGCCCTAAAATACAAAACAATATCTACGTCTGTTCAGCATCATCGTTAAAGGTTGTGAAAATGCAGGGGCTATAATCAAACATAGTGGCCAAAAGAAACTAGTGACTCCAGTCATAGGGCACTTGTGACAATTACTCAGTAAATGTGCTGTTTTTTAAAAGCCTCAATCCTATGCATGATGTGATTCTAAGGTCAAATATATTGTTATCAAGGCACAGTAGTTCTCCAGAATAATCTTTTGGAACATTTACGCTCTCATCTGGAGGTTTTGCGAACACATAGCATCACTTAAGAGTTGACCAAGTCCCGTGGGTCAAAAAGGCCTAACACTGATGAGCCAATGCATTTTATTACCTTTGAGACCCAAGCAGGAGGGCACTTACCACATTATATGCAGACAGGAAGTTGCATCCAGACGCAAACCTCACTGTAAAATAAAAGAATGGACTAAACTCTTTTTTTCTGGTAAAGAATTCAGTCCTGATTTATGTTTAAGTTTGATGTTTTTGTCAGACAATGTGTGTTAATATGGCCATGATGATTTCAGTGGAACTTAGGCAAGGCAAGGCAAGTTTATTTGTAGAGCACAATTCGTACACAAGGCAATTCAAAGTGCTTCCCACAACAGGAAAAAAAGGCATTAAAATCCCAAAGACATGACAGAAATCACAAAACTTTCATATCTATACATTCAATTTAACAATTTTAACAACTTACTCAATGCAAAGACATTATCTAGACTAGAGGCCTATGATGACCCTGACATTTGCTCGTAACAGTGTCAGAGGCAAAAGAGTGAACTAAAGGAACAACAGGAAAAACCTGATGCAAAACCTCATAAGACGGCCTCTGAATAATTGGGTCACGACATCTCTGTTATTCCCTTCCGTTTACATCAAACAGAATCCAGCACCAACAGCCCTGAGTTAATGGCAGAGTAATGTAAATATTTGTTAAAGGGAGGATAGTATTTATTATTTGCATTTCAAACTTTATGAAATTAAATGTTTGTGTCCCCAGATACGAGGTAAACTTGTTCAAATCAAATATAGATTTTACTGATAACAATTGTAATGTGGACATGTTCAAAAACATTGGATATGATGACATGGCTCTAAAGACGATTGTCCAATCAGAAATCTCTACCTAAAGCCCGCAGCACCTGCACCAATGCGGTGCTCGTGCAGATCTGCAACATGACATGACATGGCCTGTTCATAAACGGAGAAGGAGATATATTTGGATGTGTCCTCCTCTGCATGTTAAGGCTTTGGCAATCCAGGTTCAGTTTGATTCATTTTCTTTCTTTAAATCAGTAAGAGCGCATGTTGCATACAGTTCCTTTAAAGTGTCCTTCAGAAACGTGACAGTGGAACGCACTTATTCTCACACTCATTTATGCCATGGAATAAAAAAGACCATGAAAGTCCTCCTTGTTTGATTTGAGGTCGTTTGTTCTTGAATTGAAAATAAGACAATATAATACGCCCAACCGTCCACGAATTTGCTTCACTGCGCTATGCTGCCATCTGGTGGATCATTAAATTATGAAAGACCTACATTAGTGGAAAAGGTAGGCCTAATATAAAACACAAACGTCTGTTTTATAATGAACATAGCAGCCTAACAGTATTTATACAAGTTTATTTTGATAATTGGCTGGAGACTACAATAGGATATATTCATGTCAATGTTGCTTTTGTGTTGAAACAGTAAATGTTTTTTGTGATCATTCAAAGGCAATCTCAAAACCATGAGGGTTCATGTGAGCATACAACACCGATCACATAGAAAAATTAAGAACAGTGAATACTTATTAATATGGACAGTTAATTTTGCATTCCAAATGATCTATATTATGTCTGCCTAATTACATTTGGGACACTATAGGCAGAGCTATATGGCTTGATGCATTTTCACAGATTTTTGCCACAGCGTGAATTTGAAACCAGAAATCTAATCTCAAAGTCAATTTAACTCAACTCTTTGATGTTCTAATAAATGAATTGGTTTGCCCATCTGTATTCCCGCAGAGAGAGTTACACAGAGTCCAGCCATGATTAGAACTGCGCTGCTGATAATTCTGCTCGAAGATACTGGGGAGGACATGCATATGTTGGGGATGTAAACATTATATGATCATTTCATTAGGTTATTTATTGGCCATGTTAAGATAAAAGTACAACTCAATTAGGTACTTGCATATGGGCTCTTGTGAGTTGTGAACGTTAAGATTTTATTTCACTGTAGTTATTAGAATTTCTTCCTAAGTTTCATGCATTTTTTAAGTTAGAAATGTTACAAATGTTACAAATTATGAAAAATGACTGTGTTTTACATGTGTTTGAACAGATAAATGAAGTGTAGCTTATCAAATTTATTTTCTGGCAGTTGGGTCATTAAGTCTTGTACAAAGTATACATTATTATACTGAACAAAACTATAAATGCAACACTTTTGATTTTGCTCCCATTTTTCATGAGACGAAGATATCAAACCTTTTCTGTAAACACAAAAAGCCCACATCTCTCAAATATGTCAAAAGTCTTTCTTACTGAGCAATTAATTTGAATATGAATAATCCATCACACCTCACAGGTGTGACAGCTGATGAGATGGCATGAATATTCACAAAATGGCCGCTGGCTATGTGCTGATCCAGAGCATCCCAAACATGCTCAATGGGTGACATGCCCGGTGAGTATGCCGGCCATGAAAGAACAGGGATGTTTTCTGTTTCCAGGATTTGCGCACGGATCCTTGAACATGGGGCTGTGCATTATCATGCTGCAACCTGAGGTGATGGTTGTGGATGGATGGCACAACAATGGACATGTCACCCATTGAGCATGTTTGATTTCATTTATGTTGTTTTTATTATTGCTCAGTGTTTTATGTTGCACCTTAGTACCGAAACAAGTTCCTATGATTGTGGATTTTGTTCATTGACAACGGCAATAAACCATTTTCTGATTCTGATTCTGATGTTTGGTATGCTCTGGATCGGCTTGTCGGACAGTGTTGCAGTTAATGCCAATATCCTTCGGTGGCCATTTTTGACGGTGGTCAGTGTATATTAATGCTATATTCAATTATAATCTAAATTGAATGAATTACCATTTGATTTTATCTCAATGTATTGGTTTTTTTTTGCCTTGTTTTTAGGTTATTTGTATTTACATTTAAACGTGTCACTTATTCAGTTGCCAGTTATTGATTCATTTTTGTTGCCAACACATTTACGCTCATATCACTTAAGTCCTATTTCTCTTCTATGTGCAGATTAAGTAAGCAGCAGTACCTGTGGGAAATCTTCACCTGATTGGATGACAGGACTTATGTAGTTTGAATGGTATCACACTGGTGCAGCTGCTACTACCCTTGACTCTCCGGAGTGTTTCTCAAACGCTATGTGCGCTTTACATCTCTATCCTCTGTGAACCAGAAGATTTACATGTTTTTAAAATCGGAGAGCTGTGAGGAGCCGGGCGGTCGCAGGGTTTTGAACAGTGTGCCAGTGTTCATATCAGTAAAAAGCAGAGGAGATTATAATTAAGACATGTATGTTTTAATGGCTACATGTGCACGCAAGAGCTTTTCTTTAACATGTAATATATGCTAGGGAATAACAATTTAATTAAACGATTAGAAAAAAATTATGGTATACTGATGTTGCTGAAAGTATTGCTGTTAATTTTCAACTAAAATTCTGATGATTAAAAGTATCAGAAGTATAGCATTTGTCTCCTAACTAAAAAGTTTCCATTTATACAACACCATCATCCAGACACTATCAAGACTGACACATTTCTTGTCTGTCCCAAGGCAACTGTGGCTGAAATAAACTGTAACAGATATAATGTGTTGCTGGTATCAGATTCACAACAAGCAATTGTTTTATTATTTTCACGTTTTAAAGATATATTATTGTTTTTTGTTTTAGTATTGAACTATAACATAAATAGATTATCATTTCACATTTTGTTTTTAAACCACAATATTGATGTTAAACGGCTTAATAATAGAAACAGGTTGATGGACTTCATGTTCAAAACTGCAGAACTGATAAGCCCCGCCTCTTCATAGTGACATTTTACCATAACAAGCAACAGATTGTTAGTTTACATGTTAGTTTTTGTTCTTTATTTTTTTGTGTGTGGCTTTTGAGAACCTATAACCTATGGACTGGTGTCAGCAGAACCACCTCCTTATCAATGCAGGGAAGACCAAGGAGATGGTGGTGGACTTCCGCAGACACCACTCTGCTGCCCCCTCACCAGTGAACATCCAGGGAAGGGACATTGAGAGAGTGGACACATACAAGTACCTGGGTGTTCATCTGAACCACAAACTGGACAGGACTCATCACACAGACTCACTGTACAGGAAGAGCCAGAGTCGACTCTACCTCCTGTGAGGAGACTCCGGTCCTTTGGAGTGACAGGGCCACCCATGAGCACCTTCTATGACTCGATGGTGGCATCAGCCCTCTTGTACGGTGTGGTCTGCTGGAGCAGCAGCATCAACAGAGAGGGAGACGAAGAAGCTGGACAAAGTCATCAAAATGTCCAGCTCCGTCCTGGGCTGTGCTCTGGACTCGGTGCAGGAGGTGGGGGAGTTTTCTTTTTCTAAGTTATCTGTTTTTATTATTATACTGCGCCTAATCTGCTTCTGTACCCTTTGTTGCAACACTGGAATGTCCCCATTGTGGGACAAATAAAGGTGATCTTATCCTATCTTGTCTTAAACTATATAAATGCATTAATAATATGGACCATCCTATTACTAATGCATTAAAAAAAAGTGGGAAAGATAATCCAGTTTTGTTCTAACATATAAGAAGGAACATATATGTTTTCAATGGGGGATCACAAAGACCCATGTTTGAAAAGAATTATGTTGGAAAAAAGTATTGCGGTATTTGAAAACATGTGATAGTGCCCACTGTTCACAGGGAAATACTGGTTGCAGAAGAACCTGTGGTTGCCAAGTGGCTCATCATTACCATGTATTGGACTACATGTTTAGGACTACGGGAAACTGTTTGTGTGCTCCATTATGTGTCTTGTTTCTGTTCTCTTTTCCTCTCATGTTGTTAAAAATGAAAAATAAATGAATAGAATTAAATACAACCTTGAGTACACGAATGATGCTGAAACACCGTTGTAACAAGGTTTAAAGCTCATTAAAGTTGATTTGGGATAATATGTCCCATAAAAAAAGCAGCAGCAATTCAATCATAAAACAAAACAAGTTTTATAGAATATTTTAAAAGAACTGCAGTTTAATTTGCAGTTGTCCCAGCTTTTCACAATGGGGCTTAACTATATCAAGCAAAGTTCAAAAGTTCAAGGCAACATCTATTGATTTTCTGTGCTGATAACTTGTTGAAATATTTATCATTTCTGTAATAAGCAGCTGCATCAGATAAACTAGTGGCATCATTCACATTTCATATTGACATTATAACAGCCATTTGCAGCCTGATAGCCCCATCCGGCCTTGAAGACACATAATTGCCCTAATATGTCTTCTTCAAACATGCTGTCAATACTAATTAGAGAACAACACCTCTGCCTCATATTTTATTCATCTGTGGCTCTTTAATTCTTTCTGTTTTACTGCATTTTTTTTTTTTTTAAAGCTTTTTTCTTTTCTGTGGATATTGTATCTCCAGCGCCAAGAAGATCAAATGAGGCCAATGTACAGTGTGTTAGCTGCATGACTATGGCTCTATCAGACAGGACTTCACCTCGACCTCTTCATAAACACATGAAATCAATAGTCTGGCACGCCATCGACTTGTTCTGCTCTAATATGCTGTTTGTAGGGCTGTTAGTGTCCCTCTGATGGAGCTCCAGACCTGTTCATACCAAGGACACATGGAAGCTGAGAATGTAACATTGTCTATTGCTCTTATGGGAGAGCAAACTGTAAAACAAGGGTAAAAGGTATCATTATTTTCCAGGATGCTACCGTAAGATTGCGGTAAAGTAATAGAGCATAATAATAATAATAATAAAACATTTTATTTTTGTGGCTATTGAGGTGTTGTTGATTATTAAGGTGGATTTATGTCGGTGTAATCCCTCATTCGTCCAGGAGTGTTTATTGATGTTTATTGTACTGCTGACACAATGGGCAGATTATTGTCATTTTGAATTTTGAATATATCATATATATATAATATATATATATTATATATATAATATATGCACAAAGAGAAGTTAAAATATTTAAATGGAAACAAATAACATGTAAACTTCCAACATTTGGTTAAACTACAACGAAAAAAATTGTCTGGCAGTAAAAAAAGGTTGGGTTTTTTTACTGATACTTAACACTGATAGTTTAAAACATGCACAACACTAAACAATTTATTTGCACTAACATGCATTCATTCATTGTGTTGCGCCCTTAGTGTAGACCAGTATAAGAGAGGCACTAACATCTACAAGGTTCGTTAGAGGAGATGATGAATTGGAATGACCGTGAACGCATGGCAAGGCTCAGGTTTGTCAGAGCGCATCAGGACACTCTACCTGTGAACCTGTGTTCAAAGGCGAAAGGAAATGAACAGCGAGACTCATCATCAGATTGTTCTGAATGTTCCTCGTAGGTTTGAGGTGGACTTTGTCTAGTACGTGGTGGACTAGCTTTAGGTTCGGGCTGTTCATTTTCATCGTCCTCAATCAAGTCACCACAAGGAAGTAACAGATCCCTGTGCAAAGTTCAAGTGGGACCGTCAGTGAGAAGACTTTTTAAATTGTCTGTTCCCACTTATCTGCTACCTTATGTTTATTGCGAAGCCGCAGGTTTCTGACAAGGACTTGATCACTGGCCTCCAAAGTTGACTCTCTCACTGTTTTGTCAAAGCAACACTTGTTTCGATCTGCAACCTTTTGCGAGTTTTTGGTGGCGATTTGATAACTTTGCTAGAGGCGTGCGTTGAGGTTTTTAACGTATTGAGAGTGGGAGTTTGTGGCACCATTTTTGACAGGTAAGTGGAAGGCAATGTCAGTCGGGAGCCTAGGCTGACGCCCGAACATTAGCTCATAAGGGTCGATCGGATTACCTCTAGGGTAGTATGGACTGGTTCGGACTTTGGTAACACCAAGGAGACTACAAAGCTCTTTTATAAGCTGAGATTCAAAGTCTCTCCCTTGATCGCTTAACAGCCATTCGGGAAACCCATAATGCACAAAAAACTGCAACTGTTTAGGCTGTTTGGTCTTTGGTTGGAATAGCAACTGCATATTTAGTAAAATGATCAGTTAAGACCAAAACATTGTGTTGTGACTGTCCGGCTCTATGGATAGATAATCCATGCACGCGAGTTCCATAGGGCGAGTTGTTTGGATGTTTGTGAGAGGTACACATTTTTCAGGAGGGGTCTTCCTCCGTACGCATCGGCCACATGATTTTATTTATGTGTTCAATGTCCATGGACATTTTGGGCCAATAAAACCTGAACCGGATAAGATCAAGGTTTCTTTCAAGACCCATGTGCCCCATTTAATCGTGAAGACAATTGGGGGCAACAAGTAAGTGATGTCGTTTTCAGTTTTTCGTGTTCTTTAGAGCAGACCATTTTCCATAGTTAGTTTTTTCCATTCCTTTTGCATTCATTTGAGTTCAGAAGAGTCTGAATGAGTGGTTATCGGTTCGGCACCAGCTTCCAACAGATTGATGACTGTTTTGATGACTGGGTCAGATTGCTGATGTTGTTGAAGCTCTGCCTCTGTGTAGGCAGGTACTGTGGAACAACCGAACAGTTCCTCTGTCTCAAACGCATAAGGGACTGCATCGACATGGATTGCAAGAGACTCAACGAGAGTAATGGAAGGTAAGTCATTTTTAGTTTGGCATAACAGATGATGGTGACATAGAACACTCAGCTGAAAGAACCTCTTGGTTCGGTGAGGTTGCCAGATGATGCGAGGCAAACAGTTTGATTCTCTCCTTTTCCTCAAGAAATGCAAAGTCGTCACTGAGAGTGTCATGCGGGTGTCTCGAGAGACCGTCCGCATCTTGGTTGCTCTTGCCTGCATGGTACTTTATGTTGAAGTTGAAGGTTGAGAGTGCTCAACGATTTGCTCAAAAGCCTTTTGGCAGGCATCTGTCCAGTGGTTTGTCAAAGGCCCTTTGGGATTGTAGAAGCCTTCGGAAGGAGGACTACCTTTTTTGTTCTCCCTTGGAGGTGGGTAACCCCCAGTAAGGTCATTCAGGGGCTTGACTACCTTAGAATAGTTTTTGACAAATCTGCGGTAGTACCCCGCGAAGCCTAAAAAATGACTTAAGCTCTTTAAGTGTCTGAGGTCTTAGCCATGTGTGAAGGGCTTGGACCTTCTCTGGGTCGGTTTCAACACCTTGGCTTGAAACCACGTGCCCCAAATAACGCACTGCTGTTTGGAAGAAACGGCATTTGGAGGGCGGTTGAGAGTTTCAGGCCGTTCTCTCGAAGCTGCTGAAGGACATAAACAAGCCGAGCCTTGTGTTTCTCTAGTGAGCTGGAAAACACTATTATATCATCCAAGAAAACTAGTACTTCCTTTAGGTGTAGGTTGCCCATACACTTTTCCATTAGACGTTGGAACGTACTAGGGGCGTTGGTAATGCCCTGTGGCATACAATTAAATTCATAAAACCCTAATGAACAGACAAAGGCGGTTTTTGGTCTGGTCCCTCCATGGGCGATCAGGTAATATCCCGATTTAAGGTCCTTCCCGAAAACCACTTCGAGCCTGAGAGGGCTGAGAATGCCTCCTCAAGATTGGGAAGAGCGTATGCATTGCGAATCGTGAGAGTGTTAAGTTTGCGATAATTGATACAGAGGCGCACTTTGCCATTCATTTTTCGCACTACGACTATTGGGGAGGAGTAGGGCGACTCTGATTTGCGTATTATTCCTGCATCTAGCAGCATTTGCATGTGTCGTCGCACAGCCTCATAGTCGTTTGGGTGAATGGGTCTGGACTTTTGTTTAAAGGGAGTGTTGTCAATTAAGTTTATATGATGTTTAACTTTGGTTGCGTGCCCAAAATCTAGGTCATGGCGGACAAAAACATCACCATACTCGTTCAGCTTTGTTTTTATTCTGTTGTTCTATGGTCACTTCTATGGATCACAGATGTTTGTCAGGGTGTAAAGCTCGCTCTGCTCAGTACCACCATGAACAGCGTGCTTTGAAGTGACCGTGAACGCATGGCAAGGCTCAGGTTTGTCAGAGCGCATCAGGACACTCTACTGGTCATTGTTAGTATTGCAACTTAGATTACATACGCAGGCCTAGTAGCCCATTTTTTCATATGGGTTACACCTGCAATACAGATATCCACCATTTTATCTGTAACAACCTCATTTTCTTTATCATATTTACTTATGTGGTAATTCTATGTATTTCTTTATTGTCATTATTGTTTTTGTAAATGTGATTATTCATAAATGAGCTGCTTTCACAGCAATGCTTCATTCCATTATCGTGGTCCTGAATCGTTTTTTGTTGTTTTTGTTTTTTTCAAATGTCTGTTCCTTTTCAAAGTTTTAGTTTTTTAATCCTTTTTTACAGGTAATATTGTGCACTTTTATATTTACTTGTCTGTCTTGAACTTCAAGTAATACTATTAAAGATATGTACTATTAACACGTTTCTGCTGAAATAATATTTTCAGAATATAGTTATCGGCAAAAGATATTGAGAGGTACATTTTTGTTATTTCCCATCCTATGACCCTGAGTGCTTTTGAATTCACTTTAGTTTAATTGAACATGTTAAATTATACTTGGATGTCTTGCTGGTTGATTTCATTAACAGGTCTTTGATTTGAACTGTGAGTTAAAAGAGGAACAGCTTGCGGTGGCTCGTGTCCAGTAACAGTACCATTATTCTCTAAGGGGTCTCGGTTCATTAGAAAACCTTTCAGAGGACCAGCTAGTTCATCATCATTTACATCTGGCACAGAGTCTCACAAGGACATTTTCATTTGCCCCAATAACAGACAAATCTGCTCCAAGGTCCTCACTGGAAGTCCAAAATACCTGTATTGTAAGATTTTATATTTTTTAAATGTTCTGTCCTTTGCACACCTTACTAGTACTTTTGATTGATTCAGTTTCACCACTTTTTCCGCAGATTTTGGTTCTTTATTGCTGTGATAGTACACACTCTCCTCCTGTTCCACCTTGGTATTCTGTTAAAGCGTTTGAGATGATTTGAGGTTTGCTACACTGTGTACTGTATCATCATAACTGCTGGAAAAGCAATCAGATGGTGGGTACAGTGAGGTCAGTGAAGACTAGTCACACACAAAGCATGTTTTCTAAATCTTCTGTTGGTGATGCAGTGCAAATGGCTGCTCTAAGCTACAGTTATTTTAGTTTTTTCTGATAAAAAAAAATATAACTGCAACTTTGTGTGGTCTGCTATTGTCCAAGATTCAAGGTGAAATATAAATGCTACAAAAACATAAATGCCACTGGCAAAAGTCTAGTTTTAACCAACAACACATTGTCAGCTCATTAAATGTCAATTTCTGTCATGGCGTAGCAGCCAAATAATAAAAATCATACAGAAAGGAGACAACACAACTTGTTTTTATAGTAGTGCTTTACCTCTAGATTGGACTCCGCAGAGAATATGTCAAAAACAACAAAGACATGAGGCAAAATGTTACAGCTACCTGCTTGGGTTACAAAGATAATATGGTGTGTGTGTGTTTGTTTGTTTGTTTGAGTGTGTGTGTGTGTGTGTGTGTGTGTGTGTGTGTGTGTGAGTGTGCGTGCATGCATACGCGTGTGTGTGTGTGTGTGTGTGTGTGTGTGTTTTTTCCACCCAAGAGAATTCAGTTTTTGTATGTTCAGGGAGTGTAAGGCCCAAGGTTGCATAATTGGGCTCTGTTAAATCTCCTTAATGATTAAAAAAAACCTCTTTAAAGGCCACAGGGTTAACGGTTAAGTCGGTCATGTTCTTTGTCTTCTTACTGTCCATATCAACAAGTTGTAAGTTCTCCAAAGTCCTCTGAGAAAAGCCTTTTTTGTAGGTCATTGCGTTCACACTTTGCGCACAGCCTTTTTAGGAGCCACAGAGGGGAGATGTGCCACTGTCACGCACTACCTACCTCTCTCTCTCTGTCTCTCTCTCTGTCTCTCTCTATGTCTCTCTCTCTCTCTCTCTCTCTCTCTCTCTCTCTCTCTCTGTCTCTCTCTCTCTCTTGCTCTCTCATCCGAGGGTCCAGTTCAAACAGCTGCGTCTCCATCTATAAGACATGACAGAACACACAGAATATTAGAAAGACAACATGGCAAAGCAGATGGTTGAGAATTGACATTATATTTTCAGATGAGCTCAGCAATGAGTAAGTGAAGTCATAATTTGTTCAGGTTTTAGTTTCTGCCTGGGATGTTCTTTCTGCCACATATTAATAACACGTTTAATGTAATAATTGTATCTATTTTATGTTATTTCTTTTTTTGTCTTTGTCTGTACATATGATTTGTTTTACTTGAATAAATGAAATCATGATCATCACCACGTTTACCTGGTTATGTTAATAGTTTGGTAGAAAAATAAATAAAAATACTGATAAAAATGTTCATGATTTGATTTGATTTAAATTCCACTTATATTTTGCATTGTTTGTAAATGTAGATAACTGAGAAAAATATTGAGAATGTAAATGTAATTTTTGGACAATAACTAATAGAGGGACAAAATTAAGAAAACAGGAGAAAGTGGGCCGAGATTGAGAACCACGTGGAAACAAAGGAACAACAGAGCAGAAAGAGAAAGGTGGGGGCGGGGTTAACAGTTCAAATTAAAACTTGGCCTTTTAATATTGTTGTTTCAACTATTAATGTATTGCCCTATTGGCTCTTACCTTGGTACCGTGTTCAATGTTTAAGTATCAACATAAATGTCCAGGCATTGACGAGTCGCTAATTTGAATGTCTTAATCAAAGAAAAAGAATTGATTTATGCTTTTGATTGGATTGTGGCTACTGGTTTATCATTGTATTATTTTAGTGGTTCCATAATAAAACTTAACTACTAGACTATTACAGAGTTCTCTTCAAGTGCATGTAAATGTGTCCTACCGAGTCCCTCTTTAGTACAGGTAGTGTTTGGATTGTTTTTTTGAGCACAGTCCACTTTGCTCCTCTGCTTAAGCCTGAATTGACTCTAGCCGAATTACACTGTGCCTGATTGTTTCTGTCCGGCCTGATGAGAGCAGCCGCAGACGATCAATACTGTCCATTGGTAAAGTAAAATCTAATTGGAAATTGTTGCCCCGTTTGTGAGCCAGGCACACGCCACCGAGCCAGATAAGAGAGTCGTTTGTTATCTAGCTCATAATGAGAAATCAAACCGCAGCAGCCCACCACAGCGCTCCCCCCCCGAGCTCAGAACCCTGCTCCTTCTTCTCCAGGAATATATTGGCAGCGTTTAATTGCCAGCCCAAACCCCTCACTCCCGGCTTTTGAGGATTCATTCGTCATCGGAGAAATACAGCTGCTCCAATCCGCTTATCAATGTGTGTCTCGCTGACGTTTCTATGGCAACGCTGTTTACTGCCCCACACTGTTCTAAAAATGGTTCCCCGAGTGATAACGGTGCCAGACTGGTACAGGCAAATGTGAAAATGTGATGGACTATGACAATTACTAAAATTAAACCAAGTGGAATGGCAAGGTGTGCGAAACCCTCTGAATTATGTGGAACGTGTGGAACAATATGACCACTGACAGGTCAAATGAATTACAGCATCTCTTTTTGTGACACCTGTTGAGGTAGGCTATATCTGGTAGCAGAAGACATGCCTTAAAATGTGAGAATTTTAGTTTGACAAGGATGAATTTGTGATGACTAGATGATTGGGCGAGGATCTCCAAAACTGCAGCTCTTGTATTGTGTTCCTGGTCTGCAATGGTCTGAATGGTAGTATTCAGGAGTATCTATCATATATATATAGGGTTGTATTCATGATTTTTGACACCAAGACCAAACAACAGTAAAACACTTCATTCAAACTGTCTGATAGATCACCATCCCTCTAGTGTGGGACCAGATTTATGAAATAAAAAGTTTTGAATGATAAAGTAAAGTGATTAAGTTAACCTTATAATACAATGTAAGTTAACATTAACGTACAGACATAAAGGTTTTTTGTTTGTTTTTCACATTTGGGGTTGCTTTTTTAAACTTCCAAAGCTTCTTAAATGGTCATGGTGATTATTTTCTAGTTTGTACAATTATAGTGACTTGATTTGACTTTGTAATGACTTTTAAAACTGGTGGACAAAAAATTTGCAAAGACTTTACATCTTATATACAAGTAGAAACATCTTGATCCCATATAACAGGCAGGCAGTGATAATGTTATGGCTGAACCCTGTATCGCCCTAATATTCTCGTACAAGCCACGCCAAAAATATGTCCTACTTTCTAAATTGGCACCAAAAATGATTCCTCCTTTCTCTGTCTATTTTTTAACTGTGCAGTATGCAATTGTCTCGGCGGTACGCAGCCCTGCAATAATACAGAATGAGATGATGAGTATAATTTAGATAGAGACAAATTAGAAATGGAGGTTGACCTTGTGGCGCCCCGTTCTCGTCTGAAGTCCAAATTGTGGATTTACAAAGGCTAACTAACACAATTACCCTGCTTTCGTTTCTAATTATGTCCATTTTGTCAGTAATTTGGTTATTCCTTGGCACATCACGACACATTTTCACTTCATCAAACATTCAGAAAGACTTCAGACAGACTTCCATCATTGAAATTGAAAATGGAATAGAGTAGCAAATCTTTTCAAACATAAAAAGCTTCATGTCGTTTATACACACTCATTTTAGGCAGCGCTCCAAGACCCTATCCTGCAATCATCATGTACCTTGGTCTCTCCACAATCATAAAAAATCCTTTAAAAATGAAGAATTCTGAAGCACTGAAGTTGCTAAAATCTGTATCACTTCTCAATGCTTAGTCCATACACACAAATACAATATTTAAACACATATAAACACATTTCATTTGACATATAAGACTATGCTATATGACAAAGTTACTGATCAGCCAACAAACCTTCACGTGCAAACCCATAAAGATTTCAAGAAGGCAATGTATTTTAAGCTCACAACATGTAAAACCACATAGTAGCCTATTTAGAGCTCTATTTGCTCTATTCTGAAAACACAGTCATGATGAGTAATAGCTATGGCCCGTCGCCAGTCCTCGAGATGCTCCTTAACACAGACTAGTGCGGGGGCTGCATGTGCAATAATGTTACAAGTACCATTATAACCAGCTCGAGCCTCATTTACCGGCTCCTTGAATTGTTTTTACTGCCCGGCCGGACCTTTAAGAACCCACTGCATCGCACACTTCTAGGACCTGGCTATTCTTGTGACTGACACTCATTTGGACTGTGTACTTCCATTCTGACAGGCTGCATGCTAATCACTTTCTCCCATGTTCTGCAAATGCAGATGTCATGTCTTGTGTTATATTTTGAATTGTAAACGTGCACATGCCATGTCCACTGTTTCAGTGATGATAAATAATACATTTATTTTCAACCACGCTTGTAGCATTAATATTCAACATACAACAGATTAGTTTCCCTATAAATGTCTTTAAAACACTGGGAATACTATGCAGCCTGGCCAGAACGCCCCTTGTGGGTAATTGGTCGCTGTCACATACTTTTTAAGCCTGGCTGTAAGCAACAACTGATGTAAAGCAGTTAAGCGATTGAAAATAGCGTTTCAATCTTCCGATCTATTCTTGCGTCATTTTGACAGCTGTGCAATGGAAGAGACAAGCCTGCCAGCTAGGAATAAATGGAGCCAACATGGATAGAGCCAGGGCCATGGGAGTAGAAGAGTGTTGTTGTTGTTGTTGTTGTTTAGGGTTTGGATGAATGGGCAAATGGGCTCAGTGTAGGCCAAGTGAAAGCAGGGGGGAAAAGTCCTACTACAATTCAGTGATGGATTCTTCCCCAGTCTTTTGGATGCAAAAATACTATTGTAAAAATATATATGATGGAAATCAGTGGGGGGGAAAACAAAACATCTGCAATATTCCATCACAAATTTGAATTCAATACAGCGCGTTCACTTGCTCCCACATCAAAATTGGGATCAATAAAATCTGGGCTACACCTGGAACAAAACCTGGAATAGAATTGGACTAAAAGAAGACCAAACAGAGTCTACATCAGAACTGAACTGGGCTCAAATCATGCCCCAACCAGGCCCAAGGTGTGAATGCTAAGGATATATAAATATATATATCAATATATCGTGATACTACATTTGGTGAAACTATTGATATTGTGGGCCGCTGTATCAATATATTGCCACGAGTATTTTTTGTTATTTTGTTTCTCTTTTAGAAAAAGGAAAGTTATTCATAGTTTTGATTATTTAGACTTGTGCATTTTATATTACGTTTGTGCAAGTGGCGGTTCAACAAATACATTCTGTTGTATTTGTTCCTTAAAATAGTGAATTACCTGTATATAGTATATATATATATATATATATATATATATATATATATATATATATATATTCATATATATATATATATATATATATATATATATATATATATATATATATATATATATATTGATTATTGCATGTACTGTATCACAAAATTGTGATGTTTCTGAATTGTGAGGAACCTTGTGATTCTCAGCCTTAGTGAATGCACTCTAATCTTAATCTTAAAAGTAAGATACAACGCTGTTGAAACTTAAACATTTTTTGTTAAGTTAATGGACTTCAATCTCTGTGGCAACATCCTGGCATAATTTCTCTAGACTGAATTGGGCCAACTTCTCGTGGGAGAAGTGCAGGGTATGATGGAGGTCTAGACCCAGGATCAGCAGCAGGGTTTGGGTGAGCAGTGATGGGGAAAGACAGGAAGGAGGCCTGTGATTGACAGAAGAGGACCGGCTCTGCTCTGTTCAATTGGGCCAAAGCAACATCATCCTGATGGGCGTTTAGGCCGCTCACTCATGCACAGCTCACCTTTTGGCTTCAATATTATACACTGCCAGGACTATTTGGAACAGTGGCCTATGGCCGCACTATTAGGAGGTATATGAGAATTACACCAATTGTGGCAAGTTTCATGGAAAGATAAGATAAGGTGATAATTGGGTCTGGTCATGTTGTGCCGTATAGATTTGTCACTCCATTTCAGCATAAATGGGACAAAATCTTACAAATCAAGACAGCTCTACCATTCAAATGATAATGATAGTGTAAGGAGCTTATTTTGGTTTCATATAGACATGCATCTCCTCAAACCCAGCAAAGATGGCAAGCCACATGTTGAACTCACGACAATAGAAACTGGAACAAAAAGCCATCTAAAACTTTGCAATAAAAAATGAAATATGAATTTGTTTGTGGTTTTTATATGAAGGTGGTCTTGCAGTGTGTGATCAAGCTGCATCAAGCAAAACATTTTCTTCCACGACATGGACAAAACTAAGGTAAAATGAGAAAATAAACCGTTGTAAAGAAAAGGTATATTAAAATGCAAATTAACTATACAAACAAAGCTTCTCCGACAGAATGAGTCAAAAAATTCAACTTTACAGTCCCTTATTCAAAGTTTGAAATGGTTGGATGAATAGCACAAACAATTTTACAAAAGGGTCCATTGACATTTCCCGTAGGAGTAATCGAAACAGGAACCAGTACTGACAGACAACCGATACCACAGACTTTAAAGGGAACATATTATGCAAAACCAACTTTAATAAGCTTTTAACATTTCCTCCTCATTAATTTACTCAAAGTTGTATTTTTGATTGATTCCTGCATGTTTTAGTAATCCTGTATTGTCCTACAACATTCCTGTTTTCACATAACCCTTACTTAATTAAGGTTATTTAAAAAAATTAAGCTGCCGAGTGATACCTGTTCTAAAATGTCATACAGCCACTTTCAACAATCTGCTTCTTGCATCGGTGACATGTCACTTGAAGTTCTGCAATTTTGAACAGGAAGTCAATGGACCGATTTCTACTGAGCAGTTTAAGATTGCGGTGTACAATGAACAAAATGTCAAATTGTGTAGAGGAATATTTCAAGCTGAACTGACACATATTAACCAATGTGCAAAAGGATTCCGGGATATTTACTATATTCAACCAACTATATTCATTCAAACGTAAACTGGACTCATCTAGCTCTATATTGGCATGCATCGTGGCTTTCTGACTTTAACCATATTATAATTATTTTTCAAAACCTATCCCTACTTCACTGTATATGTGAAAATCCTTTATACGATATTTTTAATTGTTTACTCTTGTGTCCCGCGTCGCTCGGGCTCCTCTCAACAGCTTCATTCTGCTGGTGACAGTCAGATTATGATAATTGTGTCGGATGTTTTTGGCACCAGAGAATTCACAAATCCTTTCTTCAACTTCTCAACAATCCCCCTCATTAAATGTGTCTGTATCCACTCTCTCTTTCCCCTCAACGAGTCATCGTCCTGTCTGCAATGTCTCTTTAAAAACACTTCCTCTTTAGCCACCAAATCTTTCATAATGTACACAACAAATTCCATATGTTTGAACAGTGTGAAATATTTTTTAATTACAATGAACCTTTTTTATTTAGTTATTGCATTTTGTCTACCACCTTAGAAAAGAAAACTCTCAAGCTGCTTTATCTGCTGTACATAAAACTAAAGCTGTAACCCTCTTATTTCCTGTCAAATCAATCATTCTGGATAGCATCAGGGTCAGTTTGTACTCCAAACCCACGAGTAAAAAATTACCCGAAAATAAAATGAAAAATGAATAGGACTTTTAAATGGATTCCGCCTGGACATTTTTGCTTTATTACAAGTCCTTAAGGCTAATTTTTAGTGAATTTGCGTTCAGTTCTTAAAAGCGAATTGTCAAAACCCTATAAATGCTCAAACTTGTGTCAATCAGCCGATCCCGCCAGACACCAGCTTTACTCATTCATATATTTAACAAGGAAAATCTAGGCGGGATTTAAAATCTGAAGTCTTCTGTACTTATGATTAGAGCAAAACAGACATCAGAGTCCAAAACTACAGAGTCTCAGCTTCACAAAGGCTCCAGCCAATGGTTTGTGCTCCAGAGGGTTCAGGAACAGCTTCCGTTTGAAATGGGGCTCATTTTTTCAGACGTTTTTGGAAAAATAGGCCCTGAGCATAAATATCAGGTATTGAAACTGAGCTATTATGGAATTTTATGAGAATACCAAGAGATGTTTTGTTTGTGTTTTGTTAGTATGTTAATGTTTAATACAAGATTTTTCGTTGTTGTTTTGTTTTGCTACAACAACAGATCAAAAGGTAATTTGCATGTTATTATGAAACTAGACGCCCTGACTATGCCTACTACTGAAATGATTAGTTTCATGGTAATATATTCTAGTTTTTGCACATTTAATACACCACCTCTCAGTATATAATATGTGCCATGACTCCTCCACCGGTTTGAATTATCGTGCACCCAAAGTCATTAAGTGGGATAAAGATACAGGCAATCGATGGCGATACTTGGCAGCTCTCAATTGTCTCCGGACCGATGCACATGAGCTGTCTGACTTTTATTTCCAGGTGAGCTACCCCCAGTCCACAACTCACTCACTCACTGCCTCCCCTCGATCAATGCACACTGACTGCCCATTCAAAGACACTATAAATCCAATGCTGTGATAATATGGCTGCAAGGAGTCTGGCTATAGTCTCCTTGTCGTGGTGAGTTATAAATTACACAGGAAAATCCCTCCAGACAACAGCATAAAGCAAATGAAGTAAAACCTCTTAATTCCCCTGAGAAAACAGGCGTAGCTTTCGTCTTGTGTGGGCAGCTTTAGTGTCTTGTAATTTTAGTGAAAACTGCAGGAGAAGTGTGGCAGACATTTCACAGCTTTAGCTCCAGATTAAAGAGGAGACTACACTTTAAAATGCATGGCAATAATATCAGTGAGTAGGCCTAATATGGAATCAACACATGGGCATTCTGTAATAATGTATAAAAAAAATGTCAACCCTTTTCAATCCGATAGCAGATGGTGCATGAGTGAATTGGCAGTTTGTATGTGCAATGCCTTTCAAAACTCAACTAGCCCTATGCTGTGACTGGAGTTTGGGTGGAAACGAGGACATCTTTGGGGGGAAAAGAAGCCTCCTTCTAACCCTACTTGCAGTCGATCATCAAAACCAAATATTGTCAAAATACCATGTGTTTTCTTAGTTGAGGATTTATTATAATTCAAGATACCATATGAATACATATGCGGTCATTGCAATGTCCTTATGTTCCAATAAACACACACCTGGACAACTATAGACAAAGCTATGTGGGACAGCTGGAGAAGCACAGCTCATGTGAACTCCTTCATTAAAAGATAGTAATTTATGATCAAATACGCAATAGACGAGGCAGATTTGGTGTCTAGTTCCAGCAATAGTGTAGATCTTTACCTTCCAGAGACAGCCCAAACATGTTGCTGTCCCAGAGTTTTCTACAGAGTCAAAGATTCTCTAATTTACTATGACAGAAATGTCTTCACATTTCTGCACATGGAAGACTACATCCTTCTTTTCCCTTTTGAAGGCATACAGACATGACTTCTGCTTTAATTCTGACCCACCTGGGCAGAAGGCTCAGGACTAATGGCCAATTGGAGCTCTGGTTGCATGTCAAGTCTGGCTCTAACACATTCATTAAAAAAGCCAGAAGTTGTTATGATTTTTTTTTTTTTTGCTTCTCCTGACATTCAAAAGTTTCTTATAATTCAAACTATATTTCATCTGTTGTTTCTCAGTTCATTTGACATAAACATCCAGTGAATGGTGCTTATGGGTAGATAATTAAAAAGAGGCATCCAGTATTTATGGTGCCAGGATGTGCATCTTGTTTAATGTTTCAGATGACACATGTTCAAGCCCAAGCCAGAACAAATCAGACCTGTCTAAATATAAATTGCAAGATGCAATGGGACACAATACATGTCAGTTTTGGAGAAAAGCAATGAGAAAGTTATTTAAGCCAGTTGTGGTGTCTTCAACTTTAGCACTCTTGTTAGATACAAAAAGATAATTACAAACATTTTCTACCCAGGGAAGAAATGTTGAAAGTTAATCTTTTAGCCAATTTTGGATTTTGAGTCTTGTGGTGCTTTTTTGCAACATCAAGACAGTGCAGACACTTCTGCCAAAATTAGTCAACAAAAGAACTAGGGGCTTAAGTAAACTTAAGAATTGTTTTCAGAAGAGGATCCACAGTCTTGGTCTGATGAGAGGTCAGGTTAATGTCTTTCATTCATTGTGATTTGAGCATGGATGACCATTGAAGTGGTACATGGACTGTGATATTCCTTCATATGCAATCGCCCACTGGTGTTGCACGGATTTTAAATCACAGATTTAAACATGTCCTACATAGGATTAAGATTTCTGATTCACCTGCCCAATCTTGGGCCAGGGAATATCATAGAATCCAAGGTGACACTTAAATTACCGTAGGAGGACACTGTGACTCTCCCTCCGTGGGCTTTGGCTTGACCAACCTGATTTGGAAAGCGGTCGGTGTCAGGCTTAAGTGTAACATATCCCCAAGCAAGTCACAGCACTAAGGCTCTGGATAAAAGTCTAATTCCCACAACTGTGTGTCGTCTGCTTTAATGTCTATGTCTTTTGCCCGCTTTACTTTAACTACAGGTTTGTATGCAGAGTGAGTCATACATGCCTGTGGCCCACAAAGGCTCACACCCGCCTTTACCATCACATGATGTTACATCCTAAAGCTCAGGAGAAACCTAATATTTAAGAAATAGATCCACATGATTTTATTTTATTGATTTTTATTGAGCAGTTAATTGGGATTGGTGAAGGGGCATAAAAGTAAAAGCAGGACATGATGAAGAAATGCTTTTTGAAGTTTAGTTTGAATGGTGTCAGAACTAGAGCGAATACTCTAGGTCTACATCTAAACTTAAACATATCTTTAGCAAAGCTACCAAAATTGGGTAGCCAGGAGTTCAACCACATAAATCAATAGAATACAAAATGATACAAAAAGGCACATTTTCATTACCCCAGGATGTGTGCATACACTAAAACGTGTATATTTTACACTAAGACCCAGACTGTGGCTGGGATTTGTAGCCCACTCTCAGAGAAGTATCAACTCAACTTGATCTGTCCATCACCAGCCCGCTAAAGCTATTGCAGACAAAAACTAAACAATTAGAAATATTACAGCCTTACCTTCCCTTTATAACATTACCTCTGTTTTACAAACTCATGAATATTGCTCAATTCACAATTCATACTTTATTATAGCCTATTTTGGGCATTTTTTATGTTACACAATTTTGATCTCTCAATGAAATGCTTGAGCTTTGCATCCGTTATGTTCTGTTGACATTTGCATATTCAGAGTTAAATATAACTTCTGAAGCAGAACACAGGGGTACAGGAGTACGGGGGCACAGCGCTTAATGCATGGGACTGACGCATGGATGTATGGAACTATTTGGACTGTACCGTTCATCTAGATGAGCCCAGGCTCCACATGCTGAAGTGAGGCGGGCCTGCAGGTACTTCTTTCTCCCACCTTGCAATTCAACAGCCGCCATTCAAGAATGGTTAAATGGGAGCTCTTTAGCAAAGTAATTGGTCCCGGGTTCGATTCCCAGGCTGGGAAAGATTTTCGTGGATTAAAGTCCTACTCACCGGGCTCTGGGTTGCAGCTGGCCACTGCCTTCTGCCCCAGTGATGTTTGGGGGTGGGTGCAAGGTGTGGGACAAATCTTATTAAGATTATTAAACATTGTTGCCCAAATGTTCAGATCCAGCTCATGCGGATGCAAATTTTAAAAATAATTTTCCAAACTATTGTGAACCAGACTGAATGCTAATGTATTTCTAACGTTTAAAGTGGGCACAGGTGGATGAAGGGAAGTTTGATAATTTGACGCTTTAACTCAATGGGAATTAATAAATTGACTGCATATTGGCCACAATGTAAAGAGACAAGCGATCTATGTATTGTAAATGTTATGTATATTAATGTGAATCACTCCATATCTTTAAAGAAAATTGGGGATATTGACATCATACACATGCATTAAATAGCATACAGTCCTAAACTATAAATAGGTTAGTGTTTAAAATAACTTGTATCACCATGGAAATTGGTCACCTTACGTTAGTACATCCGCCCCAATACATTTTAACACTTTAAAATAAGGCATTTTATATTCACAATCCAATCCACTAAGTTTAACCACAAGTGTGGTTGCGTAGAATGACTCATTCACGCCTGTGGTCCACAAAGCCAGGTATCCCACTCAGTTAGCCCTATCCTCCTCGTGCACTGCCCGGTCCGTCGTTGCCGTTGTCTACAAACAGTACGTATGCAGTAAGGCTACAGTAGGCAATATTTGCAGCAGTCTGAGTCTCTATCTGTCATTCAGCTCTGTTTCGTCTCGCTCTGGGAGGCCAACCTTTCAGCATTTCCAACGATGTGCCTCGGAAAAGCTGTTTCCAGGGCAACCGGGGTACCAAATACTCTCCCAGAGGGTTCTCGCTGGTGCGTCCTTTGTTTACACTTTTCATATCATTGTGGGGCATGTGGGCTTCAATAAACAAACACGAATGTGGCCAAGACTGAACAGTGTGTCAAACGCGACAGCTTCACTCCTTTTATCACTTTTGCAACATTAAATACCTATAAAAATCTATTTAAAAAAGTGTGAAACGCAGGGTATACTAAATCATGTCTTTGGTAGACTTCTAGAAAATAATAATTTAAAAAAGGGGGGCGATGGGAAACCGTTGCCTAATCCAGTAAGCAGAGTAAATGTATGAAGTTAATCACAAAACTTAAACGCAGCAGCACTAGTTACACAGGACTCAAGGGCTCTCCTAAAAATGTCAGCAGTGTCAGCACATTTTTGTACGTAACAAATTCTTACGTAACGTAACAATCAGCTTTCTCTAATTGGTTTGCGTTGATTACCTCGCTTGTTTATTGGATTTATTGAGAACCAACTCACGTTCGGCACTTTTGGCATTTGCGCTTGCGCGTCAGAAAACCGGGAGCTGTCCAAGTGCTGAAATGAGAAAAAGGCGTTCCACTCCCCATTCCTCAACAGAGGCTTTCCTCTCCTCACAAGTCACAAATGGTTTCTTCTCCTACGGATTTTTTGGCTTCAACAATAAATGAGAGCGACCACAGTCACGATGAAGAGTTTTAGCGTAGCACTTCTGAGAGAAAACAGCGGAAGAGACTTCTATAAAACAAAACTATGATCCGCGGCTTCACTGGGGAATGCCTCCCACGTTTTTGTGTGACACGAAAAGAGCCAAAAAACAAACGCGACTCCCTCAGAGACAAGCACCAATCTGGATTATTTGTTTGACCAATGTCAACATACGGACGAAATAAGGACGCGAGCGCACAAGAAAAGCACCAGGAATGAATCGTTCTTTAATCAAGGTTTTGGCTTTATTTACTTATCTAATGGAGCCGAGCAACTTCAGGTAAATCAGCTATTGCATTTTAAAAACATAATAATTCGTTTTGTTAATTTACAACATGCACGTTTTCCCATTTCTTGTCACAATAATGCCCCTAAAGTGCGTAAATCATTTTGCATCTACTTTTCAGTGCGCTTTACGCACGCACTTTTCTTTTGTCAATGTAGACTGGTTTTGCTGCGTATCATTTTGATGCCACACGCAGCTTGGTTTTCTGTAGGTAAAAGGAGTCGTAACCAAACTGTCCAAACTATGCGCGCCTTTCGACCGCTTCGGGTTACGTGGGTCTCATCACCTTTGTGTGTTTCAGAGTTGTGGAAGCTAAGGAGCACGACCCCAGGTCCTCGTCAAACCTGTCTCCATCCGACTTTCTCGACTCGCTCATGGGCCGTACATCCGGCTACGACGCACGAATCAGACCCAATTTTAAAGGTTGGTCAGTCATACCATTAATTTAATTTACCCATATGCACAAAATCACTACCTTTGACCTACATTGGATAAAAATGCTGAAGCTGCCCTTTTTGCATCACTTTTCTTTTCTCTCATTGGACAGAAAAACCCTTCAAATGATGTAAGGACACTTATGTGGCTGTTGCTTGGATACTGTGTTGCCACTCAATTGATAAGCACAATCAATCAGCTCTGAATTGATTTCTTGAAATTAAACATATTTTCCCTCATATGCAGTATTGTTCCCTTAACCAAACCATATGACATTACTTAAAATAAGTCAGGTGGCTGGGTGGCACTGGCAGTAGACAGGATGCCACCATGAAAGGCTAAATGACAAATGGTGCCCCCATGGCAAGGCTGCAGGCTACTGACTTGTTGTCATGTTGTGAAGCTGGTGAACATGCACAGCATCTGTCAGTGGGTATGGAGCTAAGAGACTCGGAGTAGATGGTCCAGATCACATTCTGGGCAGGGTCACTGTGATGCATACATTAGGTGAAAAAATACTTTCTACAATGTGGAGATATGGTGGAAAATGGAACTTGATCATTTGTTTATTGTACTACACATAACCGAATAAATAATAATAATAATAATAATAATAATAATAATAATAATAATAATAATAATAATAATAATAATAATAATAATAATGCATTATTATTATTATCTTATTATTATTATTATTATTATTATTATTATTATTTATTTCATTATAAACAACCAAACTTTATGAGAGACGTTTATTTATTAGTGCATTTTAATGATGGTATTGTTAGGACTGAAAATATCTGCATGGATCAACTTTTTGGAAGTAAGTTTAACAGTTTTTGGGCCACATTTGCAACTTTTTAAGCAGATGAAGCACTCCTTGCGCTGTACTAATGTGGCACCCTACAGTGAGAGAAAAAACACACCGAATGTTCCCGTGGAGATGTAAACAGATGACAGTCATACCTGGAAGCTGGTTGGTACTTCCGAAGGGTGACCTACATTTCTTGTGCTGACTTTGTTCAGAGTTCCTTCACTCCTTTTTATTGCTCTGCCTCAGCTCTAACGTGTCGTAGCTACCTACTGACAAACAGAGGCAAATATTAACACTGAGCTTCATGCAGTATTGATGAGGAAAAAGCAGAGGAAGGGTTTAGAACTCCAGTCCTCAGACGAGAGAGTACAAAGGTTGCTTTGACTTGAAATGACTTAACACATTTCAAGGCTCAGGCGAAGTTGAAGTTACACTTATGTATACATTTGAGCATGGATGTGTGCATATTTTGCCACTCAAGCATAATATGTAGCTTTAATATTGTATTCGTTTACGCCAGCTTGTGTGTCAAAATGTTAAATGAGGATTGTTTGACTTGTAACTTTAGGCCATTGACCATAAACCATCTTGATTTAAGTCACTACCTTCAACTAACATATTGTGTAAAATGTAAATAGTAATATATTTGTGCATACATTCAAATTTTTTCATTTTCATCTCCACTATAACACTGGATTGCATAACCTTGAAACAAGGTGTAATACTGAGAGTGGAACGTGTGACTCTCAAATGTGATTGTTTTTTATTTGATTTTAGTTTTTTTTTTAATGTATTATTATTATTATTATTATTATTATTATTATTATTATTATTATTATTATTATTATTATTATTATTATTTTTAATGTATTTACCTGTGCTTGTTTTGTACTCTGCGGCGGACTTTGGAGACTTTGTGTTGGTAAAATGTGCTATGCTGGATTGGATTTTACAATCCTACTGCTACTTCAAATGTATGTTTTAAGTGTACAAAAAACAGTCTTGTAATAATGTACTTAACAAGTACACATAGCATTTACGTTTTGTTATCTGGTAAATGCAAATTGTAACCAAGCCGGTCGTTCTTGAGACTCTCCTTTCATGTCATTGTCATGTCCACTCCACAGGTCTCCCTGTAAACATTACATGCAATATTTTTATCAACAGTTTTGGCTCGGTCACTGAGACCACGATGGTGAGTGCGCTGGGACTCTTGGGCTAATTCTTCTTGTCTCGTGTCTTGTGTCGCAAACTGCAGGTCCACCAGTTAATGTCACCTGCAACATATTTATCAACAGCTTTGGTTCTATAGCAGAAACTACAATGGTGAGTTGGGTGCTCTGCTCTGGAGTTAAGGCTAAATCATGTGCTATCATGTGTATCCATTTTCATGTATCTAGTCATATGAAAGCTTATTGGTGGCACCAAAAATTGCATATTTATATAGGTTGAAGTATACTTTGTTGATCCCGTCGTAGGGTCTTTTATCCTTTGCATTTGACCCATCCTTCTGTGTTGCTAAGGCGACCACAGTCAGAAGCAGCAGCTCCTGGGGGTCAATCTCCAGATGTTGCACTAAGCTTGGTCAGGACTGTAATATATATATATAAGTATTACATGCAAGTCTGAAGTATTGTGAGGTATAAAAAGCATTCGGTTGTAATGGTTTATTGATTAATTAAACTAATCTTGTTTTGGATTTAATTCCTATTGTATTGTTAGCAGTATGGTAAAGAGTAAAGAGTAAAGAGTAAAAATATGTAGATTTATGAGGAATGAGCTCTAGTTATAGTATTTACTTTTGTTTATTTTGCTAAATAATAGTTAGGAGTTTACTAGAGCTCATTTCCACAGCGAAGAATATGTTTTAGTTCATCTTTATCATTGCAAGAAAGGATTAGTGCATTGACAGAGTGTTTTTATTTAACACCTTTTCTTCTTTTATGTCATTTGCTTAAGATATACTTTTGCACAGGACAGCTTGTTCCAGATCCACATCCTCTGCATCAGAAGCAGTTAATTAATTGTGCGTGGCAGATTAAGTGACGTGCAAATTGCCATAAGCGCACAAAAATAAAACCTGCGCCTCTATTGAAACTAATCCTGATCAAAGGCTTTCTAATGAGCGATAATAACACTTTATAAATGGAGGATCTTCATTGGCCCTGGGGATTGGTGGATCTGGAGATTGCCAATAAATGACACAGTTTTAGACATGGCTGCTGCAGGTGTTTTGGGACCACCAATAAACTGTTGAAATGTCAAACTACATACAGGCTTCTCATCATTGTGACAAATCAATGATGACATGCGAGTGAGTGTTGTTGACATGCAGCTTACTACTGACTGCACTGTCAAAAGTGACCCCATTAGCCCTATAGTATGAATGTATAATTTACTCACTGTAATGGATCTCACACAGTGACCAATTAGAAATGCATGGTTATTTTTTACTGAAAAGATTATTAATATATTTCAAGAATGTTTTATCAGATATTTGAGCCAAAGCATGAACACAACTGCAGTGTTTGAAATGCAGTAACTGAGATGAAGAAGAATTGACTGATCCCAACAGCAACAAATTCTCAACCAAGGCTTCCTTTGATGAAATATTTAGAAGGGAGTAGGGGACGTGATGCTTTTAAGTGAGCCCCACTTCAGCCGAAAATACATAGAATGCTTCCTCTTTTGCCATACAGTTAAATATCATATTGTTTAACCCTTTTTCGGATATAATCTAGGAAGAGAACGATTTGAAACTAACATTTTCATAATGCATAAATTCATAGTTTTTGAAAGCAACTGACTTGCCTTAAGAAGCCTTGGGAATCTTACACTCAAAATACTCCCAAGCTTCAAGTTGTTTTTTAATAAGTTAGGTATAGTCAGGCTTTTTACAGTATAAGTATTTAATGTTTATTTCTCCATCTGTTGTGTACATGTCTTAAGGTGTCTTGTGTGTCCCAGTGAAAGTGACATAACACACATATCTTGTCTGCAGCATGCCATCTCATCTGCCAGACCACTGCTCACAGAACGCTCACGTCTCCTTGTCATCTCCACAGGATTATCGAGTGAACATCTTTTTGCGGCAGAAGTGGAACGACCCTCGCCTGGCGTACAGCAAATACCCTGACTCCTCCCTAGACTTAGACCCCTCCATGTTGGACTCCATATGGAAGCCCGACCTCTTCTTCGCCAACGAGAAAGGGGCCAACTTCCACGACGTCACCACGGACAACAAGCTGCTCCGGATCTTCAAGGATGGCACTGTCCTCTACAGCATCAGGTGAAGAAGAGCTGCAGATAAGAAATAATGAGAATTCACATATGATATTCAGATTGGGGAATAAATAGGATGGTGATATATTGAATCCAAAGCGTGGATGTAGAGATTACCCCAGGACATGTTCGTTTATTGCTTTTTTACATTCTTTCTCGCGCACACCAAAGAGTGTCAATCTAAAAGGATAGCATTTAAATTGAAATGATCCGATTAAGATCAGTCCTTTGAAACAGCAGTGAGGTACTATACCATACAATGCCCTGTGTAATGTAAAGAGCTTCAAATTACAAGAGAGCAAGATAATGAACGCGGTTGAGAATCAAAGGTAAAGATGAAAATGGTTAGTGTGTATGAACTTCATTTGAGGTATCAAACTTAGATGTGAAAATGGAGGGCTCATCATAACGTTAAATAATTGATAAGATTTCAAAGGTAGTCATCTGGACAATATTTTTTATTTTTTCATCTAGACATTTCGCCTGCCTTCCAAAAAGCAAAATCCCATCAATCTGACAATCAATCTTCAACATTGATGATTCAGATGGACACAGAAACTAACATGATTTTTAAAAAACTACCTTTAAAGCAGTTTCTACCATGGATCTTTCCTGAACGACTTAAAGGACTACATTGACTTTTCATAACATGAAATTTTCTATATGGTCTATGGTCTTTTTCCTGGAGCCATTTCGCCATTCACGCACCAGTGTATCCCTGCCATGCCTTTACTGCAAACCAATTATAGATGTATGATACAATTCTATCAGAACTAACTTAATATTGAGTCACACAGGTCAAGCTTAGCTGCCCAGTCCCTTAGACCCTTTTTGATAGGTATTGACCAATGCAAACTAGGGATGTCACAATGTCAAATTATTATTTTTTCATTTTAGTGATTACATTGTGACCTAAATAATCATGATTACCGATTGTCGGTGTACTTCATTCGTCCAGGAGTGTTCCATTGTAGAAAAAGATTCAGTTGTAGTCATCTACACTTGTGTTAGGGTAACAAAGAAGATTTGTTTCAGGGGAAATTGAACACATTGCAATGAATAGATAAACAGGTCAGGCTCTTATCATGAGGCTCCGCCCGGTGGGCAGGGCTCATGCAGCTCAGAGTAGGATAAATATCCAAGTTCTCAGAGCAGATCCACAGATTGATAATGACTTTTGGATGAAAGTTGAAAACGTCTTGTCCAGACGACTATAACTGAATCCTTTTCTACAACATTATTCATTAACTGAATAATCTTGACATCCTTAATGCCAACCTGTAAACAACAAGCAGTGTTCTGGCACTATAGCTCTTATAAAATTGTATATTGTGATGCCTTGAGCTTGCCTTTCAACATTCATCATTCACTTTACTTGTACTGGACATAAGATTCTGCCTGGTAATACTCATTTTTGAGTAAAACAGTACAAGATGTCCAAATTCATTTCTATAGAGCTTCACTCACTATGAATTAAATTTTCACAGCTACAAAGCCATATACGGCAGATCAATTTGGTCTCTATTTGCAGTGCCAAACAGCATCTGTGTTCATGTGTGGCGGCAGGAGCATGACACCAGCACCGAGATGAAAGGTGGTTAGCCACTTTCTCCATTCAGGGAAAAAAATGTTATAGCCAGGAGCCCAGCGAGCACAATGGATCACAGAGACAATAAGTTACAGTAATGAAAGTGTGATAGGAACCTGCTGAAGGGGATCCAACTTGATAGGTAAGAGGCTACAAGATGTGCGTGAACACAGAGATGCCCAGGCTGTAATTTGATTTTTCAAGCAAATTATTTTTTTTTTACTGCTCCACATCTCAGAAGTTTCAGGCTGAAATAAGACAATTTCACAGGAGCTGAGTGTGTTTGCATGCTGCAATAGATTGACACTTTTTCTTAAAATTCCAGGCTGACGCTAATCCTGTCCTGCCCTATGGATCTCAAGAACTTTCCCATGGATGTCCAAACGTGCACAATGCAGCTTGAAAGTTGTGAGTACTATTTGAAGGATTAAGTCAATGTATTAATGATTTTGCTGTAAATTACTTCCTTGTCTTGCAGCCTTTTATCGGGTTATATCTGTCTCTTTTTTGTTTTATTTTATTTCTTATTCATTTTCTGACCTATGGGATTATTGTTTTGTTCATGAGTTATATGCATAAATGTTTCTAGACATAGTCCAATTAGTGTTGTTTTTTTTTACTTCTTAAATGGGATTTTACTTAAAAACTGTTAATAGATGAAAGCCAACAATGTATACTACTTCATAAATGACTTCCAGACTATTGCATTGTACTGTTTACAATCACGAATTTGGACAATCATCTTCACTTTCCAGTTGGCTACACAATGAATGATTTGGTCTTCGAGTGGCTTGAGAATGGGGCCGTCCAGGTCTCTGAAGGACTCACTTTGCCTCAGTTCATCATGAGCGAGGAGAAGGAGCTGGGATACTGTACAAAGCATTACAACACCGGTAAGTGCAACACCCAAATCCACTCTCACAACCACAGCTAGTGCAAGTAGAATATCGTTTTTTTGTTTTGTTTTGTTTTCAGGCAAATTCACCTGTATAGAAGTTAATTTCCACCTGGAACGACAGATGGGCTACTACCTGATCCAGATGTACATCCCGTCACTCCTGATAGTCATCCTCTCATGGGTGTCTTTTTGGATAAACATGGACGCTGCCCCGGCCAGAGTAGCACTGGGCATCACCACTGTGTTGACAATGACCACTCAAAGCTCGGGCTCCAGAGCTTCTCTTCCAAAGGTCAAACCTGCTTTCTATTTTCCTGCAGCATAGGCCAAGCCAAAGCTGAATTAATATATATACAAAGAATTAATAAATTAGTCAGAAGCCTAAATTAAGGTTTCCTCGCACAGTGAAAAATCATTTGAAATATTTAGAAGTAGTTACTCATTTAGATGCTGGGATATTAATGAACTGAACAAGGTTTTCTCAAAACATGAATTAAAAAGGCAGGAAGACAGCTGACATTTTGATTTGCACAGTTTGCCTGTTCAGTGGGAGTTGTATTATTAATAATCACCAGTTACAATTCTAAAATGCCGAATAGGGGACGATTCTAGCTATGTTTTACAACAGCTCATTGTACGTACAGTTACACACAATTATGACATGTTGTACTAATGAAGAAATGCAGTACGGAATGATCAGAAACAGGCTTTACCTTTTTTTTTTTTTTTTTTTTTTTTTTTTTTTTTTACAGTTTCTTGAGAATCTATCTGGGAAAAGTGAAGGTTGCATAATTGTTAGGTCAACTGGTTTTACAGAAGATTCCCTGGTCATTTATCATTGGCTACATTAACAATACCGTATCTTTCATGTGTGTTGGCGACTGTTCTGCTGGTAGACAACCACCACCGCCCTTTCAAAGAGACAGCCCAAACTGCACAAAAAAGGCCAAATCCAACCGTGAATGAAAGTCTACTTCACAGCTTTGTTTACTTTGCACAAGATCTTTAGTCTGTTTACATTAGTCGCTGATAAGAGATGGTTTATTTTCGGGATTACGACAGCAGCGACTCCTGCAATTTGCGAGATGAAGCCCCCACGTTGCCGCGCTGTCATCTGATCCGAGCGCACGCCTCCTTGTTTTCCAATTATGATAAATTTCATGCAGATAGTGTCGAAGGAGGAAAGTAGGGAACTCCAGTCAGACCTTGATCATAAGTCGCTCTCTGAACACATCAGTCAGCGCAGTGAACAACAAAAGGCTTCCGTCCCATCAGAGCTCCACGCCTGACACATATGCTGATAAATATTGAAAGAAAAACATTTGAAAGACACTATTCAGACAACAGCCAAGGAACGCCCTGAGAGCCATGGAAGAGCTGAGTTGTTTTTTACCACATGCTAATCAGCTGTCATCCAAGAGGCAAGGTCAGCGGAGGATTTGAGTTACATCCTGACGAGATCCAGCCCCAAACTGCTGCCATTACTTTAAAGCATATAGGGTAGGAGTTTAAAAAAGCAACTTATCTTTTTCATGTCTTTTCCAACAAAAATAGTTAGAGGGGAATGAAAATGTATACGACAGGTGTACCAATATTTAAAGATTCATTGCTGATATGCGTGTGCTTGCAGGTCTCTTATGTAAAAGCCATTGACATCTGGATGGCTGTCTGTCTGCTCTTCGTTTTTGCGGCACTGCTTGAATACGCTGGGGTTAATTTTGTCTCCAGGCAACAGAAAGAGTTTCTGCGCTTGAGGAGAAGACAACGGCGGAATCAGAAGGTATGAGATGACTGTCCATGTCAGAAGCGTCGAGTCTCTAACCAACTTAACTGTAGGCTATTGGCAGCAAAAATGTGGTTCGTGAATGTAATTATGCTTGAAAGGCAAATATAATATGAGACTCGCTGAAAGATTGCCTTTTTATTAATCCATCAAAGAAAACGCAGTCTTTCCTAGACTGATCCACAATCCAACCGTTTTTGGTGTTACTGCATCATTATTTTACTACTCTTTTAGTTTATTTTTTTGGTTTCCTGTATAGTCTTGCTTTTGAGGTCCGAGTGTGGTTTGTTTTCTGTTTTCGCCGCCCACACCTCTGGACTTCCTTGCAAAAATGTCACTTAGCCATGTTACAACAATAAAAACAAGTAAATTAAAATCTGATGCTTGTTAAAGTGAAAAACCACTATAAAGAGGCAGGAAGTTAATAGATAAGCCATTTTAGATCAATATTGCCTTTTACTGAAGAATATATCTATATTCTTGTTACTTTCCACAGCAAGATGAGAAGTATGATATACAGTGTGTAGTAAAGATGTTAGTTTATGTTGTGAGTCAAATCGTATCAAATAGAATTTGAATTTGTACCTTGAGAGTAAGAGCTGTGTGTGCGATCTTCTCTTTCAGGATGATGACATGCATGAAGGCCGCTTTAACTTGGCCAGCTACAACATGAGCGTGCCAACCAAAGACGGCTCAGCTGTGAAGAACGCTGCTCCAGCTTCTAACCCTCCTCTGCCGCCCGCTCCCAAAGACACAGACGCCATGAAGAAGAAGTTTGTGGACCGCGCCAAAAGGATAGACACCATCTCCAGGGCCGCCTTTCCGCTGGCCTTCCTCATTTTCAATGTCTTCTACTGGGTTACCTACAAAATTATTAGATATGAGGACATACATCATAAATAGACTGATGAATATACTCAGAAGCACAAAATCAGAGACAGTTTACAAAAGGACACATGGTGGGTGTTTTTTTCAGGGATAACATTACATTTTGCAGTGTACGAGTACCTAAGACAGTATCATTCTGGAGGATGGTTTCAAGAATGAATGGCTTCAAAGACCAAAAACACTACCATATAAGTAAAGATACATAAATGAATATAAAAAATCTAAGCAATTAATTATTGTTGTGGAAATACTCAAATATAATACCCAAATTCAATGAGCCCTGCTGTGTTACAATAATCAAGCCTGACTGTATTGTAGCGCTGTATGCTACTCCCATTCAATATCTACAATTCATTTGCATATAGTTATTACATTTCGGGGTGTGCACAGTGGCAGAGTAATAATCATAAGAGATGGGCGAAATGATAATCCATTTTGGAGACCCCATCATGACCACAATTGCTAGAGTAGGTCACAGCACAGCAGACAAAGCAGAACATTTTAAACTTTTAGAATCAAGGATGTAATTGTTTTGTGGTGTCAGTATTTTCAAAGCACTTCTTCACACTTTGTATGAAACCGACAGAAGCACATGAAGTATTATTCTGGAACATTGAACAGCAGGGCACGTCTTGGGCATGGACTCAGATGAAAATCGGACGCTGCATTTTTATGAAATACCTGAAGCCTTAGATATTAAAGGTGAGATGAAGTGTTACGGGCATCTATTTTTCAGGCATCTCCTCTTGTTTGGTGGTCTATCTGATTCTTTTGATCTTTTCTACCTGTGGCCAAATATCCAAAGGTTCTCCGTATATGCTTTTATCTGTGGATAATATACTAGTCATATTCAAATGATGTCAATGCAATCAATTCAAATCAGTCAATTCCTTTGAAGGATATTCTTTTGGATCCAATTTATCAGATACACCTTAAAGGAAGAAATTCAAACTGTGAAACTGCATTACTCGACGTCGCGCCACACGACACTTCTGTACCGGTATTTTTAAAGTTTTAAACCTTTTGTAGATTTAGTCTATTCTCTATTAACTATATATATATATATATATATATATATATATATATATATATATATATATATAGTAGTATTATATATATATATATATATATATATATATATATATATATATATATATATATATATATATTTATCATGGGGGAGAGGGTAACTGTATTCAAACCTTCCCCATTAATTTCCTATGGTGTTGACTGGGAAAATGTTTCAAGATGATTTTATATTACATTGATTTGAATGAATATTGGCTCTTGCACTTCAGACTGCCTGCCAAGACGTCCTTTATATACAATGGTGTTTTAAAAGGTTGTTTTCTGACCCATACAATAAAATTGGCTGTGCACATATTGATTTTTAAATCCAGTTGTAGTGAAATATTTACAAATGCTTGATTAATGTCTAGTTTCAAATGTCATTATGATGAATGACTGGAGAATGATTAAAATAACTATTGGTCAGGCAGGTTTTCCACATATCAAATCAGCAATTGGTTGTAAGTTTGTAACACTGCATTTACAACTAGTGGGCTGAACTAAATCTTAAAAATACACAGCGGCAGACCTTAGCCCAGCACCGGTCTCCATTCATGCAGCCTGCGCGTCGCCGTGGTGACACATGCCGTAGACGACTGGGTGGCCCGCTATGACACAGATCTGATATGACAGAGAGTTTCCATAAATGCATGATAATGGCCTTCACACTGTACGCGGCCAGATCCTATGAGCCGCGGCACACGCAGACCTGTAACAGCCGACACACTGACATAGTGACAAATCGTGTTAGAATAGTTACCACCTATTGTTTCTGTGGACAAGATACTATTAATAAGAGGGTAACAGCTAATAATATGCAAATGGATTTAAATCATATTGGTGTTTGAGGCACACTGGTTTTTGTTGTACCAGATGTCCCCGTTTGGGTAAAAAGACTTGGGCGTATCAGTTTTACCGAGGATGCATGAATCACTCAATTGCTTTTTAATGGCCGAAACAAAAGGATTATAAGATAATCAATAATACTAATCCGTGTGGAAATACCATTCATTTCAGTGGCACCTCATTACATCACATTGTTATTGCTATTTTAATATGCAGGGATGCCTTTATGTAATCAAGTTTAGTAGGACGGCTTATGGGGGAAAAAAATGATTTGCTGCTTATAATTGTGTTTTGGAGGCGAGCAACTTTCTCATTCATTAGCGTTTAGAGGGGCTGCTTTGTGAGAGGACGGAGAGGGGAGAGATGAGCGTTGTCATGGTAACTGCACAGCCACTAGAAGGTCAGAGTATGAGAAAATGAATACTCTCAAGTGTAGCTTTTAGTCAGTGTAAAGTATCATCTGTTTGGTCAGTGAAAAGTTATTGAATACGAGCGAGAATAGCTTTTTCAACATCGTAGGCGCACTGATCATTGAAGACATTAACATTAAATTGTCAAGATGATGTGAACAAAGGAGGTTTACCATTATCTCAAAATCGAACCATTTTTATCATAACAAGCATCACGACTGATCAGTATTATTAAGTACTGCTGTTCAATCATAGCACATCTGCCAGTAATATTAGACCAAGAAGACTTCTGCTCTATACCTTACCAGAAAGGGGGAAACAATCCAATGTAAATGTAACGAAAAGCACACTCCATTTTTGTTTCACAATTTTGCTTTGTGGTTGCGAAACATTAAAAAGTATGTCAAGTATTTGCTAGGCTCCACAAAGATTAGAAAATGTATGCTTTTGAAATACATAGCAGATCAAACAGCAGATCCCAAAGCACTAAACCCTTCGGGACTTTTCATAAGCTTTTAAAAATATGGCTGCATATATTTTTCTTGATGTTTTCTAGCCTTATGGGATGTCTTTACATTTCTAAATAGCATACACTTAAGTATAACAGCAGTATAGACAGTGTACTGTGTATTTGGATTTCCACCACAGTATTGATGCCCACCCACAGTTTGGGTGACCCACTGACTTGACAAGCCCAAAGGAGGCCAGACCCTCTGAACCGAATCAATATGAGTGCACAGGGGCAACGGACCAGACCAGAGCACACTGTTGATTCAACGGATGTATCAAATCTACATTCATCATTACAAATGTCAAAGAAGCAATCTGCTATTCAGATGGGACTGCATTAGAGGGTCAGTCAAGGAAACCACTGGTTATTTTAACATTAACAAGACAATATGTGCTGTGATCTTGATAATCTGTTATTAATTAAATTATGAATTGTTTACTTATGCTGTCACCAATAGCTTACAATCAGGATGTAAAAATGTGATAAGACACCTACTGAATCTGTCATGCCTTTTTCCTGATGGTTGAGGTGGATTCAATAGAGAGCCTCTCACGTTTCAGAGTTAATAGAAGTTAACAGAAAATAATGCAGAGACAAATGTTATATATTTCTGTAGCGGACAAGGTAAAGGGAAATTGAATTTGTATTTTTGAAAGCCCCAGGCCAATTATGTGTGTAATTCACTGAATAGAATACGTGTCTTCTCACTTGTCACTTGAAATGAAGGTTTGGTCAGAGCGTTTATGGTAAGTGTGTAGGAGTCTCTGAAGAGATTTATTCAGGAACACAGGTAGCGTGTTTTCCATCACATTTCAGGTCCGGTCATCTAACAGCATGTCAAAGCACAGTGTAAGCTATAATTATGTTACACAAGAGTCCATCAAAGGTTGTTATGTGCACTGAAGCACAGATTCGACTGAGTTATATCTTTAAGACCTTTAGCCAACAAAATACATGTCCTTTTCTCATCTCCGCAGGGAGACGAAAAACTCTCCTTCCTCTGAGGAGGTGCAGTTCTTTTAAGTAACATTTGATGTTTGCTTGAAGGAGTGGCATTTTAAATAACAGCAAGGACAGCTGTGTGGACAACAGTTTTCATTTCAGAGCAAAACAGCTGAACCGTGAGGCGAGAGTTCCACTAAAAGCAACTCCACCCATTGCACAGCTGTGAAGCCCCCTGCCCTCCATCACTGTGTGCCTTTATTCACAACACAAATGTGAGTCCAAGGGATTGTGTCTGTTACTGAACAAGGCACACAATACAAAACATAAAACAATGCTGTGGAGCATTGGGGGTCTACAGGGACACAAACAGGAGAAGACTGGGCAGAGTGCTGTATCAGATGAAGGCTGTGAACCCCAGGGGGCAATCCAACGGAAATAGGAAGAGGCATCACACCACAGCATCAGACACAATATCCACCACATGAGGTCGTCTGAAAGAGCAACCACGCAGAGGTCAGCGAGCCAGAAATCAGGAGCAGCCTTAATACAGCTTCAATGTAAACAGCACACGAGACAAACAGTCAAAACACAGTGACACTTGAGGGATTGAGGGCGAGCTATTGCTGATGGAAGTGCTGACAGTAGCTTTTTAGCTGAACAAAGTTTTCTGCGTCTCTATGAGAGCTGCCAAATCCCCACTGAGTTGTTCTTTGAAGAAGCTTTCTGTCGACACACGGTATCTCTGCACGTCCACCAGGGGGCACAAGTTCCTTTTACTCCTCTCTACATCCTTCTGCCAGTCATCCCTGCACCTCTGGAGATCCTCCCCACGGCGAGGGTCAGGAGTGATAAAAGAGCTTATTCTTTTGTTATCATCATCCTTTTCTTTGGAAAGCATCGCAGACACACAGTCTCTCAGTGAGGTTATTTCCCTCTCCAGCAACAGAGAAAAGATGTGTGCTTCACTCTCTCCTCTGGTAGCTTTGACAGGCTCCATGGTGCATGACCCTGGGAGGTAGGCCAACAATAAGTCCAGGAATTGTAGCATCTGTAACTCACTGCACAAGAGCAAAGATTAGTCCATAACATATGCCAAATAACGAACAAGACTAGAATTCTGAAATGTTGTCCCTATACCTATGTTACCATTGTTTATGTAAAGGTTTGTAAGCATCCAGCAAAGTCGTAATCTCTTTAATATTCAATGGGATATCTCGGGGACAACTTCAAAGGCATGACAACTGTGAATCTATTAATATAAATTGAAATTGCTCTATGCAACTGCTGCATGTTATTCTGCCCATTTACCTTCTGCTGCTGCTAAATTATGGGTTTAAACCAAAACAAATGATAATGATTAAAACTGAAAAAGAAAATGAAATATATTTGTTAGTAGAGGTAGTAGAGAATACCGACATCACATACAGCCCAGAAAACTCCAAAGATATAATCATGCCTGAGTATAATGCCTCACCTGGAGTGTACCGACAGTTCTGCCTGGAAAGGGGTTATCTGATGCCAGCGGAGCAACGTAGGAGCAGATGGTCCAGCAGAATTTATCAGAAGATATTGAGGGCTCACTTCTACCCTTTTACAGCCCACTCTTTTCTGAATCCGGCCAATTATGTCACCCAGGCTGTAATCAGGAGAGTCTATGTGAACTGTCCAGTGATCCAACAGTGTCATCAAACTCAAAAAGTCCTTCAGGCTCTCATCTGAAAACAAATTGTATATTTCTATTAACACAAATTCAATGTCAAAATGGTTGCCAGAATGTACAGAATGTAGGATGAACAGATTACAGACCTACACTAACTAACACTTGTTGTCTTTGAGAACAAAAATGTGTCTGTTTGGAGTCAACTAATCATTCAATGTGTTTTGTGAATACAGTATTTTGTGATACTGAAATCGCTTGATGTTTACAACCCACAACCCATTTACCTGTCTTGAGTTCCGGCCTGGACAGTAGCTGCATTTGTATGTCATCGTGTAAATCCAGCACCACCTGACCACAGTGCAGAACGGTTGGTGTCGGGTTGCTCGCAGGGGCAAGAGCGTTTCGCGTTGGAGCGTAATGTAGCATGACATGGCACTTGACACGGCCGGAGTTCAACAAAGGTGTGAGGGCGGCCAGCGCAGTCACAGCCAGTCTGCCCGTGTTGAGATCATGGCTCGTGTCGTGGGGGGCACTATGCTGCTGCCTGCTTCTCTTGGCTGCGGGCTCCGTGCAGGAGGAGGAGGAGGCATATGAGGAGGCAGAGGGCGACATGGGGGAGGGCGTAGCTGGGCTGAGTGTGGGGAGCCAGAATTCTTGGCTCTGGGTTTGGATGGCCGCGGGTGCTGAACTCTGGCCCGTCTCTGTCAGGATGAATAAGCTCAAGCCGGACACAGGTCTGGAACACAAATAACACATCAGTAAGGATCAAATATCACATAGACAGTAAACTATCAGGGTGCAAAAAATAACGATGTGGCTGTGAAGATGAACACAAAGACATTTACTAGATTCACAGTGGTAGATGTAAAATAACTTGGTTAAAGACATCACTTTTTCCTGTATGGATTAGATGTACATTTTGACAGTAGTATATATGACAAATGCAAAGAGCAGATTCAGTAAATCCTGTACAGAGCAAAACAATAATGATATGAGTTGTGTGAAATATCCTGTTGCTGCAGGGAAGGCTGCAGCTTAACTTAGTAAACATTAAAAATATGCTTTGAGCTTTGTTAAGGCTTTGTTGACAAAGATAAGACAGTTCTTTTTGACCACCTCATTGATTTAATCCCTCTAAAGATTTCTTTGAGATAAGCTGCTGATACAGTGTAAATTGTGACTTGCAGTGAGATAACTATGCTTCAGCAGCATTTTAAGGCTTTCGTCATCATAAGTGGGGCTGATACGGTTAGCATATCAGCCCCATTATTTATTTGTGGATTTGCCACATATAGGGTTAGCTTTTCATTTATATAAAATGTGCAAATTTACCCAACATAATAAAGAAATGCCAAAAGAGTGAGAATGGTGAATTAAGACATACCGGCGGTAATTGTACTCAGAGCATTCTGTAGTTAGGATCACTCCAACAACCAGCCTGTCTCCTGTGACACGATGCCATAGCTTGTCCACTTGAGGATTCGATGACACCATTTGCTCGTCTTGCATTTTGTCATCCTCAATCTCATCCTTTGTTTCATCACAGTCCCACAGAGCGACAAGGCTTTCCTGTGCAAAAAAAATGTATATATATTGTCAGGAGTGTAAATTGGGACATCGCTGAAAGCTAAAACAGTTAAGATATTTACAACATTTAGAGTTAATTAAGACCCATACATAAAAAATTACATGCAGAATGATTATACCTAAAAAGTATTAATCTAAAGCATTTAAAAACGGCAACCCTTTAATACAAATACATTTAATACAATTAGATTTGAGACAAAGGGTGCAGAAAAGACAAGATGGTGTTTGATACAAACAATATAATGCAAGTGTATTTATAGTCAGCATGATTCATTAGCTTGACAGAAATAAAGAGCACTGCATGTCAAGTCACATCAAATATGACACCCCGTCAACATAAGTCTCACAGTGAAGTGAGATAAGTTGCTCATCACTGTTGATATGTGGATGGTATCTGTATATGACCGATATGACTATATATAATAAAAAACACTCACATATTGTTTTTATTACAATAAATGTACTTGCCTGCCCAAGCAGCCTGAGAACAGGCTTTTGTCTTGTGGTATTATTGGTAAGAGATTGCAATGACTGTTGTATAACTCTCTCTTTTGCTTTTTCTTCTTTCTGAAGTTCTTGAAGTACAGTAAACCCACTCTATAAGACAACACACATTTGAGATAAAAAAAAAAAAAGAAAATGTAAAGAAATAAGATGAAAAAAAAGGTTTTGTTTGTGGCTGCAATACCTGTAGCTGTGATTCTAAAGCTTGAATAGTGAAGAAATAATTCTCAGGTTGAACACAAGGTGGTTTCATGACTTCATCAGCAGGAACACTCTAGAAATCAGAATAAATGTAAAAAGATGTTACTATTGAAATGGAGCTAAATTGAACCAACTGACTTACAGAGTAAGAAACACCACAAAGATCTGTTAGTAAAAAATGTCCTAAAGGCTGACTTGTGGCATCTGTCTCTTTAAAAAACAGTAATATTTGATCTGTTCCAATGCCAAGAAAGTCATCCACAAGCATTGAGGTAACTTCCGACCACTCTGAAGCAACCTGAAAACAAAAGCATACATAAATTGCATCTTATGTATTTTGTTAGGGTATTTATAGTGTTTAATATTTACATACAGTGAACGTGTCTTTCCATACTGCACAGACATGGCTGTCATTGAAAGATATGACCAACAGACTGCCATTTCTCCCCGTATTGACCAGCTGAATGTCTTCTGGTTGAGTAAATGGAAGTTGGCATACATCTTTCACAACACTATTTTCAACAGAGAGAAGTTGCTGTTTGGATGTCGCAACTACTGAAGATGTTCTCAGCACATCGCCAGTCTTTACAGCTGAGAGCACCAAGAGGCAACAGGCGATCGAAATGTACGGATGAGGTAAAACCAAATTTCCATCAAACATTTGACCATCTTGAATGAAGTATCCATGTGTTTGACTTGTCACCTCCTGATCTGATTCTGTAACACTTTGCAATCCAAGAACAAATGCTCCTTTGACAAGTGGAAGTTCCCCAACAACAGTGTGTGACATGTGAATTTGCATCTGCTTGACCACTCCAGCCTGTGTGGACGTATACCAGACGTGGCCAGCGTGAGTCCACAACACTGTAGGTCCTCCAAGGATGAACACATTCCCTTCAACGTTATAGGGGAGCTTAAACTTCAAGCAAGATTCAAGTTGATTTGAGGTGCTGAGATAGAGAAGATTATAGTGGAAACCATCAGATTTCTTTGCATTTTTTACCACAAGGACACAGGGCACAATCAATCTCTTTTGAGTATGAAATACACTTTTGCACTTTATAATTTCCACGTGTGAACCTTGTGACCTGGAGATGACAGCTACTCCATTCGTTTCGTTTAGGAATAGATTGCCTTCCCTTTTAAACGATCGTCTGGAGAAAAACACTTCGCCTCTTTCGCTGTCAGTACTTTGTTTGTGAAAAGAGATTAATTGTCCACGTGATGAAACAAGGTGGTGAAAACAAGTCAGCGAGGTCAACTCTTCCATCGTGTGGCGCTGTGAAAACGTGTGACACCGAGATCCGAGCCACTAATTACTGGTAGAAAGCAGGATTGTATGTAAATATCCTTTTTGTTATAATCACTGGACGTGTGGTCGCTCTCTAAAACGTTTCACCAGCGCGCCAAGTGAAAGTTAAACACTTCCTGTTTATTATTCGCAGGGCATTCTGGGTCAGGGCTAGTTGCCGAACTGATCGTGCAGCGATGACAAGCGTTTTGTTTTTGTTGTTTAACTAAATGTAACGCTGAATTTAACAGACTGAATTTGTAAGTATAACGCCGGGATCAGAGCGTGAAACTCCACCTTTTATTTCACTTTTACTCACATGAAAAGCAGAAGAGGAGTGGCCAAGATTTGAGCCAAAATGGCAACGAGCGACGCAAGTTTCACTATTTGCACTGATTCATCTCAGCGTTAGCAGCTCGGGGCTAGCTGCTGCTGCTAGCTGCTAAAGGAACTACCTCGGCGAAGAAAACACAGAAACGGCTGAACATGGCTGAAGTTGAAGAACACACAGAGCAGGTATCGTTCAATTCTGCAAAACGCTCATTACTATACGAAGGATCTTTTATTGAAACGTTATTTTTTGCAGGACATTGAAAAGAAGATTGAGGACACGAGAGAGAGATTTAAGAACGAGTTCCTTCAAGGTGACAACGATTTAGCCAGCGATGATCCCTAAGTTCTGGACAAATTGGCTTAAAAAACGCTGATATAATTGTGTAGTTATTGTAAATGCAGATCATGACTACACTCTGCCATATTTAACTACATCATTACTTTTGATGCAGTTAAAAGCTTCATCTAAGAGAAGGGCTTAAATGTAACTACTTTAGATTGTTGCTTCCATATGCTTCTATAAACATCACGCCTATAATTTCAAATGTACCAATAGAATGGTGTTTGATAATGAATATTGATGCAAAATGTTAGAAAGTGATCGGACAGACTTTAGTTGCCATGTTAATTAGAGTCATGTGATCATTTCAGATTCAGATGAGAAGTACGACTCCAGAGACGTGGACAGACTTCAGACAGACGATGCTTTGGTGGAGGGTTACCTGACATGGAGGCTCTACAATGTGGATGATGCTCTGAAAATGATAGATGAAAGTCTACAGTGGAGAAAGGAGTTTGGGCTGAATGGTATGATGTGTCTGTTTTTATAAAAAGTGAATATTTTCAAAACTAATACTTGAGAAGGTAACTTGGCCAGCTCTCTGAAGTTCACTGAATTCAGATGAGTTTTACATTTAAACGAGTTTTTTATTTAAACAAATTGAGAGCTCCCAAGAACATTAAAAGTTTATACAAATATGAACATAAGAAGTTGGATTATGACATTTCCTTAATTTAAATTTAAATTCTGAAAACCTGACAAATAGCTGAGTAAATAATGTTTTGTCCAAGTAATGACTAATAACATAAATATGTTACGTTTCAGATCTTACTGAAAGCAGTATTCCCAGGTGGATGTTTGAGACTGGTGCTGTCTACCTCCACGGATATGACAAAGAGGGAAACAAACTTTGTAAGTACTTTTTGGGCCAATTATTACATAATTACAAATGCAAATGAATTAGCTATGTACGTATTACTTCTTTGTTAGTTTGGTTCAAAGTGAAGCTGCATGTGAAGGATGCAAAAACCATCTTGGACAAGAAGAAGTATGTGGCCTTCTGGTTGGAGAGGTATGCCAAGAAGGAGCCAGGCATGCCTCTTACTGTTGTGTTTGACATGACAGACTCTGGCATCAGCAATATAGTAAGTGCTTGAAATGACACATCATAAGCAGCTGTTTCACAAACGAACTTACTCATCAGAAAGACTTTGTGATTCGTTATACCAGAGGTTTTATAGCTTCAGTTGTATTTCACTTTGGAGATTAAAGTAACCTTTAAATCTCCTTGGTCAAATCGAGTGAGTGGACCGTCTAATCCATAAATACACTGTTAGCTTCTTCCCGGGCGGCATGCGGAAGGCTTTTGGCAGTGTGCACAAAGCAAGAGTTAGAAAGTAGGCAAAAAATATAATTGAAAAACAGAGATGGTATAATTGTTTACTAAGGATCACGTCTATAGCGGCTCCATGAAGGTGCCAAACCACTGCTTAAGACTTGAACAGAGCTAGCCTGTATGATCTCATTAAAGCTTGGATGTGAGGTTGCTGCATAGCAATGAGGCTTCTAGCCAATTATGGAGCTAAGCCAGGATAGAGAGGCTGTACCCATTGACATATCTACTGTTTGTCTGCTGCTTCTAATTAGCATAGAGCAGTGACATTGGCATTTATCACATGGAACATTAGAGATAGTTAAAGTGACACTTATATTCTACTGATTTAATATGTAACATTGCATTCACGTTCTCCTTGCGTTTCAGGACATGGATTTTGTGAAATACATCATCAACTGCTTTAAGATATATTATCCCAAATTTTTAGGTATGTACCATGTACTGTATAAACGATCGACCACCACACCATCAAGACATTTCTATTTTATATACGTTATAAATATGTATTCTTCTATCCAGCCAAAATGATACTTGTGGATATGCCCTGGATTATGAATGGTCAGCCCCTAGCTCAGAGCCACATTTTTAGTCAGACAAGTTTTTCTTTTGTTTTTAAGTAGTTAACTTGTTTTCTCAGCTGCTTGGAAGATTGTAAAGTCATGGTTGGGACCTGAAGCCATCAGCAAACTCAGATTTGCATCAAAATCTGAGATCCAGAATTTTATAAACCCGGAGTATCTGCCGCCTTCTTTGGGTGGAATGGTATGTTGATGTAGAATTGAAAAAATGTATAGACTTTTATTAACAGACATATTAAAGACATTATTAACATAATTTCTTTGGTCTGTGTATAATCCTGCAATGTCTTCTTCTTTTCGTTCCAGGATACATTTCAGTATAGTTACCCTCCTCTTCCTGACGATGATTTTCAAACACCTATTTGTGACAATGGTCCAATTATCAGTGAGGAAGAAACGGAGAGTAAAGAGGGAGAATTGGATGTCAAAGATGCTCTGGAATCCAGCTTCAACTCAGAGGTTGTTGTAAAACCCAAAAAGGTACATTTTACTTTTTGTTTTCCTACTAGATGTCCTTTTAGACCCTTGTTTGGCCAGTGTAAGGATAAGTAGCTTTCCCCTATTTTTAGTATTAAAAAGTGTTTACACTGTCTGTCCTTCAGAGTTGTTGCATTACAGACTCTTTCCACATAAAGGTTGTTTTGTCAATTGCTGACGGTTTCTCTGCTGTTTCTTGTGGTTCCTCTGCGATGTTTCCCCCCATAACAGCAGCACATAGCTAACGGGGTAAGACTCCTGCTAGGGTTCAGTGTGAACTGTCAACCACCCACACGCTCCAGTGCCACCAAACTGCATCCCAGTTGAAGTTGGAACTGTAGGTTATGTCAAAGAATCCGCTCACTCCCTGCAGCAAGCACTTCATAATCTTTTTAGCTTCTTTTCTTGCCAGGGGCATGCAGGGAAGGCTTGCTTTTGAGACGATGTGTGGTATAAAGAGGATACTCCCGAGCACACGGGTGGCAGAGAATGTTGTTATCATCTTTTAAACATTCTGAACTGATTTGTACTTTACTTTTTGGTAATTCATATATTTAATTTATCACTAGGAAGTGTATTCCTTCCGAGGGTTCATTTACAGTGTGCACCATTATTTTATTGAACTTTATCAGTGAACAACATCTCTTGCTCACCCAAAGCTACATCCATATAACAAGGCTTTTATTGTTAAGGACCAAACATTAGTCAGCATGCGCAACAGACTTGGATTTACAAAGAGTGGCCCAATTGTTGGCTCCAGCTCTAATCTTGTGTAGCAAGTATCCTGAAGGATTTTCTACTGAACGTAGCAGAGTGGTAAAAACAAGTCTTGTTGGCTGAATTGTAACCAGTCAGCTCATGATAGTGTTAACTTGACTCCAAACCAGGTAAAATGAAGTCACTCACAGATGAAATACTTTGGTCGCTCTGTATGCACTTGAAGCCTGTTTGAATGCATTCCACTACGCTCTGCTTCATGCCTCTGATCCGTCTTTGTCTAAACCAACAAGTCACAGCGCTTACCACCGCCACCACCCATAACGGTCCCTGCACTCCTGGATTCCATTATAGCCATGAGGGAGGCTAATTCACTTTCTCTTTGTTTTCAAACAAGGGTTGGAGGTGGTAAGAAGATATCTGCAGATGCAGTCCTGAACTTTAAAGTAAAGTTCTGACCAACCCTGGACACATCCGCAACAGAACATTTCAATACTTGTATTCATTCTTTTATGAATACAGGTTAGCCTATTGAGACTTAATGTCTCATTTTCAAGATGGACCTGTTGACTATAAAACGGTTACACACATAAACATATATAACAACAGAAAAAAATTGCACTAAATCATATTTTACACAAATTGTGTAAGCATGCCGTTAAGTATAATACTACCATGACCTCCTTAAGTATTTCAACACAAACAGAACAACTGTAAAAAGTGTTCGATTTCAACAGTGTGGAAGCACATTTAACCTCACACTACTAACATAGTGTTTAGTGGCCTTGTTATATTGAGCACATTTTATTGACCTTTAGAACTAAAGCACTAACTCCCATGTTCACAATTAATAATTTACAACCTGTGCCTTGTGTTTTAAACATTTGCATCAGAGCAATTCTGAAGGTATTGTCTTCAGTGTCTAAAACGTAAACATGTTTTTGTCCTGTTTTGTACACGTCTATGTATCTGTGATAGGTTACTTTATTCCAAGTGCTTATTTTTAATAGTTTTTTTATCAGATGAATGTCCTTTTTAAGTTTTTCTTTTAATTTTGTATGCTTTATTATGTATTGTAAAGCCAATCATTTTTCAACTACAGCACTGTCAATTTCAAATCTGTATGAAACACTCCACTATTTAAAACTTGAAAATTTTATACTAACATTTTTACTTTGTCGTGTGTTAAACCTGCTCTCAAGATGAATAAATGGCAACATTTTCATCAGCAGTTGATATCTCTTGAAGTCTTCATTGTGGCACTTGGTTGACAGAGCATTAAATTAAGCTGACATGTTGTGCTTCTTATCACAGTAAATGACACACTTGCTGCCTGAGTCACAAATGTCCCCATCACATGCTGCACACACTCAACTTTGGCCCCCATTTTTTCTTAAATAATTTTTTCTGTATTAAGCTCAAGCCCACCATCCTTGACCTTAGTGTTCCTCTAATTACACAAAACCACACTTTCCCAACCATTTCCTCATTTGTGATAAGTCAGCTGTTAAGTCTTATGGTGTGTCTTTGTCGGTGCTGGGTCAAAGTTGATGGCTCTGTGGGAATATGAAAGAGATCACATGAGCCACGTTTAAAAGGTTGTCAGCAGGGTCTCAAGTTTCTCTTGAAAAGTCACATGGGTTGTTTTGACATAGTGTCATGTTTTGCAGTAATATTGGATGATTTGAGGACAATGGTACAGGGTATTATGACAGCTGTATCTGCAAAGTTCTAAGGAAAGATTTCATTATGATAAAAACAGTACTTTTTAATTGTATTCCCATGAATCAGAAATTACTCAGCAAATCATCTTTTACTTTGCTTGCTTAAAGAGAAAAGTCACACGCTGCGGTTTTGAAAAGAGCAGATTAGGTCATCCTGATTGCGTTATCAGTACAGTGAGTGATTAATTTGTCTTTGCCGTTGCAGGTGAACTTTGTAGAGGACAGTCTGAGATCAGAGGAAGGCGGAGACACAAACGCCAGAACCAGAGGAGCCAGGAAACCAGTGACCACCTTTAAAGGCCCTCTGCTGGACGTTAGGTATTGTCCATGAATCGCCTCTGTCTCAGATTGAAAGAAGCCTAGTTGTCCTGTATATAGTGACAACTTGCTGCTGCTTATTACAATAATTTATGAATATTTTTGAACATTGAGAGTTTTGATTTTATTTTAATTGCCTTGTGACTATTGACAGAAATTTCAGCACATATTGGATGAAAGCCAAAAGCCGTTATTGATGTGTTTGTACCATTATAGCTCAATGGGTCGATCACTTGTGTGCAGGCATTAGGAGTACAACTCAATCAATTGTTCATTGAGTAGAAAGGTGGTGCCTGTGTTAATGATTAACAGAGATACAGTAATGAGAGTCTTACTTCAGCTCCTGTCTTCTGTTGAACATCGTGTTTTGAAATGAGTAGAAATCAGAACAAGCATTGTATTAGGATGCCATAGCTTGAAGTAAAGTCATAGCAGAGCAAGCATTCAGTCCGTCTTAATTCGCATGGTCAGAAAGAGTGTCCGTAGAGTTATGTTTTGAAGGACTAATAGCTTTGATGTGAGGATTTTCACTGCGCTGAGCTGTGAGTTCTAGTGATAAACAGATTTAAATGAGCCTTAAATGCAATTATGTTTGGGAACTGTGCTCGCTTTAATTCAGGACTGGGGGCTTCTGCAAAGAGAGGGGGCTTTGATCTTGTGTTTGCCAGAGGTTTGGAGCGCCTAGAGACTGACTGAGCTCCAGCAAAAGCCGGCCTCTACAGCTGTTTAAAACCGACCAAGAAAAAGTAGGGGGAATAGGTTTGTTCTTGGCGGTTTGACTCTATGAATCAGAGCCAGGTTACATCAAGGAGACTCACTGGGTATTGTTGTAACCTATTTGTGTGTTTCGTCTAACTAGACTTAATGCCAAATACTTTGAAATAGCAAAAATATGGACTATAGTCAAACTGTTACAAATCTGATTAGGGATGCCTTGAACAGGATTACTACGGATAATGTGGCCTGGGGATATAAGGCCAAAAACCAAACAGGGCAATGGCTTTGGTAGAATGTGTTCTAAACTGTGGCTTCGAATTGCTTCATATGCGTAGGTCAAAAGAAAAAACCATGTCAAATAAGGAACACAGGATATAATACTTTGCATTGTTGAATGTGTTTACATCTTCTCCTAATCACACTAGATGGATAACCCTATTTCCTTTGACTTTAAATACTAAATAAACCCCTTGTGTTCCAGGATAAACACAAATCCTATAAATGTGCCACATATCCTGTATGTGCAAATGTCAGACCAATCTGTATTTATTTATTTATCATTACCTAAATCCAGATTAAATTTAGATTCATTAGGGCCTAAACCTATAAATTAAGCTCATAACGTTTATTCACAGTCCTGCAGAGGAGCTCCGTTTTGGATCCGGAGATACAGAAAAGAAAAGCCTCATTATTTTGAGCAATGTGACCAAAAATCAAGTGGCCTTTAAGGTGGGTGTTGAGGCTCTAAATTAAATATTCCAGAGACAAACTACTGAATTGGCTTCTTTTATGCCATAGGTGCGGACCACTGCCCCAGAGAAGTACAGAGTGAAGCCCAGCAGCAGCAGCTGTGAGCCCGGAGCCTCGGTGGAGATAGTGGTGTCCTTACATGGAGGTAAGGCTCTTAACTCTGCACTCCATTATGCACTCAGGACATACTCAATTACCTTTCTGAAGTGCTCACAGCCTTTTTATGCTTGACATACACATTTTACGACAGATAAAGGGGCATCTCTTGTTTTTCACAAAACAAACCATCAAACAGCCGACAGTGTACTGAGTTCAAACATGTTGTGGTTCTGACCACTGATGTGTCAGCAGTGGGTTATGCGCTGCTACTTATAGCTCAGTAACCTCAGTGCTGCTGCCTAGTTTAAGAATGTTTTTGTTTTTTCTACAATATGTTGGTGGTCAGTGTAACTACCTGAGTTATGTGCCAATTATAATGATTATTATTCAATTGTTCTTGTTTTAATATTCTAACAAGCACCCATGTTTTCTGCTTTCTCTCAACAATCTCTTCAATATTTGCGATTTGTTGATTCGCAGGGTCCCAGGCCTCCCCTCAAGACAGATTTCTCATTATGGCTGCTGAGATGGACAATGTGAGCTCACAAGAACTCGCACAGTTTTGGAAAGAAGTACAAAAATCGAAGATCATGGAGCACAGGTACAGCGGGCTTTGATTTAATTGAGTATTTCCGTACTTGTGAGTAAAGACACATCCAATTATCTGACCCACAGGTTGCGCTGTCATGTCTTGGAGGGTTTTAAAACGCCTCTAAATCCTCCCAGAGACTGCACAATGGAGCCCTTTAGCAGTGGACAGCCAGAATTCGGCACAACGGTAGATAACGTCCCTTCTGTTTTTACATACTGTATTTGGACTAAAAGGCAATTGAATGTATTGATATTGCTTTTTTTAAGTGAATTGCATTTTCTTTCTGTATCTCTAAATTATGAATACAGGCTTTGGATGACAACTTTTTAACTTATTCAACAGTAAGTTTGTAGAGTAGCTGTGGCATGTAGATGGTTTATATGTGGCTTATAGTTGAATTAAATTGTTATAGAGGCATTAGGTTGTTGTGCTCTCCCCCCCCTAAATAAAGTACTCTAAATGTCTGTTCACGTTACTAACAGTAAATTACAATTATGCTCATTGTTTCTTTCCTATCACCAGCTCATGAGAGTGATGGCAGCTAACCAGCGGATGGAGCTGAAGCTGAACACGTGTCTCTGGGTGCAGAAGGTCCTGGTGGGGCTGGTGTTGATCCTGGTGGTACTAAACCTGCTCTGTCTGCACCTCCTTGGCACCGTTCAGCAGCAGCCATCTTGACCTTGGTGAAACCTGCGAATAGATGGGTCTCCTTCAGAGTCTGGACTGTAAGTGAGGCCACCTGAAGAAGGTTGTTCTGTCCTGGGAGAAGTCGAGCTGCTCCGCCTTCGCAGCTGTCCCCACAGACTGTTGCCATAGCGAGGAGGACTGTAGGGACTTGTTATGGAGCTACTGCGCAAAGATTTGTCTTTTCAGGCACTTGAGCGTAATTTACAACCTAACATTGTAAAATCATTAAGCTATTCTCAAGCCTAATCAAAGGAGGAAAATGTATTTATTTCTTATGTTACATTATGTTTCAAAGATTAGCTATTTTTACGATTCAACTGTACACTTTTATATGATGCTAACTACAGTACAAAATAAACTCTTTTTATTAAGCCGTACACCTCCGAGTATTTTCAGCTGATATTCACGTCACTGTGGTGCATCACTTTAATAAGCTCTCATTAGTACAGTGGCGTGTAATTGAAAACATTGCCATGTGCGACCTTACCAAACCTCTCCACATCAAAACCAAGCACTCTCAGGAGATCTCTGTCAACAATCTTCTCCATTTGTTTTAATTACCCAGACTCCAGCTAACTAAAAATACCAAACCAATTACTGCAGATTACAAGGACAGCACAACCCACTTGTAGTTTAGTAAGAGGAAACAGTATCTATAACTAGATCCAATCCCAGAGCAATTGGGATATGAGTAAAATGTATTTATGTACTCTTCTTCATCAGTTGTTTGGTGTCTGCGTTCATGACTGATCACAGTAGGTGGTAGTGTTCACAATTAGTGGCTAATTAGAAAGGATTATCTAGCTCAAAGACGCGTTATTGAACTTTTTAAGAAGCAAACTTTGAGTCATCCATCCATTTCTTATTTCTGTTTGCTGCAGCCCGCATATGACCGCTTTGAGGGGGAAAAGCACAATGTAAATACACTTTATTAATAATAATAATAATATGAACCTTTTAGAGAAAACAAAAGTGGCTAGCAGCACAGAAAATCAAACCTGCAACCTTACCCTCTAAAGATAAGCTGGCTAACTGCTCTGCTGCTTTAGTTTCTTCTACATACTATATATTTTATAATGCATTTTTTAAATTATGGGTATTTCCAGAAAGTGTAAGTTGTATATCTGTTTTCAGTCATCGTCATTGAGCTTTGAATTGCGTCACAAGATCATGAGAATATTTCAGGAAATACCCAAGTAGGCCCCAAGTAAAACAGTCAGCAGTTCAGTTACCGGAAAAGCATGGCACACTTGCAAGCATTTAAACAGTTTCCAGTAAAACTTGTCCCACCCGATTGTCCTCATGTCTCAATTACAGGTAGATAACGTTTAGTGTCTGGTTCAAACGCAAAAATAAAATGCAGGTCTTTTCTGTTAAAAGCCTGTGGGGCAATGTTCCGAATGGGGCTATGATTTAGTCTGGTGACAAAGTGGATCAATGAAAGTTAATGAGTGGTTACATTTAATAAGAAAAGTGTGGGTTGCACATCTGTTGACACTGCCATTAAGAAGCACACATCCTATTGTCTGTGTCATTGTTAACATGATGACTTGGCTTGCATTGCTTTTAATGTGTTAGAGATTTTCCTCATATATGAGACGCCTCCAGGTCAAAGGTCAGTGAGTCTATGGGGAGCTGTTCTTCAGACTTTATTGTTGCCACTGGCGCCTCTGGGTCCGCAACATGCAGTATTCATGGGTGCTGTGTGACTTTTTACATTACATTACATTACATTAGTCCTTGAAATGCTTTAAAGAACTACATTTCTCATTTTCTCTCTGCAATGGTGTTTCCATTTTTTCAAAGTTTTCCACTGATTTTGTTTCAGGGCAAAGGCTGTTAAATATTTAATATATATTCCCCTGTAGTTGTTTACCGATAGCCAAGATGCAATACCAACAAGAATTAAGGTGGTCAAAAAAAACAACAGGAAGGTCATTTTTAGAATGATTTGGATCTTTATCAGAACGATAGTATAAGACCACATAGTAACATAAAGAAAGTACTAGTACTTTGCATTTAATGTTGTTTAAAAAGAGCCTTTTTAATCATCACTGTGGCATCAAATTCGACATTCCTTAGTATCAAAATCTAGTTAGAAATTTTGACATCGTGACAACAATAACAATAATATATTTATAATGTTTGAAATGTTTGTACTCACATTTTATCAGCAGGTAGCTTAATTAAGTTAAACATGTTGCAATTTCATTTCAGCCTCTACATAAACAAGCACTAAACCAAGGCTAGGATGTGTTGCTTAGTCTCTTGTATTGTACGGCTGCACAAGTGCGCCCCCTGTTGACCTTAAAGTGAAACTCAGGTGTGAGGCAGTAGTCTATTTATTTCAGATTTAATCCTCCTTGGCTCTGTTTGGTGTAGGAGGTAATCCTTGAGTTCATTAGGAAGTTGCAGGTCTCTGATCTCAGACAGTCTGCTCTTGCCCACAGTTTTCCTGATGGTCACTCGGCACAGCCTCATCAAGGAGCACTCTTCTGCACACAAGACAAGCCATTTCTATTACAACCAAGTATGTACAAAAAAATGAAAATAAAATAAATTGTTAATTAATAGGGGATAGTTACATTCAATAAGAGTATTGATATATTTCTAAAACGTACAGGTAAACAACTGCAGTAGAGACCCAAGGAATTAAGAGACGTAAACGTTTTTGGTCCAATATATAGCTCTGAAGTAAAAAATCTTTGTACTTCATTTCTGATACTGTCAAAAGTACTAGGTGTCATTTCTGTGCTTTAATTTTTTTACTATTTCCGTTCATTACAAATGTATTACAATGCAGTGTGGAATAATATATTTTTTAATCTGCTTGAAGACAAACGGGTAATGTCACCAAGTCAAGTTACAGGTCAGATCTGTGGAGGGGCGACCCAACTCCGAGTAAGTGGTTTTTTCAAGATAAATATTCCAGGATAAGCAATAACATCTCCATAAAGACAAGCTGGATACTTCACCAGAAATGTTACAAAATGGATGCTTAAATAAAATTAAACAAGTTAAAACTAAGAATGTCCAATTGAATTTAGTATAAGAAAAAATATATTGTTGTGCATAATAAAATGATCAAATCAATGAATTCAAGCCATTTTAGCTTTTTTAAATTGATAAATTGCTGCTTTTCCAGCCTCAAACAAAAAGAGCCAGACAAAATACCTCCTACTTGTTTTAGCAGTTGTGCCACCAGGGTGTTGGGGGGTGCGAGGTCCAGCGGCCGTTTGCCCTGAGGGTCTCTGAGGTTGAGATCCGCCCCGTGCTCCACTAGCATGGACACTATCTCTGGGCAGGACAGGCGGGCCGCTGTGTGAAGAGCCGACTCTCCGCTGACCACGCTGTTTACATTAGCCCCTACAGGAGTTGACAGTTAAGCTTAGAGCAAGCAAAACTCTACAAAGAGGTTTTGCATGGATATTAGCTGAGGAAGTGGGTTATTCTAGGTCGGCGTGATGAGAAATGTTCTTACCAAGTTGTAGCAGTTTTCTGACAGTGCTGGGTTGCTGATGCCTGCAAGCGATGTTCAGAGGAGATCCTGATTGGTCGATGTGCTGGTCCACATCAGCACCAAACTGAACAAGCTGCTCTATGCACTCCAGGTTATCTGCAGGGAGGTAGCATGTAATCGTGATACAGTCTTCAAGTGCAAAATTTACATTGATAATGGGGAAAATAAGGGACATGTATTTACCGTGGCAAATATCATATAGTTAAAGTTGTATTTTTACCAGGCTCTACACATATTTACTTAAAGATGTAACAACATGCAAATCGCCCAGTACAATATTATCACAATGTTCATTTCACGTACAATATTTATTGCTATATTGTGGCGAGGCTATATGAGAATAGCTGAAATGATACTTTTTCCTTTTAAAATGCAATGACAAGACTTAATGTCAATCTTGACTGTCATAATCCAAAGAGTTAAGATGTAAATGTGCTTAATAACAGTTATGGCTTCATGTTCTTCTAATTTGATATATTGTGACAGCTCACAATATTTTTGTGAGACTTTTGACTGTGTAATATCACAGTCTTTCCTTTACACCCCTGTATTTTCTTCATCGCTTCCCACTGGTGACTGACACTATAAACTGTTCATTCTATACATCTTCTTTCAAAAATAGATCTATCAAGAGATCAAGAGTGCATCTTATTTTTAGACTAAGGTGAGAAAGTTAGGGTGTAGAAGGACATTACTAATGTACCACTATTAAACACTATAGAGAAGACAACAGTACAGAAGAGCTTGCTGACCCTTTGCTGCAGCCCTGTGTATTGGAGAACTGGACAGACTGGTCCCTGTAGGAGTTGCTCCGTGCTGCAGCAGCACTGAAACACAGGCCCCATGACCCCTGGCACACGCCTCTGCCAGGCCTGTGTGTCCATCCACTGTTGGACTGTTGATCTGGTCCAACACATAAATAATCCAGTTTAGTCTTTAGACAGCTGTGTGCAAAAACAATACAGCGTTTCATGACATTTTATTATTATTATTATTATTATTATTATTATTATTATTATTATTATTATTGTTGGGTTGAAATTTTCCCATGTGTTGTTTGGCAGTTGGTTAAACACTTACAGTTGTGAAAAGGAAGTCTATCAATACAGTCATTACGTGCAAGACATTTTTTAAATAGAGGCTTACTGACATTTGCCCCATTTTCCAGCAGAAGTTTGGCACAGGCTGTATTTCCTTGTGTGCAGGCGGCATGGAGAGGAGAGACCCTGTCCAGAGTGTTGAGATTCACACTTATACCCTGTGAACAGAAATTACATGCAGGAAACCTTCTCTACTAGATTGCACTGTCAATGGTCAAAAGTGATTTAAGTTACCTGAGAAATGAGCTCTTTAAGAGGGAGAATACGTCCATTGAAAGCTGCATCGTGCATCAGGGACCAGTCCGATTCATAATCTTGTCAGAAAAACAACATCATATTGAACAATATTAGGCTTCAAATACTTTTACCAATCAATTTTTCTTTGGGAAGTAAGCAGCAACCATAAATATAGTAAGAAGTAGAAGTAGGTGTGATTAATGCTCAGTAGTAGTATTAGTGGTGGTAGTAGCAGAGGTAGCGGTATACATAGTAGTAGTACCAAAATGAACAATGTTAGTAAGTGCAGCTTTGGAGTACTTGCTCGGCTTTGCATTCATTCACAGTCGCACTTACACCATAATGTTGTGCAGCTGGTTTGTATAGAAGCAACTCACCACTCATCAGCGGGTTGGAGAAGACCACAGCATTCCCAGTTGGGCCAGTTCTATCAGGATGTGCCTCTTTGTCTCGCTCAGACATAGTTGACAGTGGAGTCCCCAAATCCCCTTCACGGCCCAGTGGTTTGGCTTCATAAGCAGAACAGTGCAGGCTGATTTTTAACTGGGTGTCAAAACAAAACTCACCTTTGGCACGGCCCGTTAAAACACGTTTTAGAGGTTGTGTCGAAAACAGGTCAGGCAAGGAGAACAGCTGGTTTTGGCCAATGACAGCGCAGAAGAGAAGCTCTACCTGTAATTTGACCCAAGAGGTTCACGCCCATTAGTGCATTTTAGACACAATTCTCAGATAACTGACCACTTCAGTAATATTAATACTAGGCACAAGCCACAAATAGAAAAAAGACTGACTTAATATTGCAATAGGGTAACATTTGCACGATTAACACTACAAGTAATAGTAAGTAAAAGTTGTAAAAGGTCTTAGGCAAACTTAAATAAAATGTTTCAACAATTATTACAAAGAAGGAATTATTTTACTAGTAGTAGTAATTCCTTGCAAGTACAGAATGTTATCTCTATATTTTTACACAGAGGAATAAGTATTGTAGAAATTTGTCTGGATCCCAAGCAATAATTGTACTTCTCCCTTTATTATTCTTTTTTATTAAAATGATGTCTCTTGAATAGTGTATTTATTCAAATTACGATTTTGCATAAAAAATGTCGCGTGTGTTTGAATTATTTATGTTTGTATGGGAGAAATTGTGTTTTCTTTGTGTTTCTTTTGAATTGACCAGCAGAGGGCAGCAAGAGTCAGCACATGCTCAGCAGGAATAGAGCAGCTCAATTGAGCTCAGTGGTCTTCTGGGAGAAGTTAATCTCTGGCAGCCACTGACCTGCAACACAAATGACTTTGTGCCTTGTCAAAGGTGCACATGGATTTAAATGCCGTTGTAGAAACTCAATGAATGCCCTTTTTGTTTTTGGACTAAGGGAAGCCTTTGCTGCTTTCATTTTGCACATAAATCTGTTTCAAATGCCCTCCACTTTTTCCAAGCGTTTGCATCCAGCATCATTCTCTGACATTCTCTTTGCATCATAAGACATGGTCAATTTTGACCCCTAATATAAAACAAACCAATGCCCACACACAGGACTCTTCCTCCCTACAGTACTTATTGAGCACGTGTGTGGCTGTGCGACAATTCACATTGTAAAAGTTTCTTATGACGATTAAATGAAATTAAGTAGTCGTGAGAAATATATGGCCTAAATAAACTTTTAGTTATTGCAAAGTTATTACTTATATCGTCTGATCATTTTATAGGGTTTTCCTAAAGGTGCACTGTGTAACTTTTCTGGTGGAGCGTCCACCATCTGCTCGTCTCCATAGAAATGGCATTGCTTTGCCTGAAATTCTCCACAGTATGGCATTCAACGTAACTATCTCCATAGTGAAGCAGATAATTCAAACATGGCCATGTTATAGGTCAGATCCGTGCAGAGGCGAGGCCACAGTAAGAATGTCGGGTTTTCATGTTTTAAGGCATTAAAAATACTGCGAGCTGAACAAATAGATGGGTAAGTTCAATGCCACACTGTGTAACATTTCCAAGAAGACAAGCAGGTGACCAAAAAAGGTTACACAGTGCACCTTTAATCCAGCCAATTCAAGAAAAACTATGGGTTTAGTTCAGACAATAATTCATGTGTGAAGAGGCCAAGCAGACACCAATGAACTTTCCAGACGTATGTGTCTGAAATGGTGACTTACAGAATAAATGAAAACCAACTAAACACTGTTAAAAAACCGTTATGAATTGGGCAATTAGCCGATTTCTCACACTGCAGCGCTTTGTCAGTGTCTGGTATTATGGGCTTGTTAGAGGATTAAATAGAAGCACATGATGATTCAGCCCCGTGATTTCTCTGAGTTAGGTCATGGACTCAACCCGATTCCTCTCCTTTCTTTCCCTTTTCTTCTCTCTTTTGGCACGGTAGCCCACTTCGGTCCAGGCCGTGGTGCGCGCGTGATGGCGTCCCCCAGACTGGAGACGTTCTGCTGCCCAAACCGGGACTCCGCGACCGACTTTGTGGTGACGTTCCAACCTGTCCTTTTCGGCGCTTTAACTTTAGGAAGCGCTGCGTTCAGTGCCATTTTAGCAATTGTACAGCTGTTACCAAAACGCAAAGGATACAGAAGACTTGGACAGAACCCTCTTCCTCGGCCTGCGTCCTCTTCAAGAATCCTGTTCATCATTAGCGTCTGTGACATTCTGGGGTGCGCAGGTAATGAGCAAACCTGTGCTGTGACAATACATTTCACTTCTCTGCCATCGACTTTCAAAGGAAACTAAATCCTTCTGCACGTCTGGGTTTCATTATGGGGCACGTGTATTTTAACTCTTTCGTGTCCAAAAGCATTGTATTAAATGTAATTGTGTGTGGTTTTATGTGGACCCCAAAAAGAATAGATATTGTTGTGGTAATAACTGATGGTGATCCAGAATATAAAAATACTACTACTACTGCTACCTGCCATCTACTACTACTATTACTACTACTACTACTACTACTACTAATGATAATAATAAAAATAATGCAGCGGACAATAACGTTTACCTTTTCCTTAACCTTAACTCTTAATTTGCATTAGTCTCATCATGTTATACTGTACACGAATAACTTTTAAAATCACACAGACTTTGCCTGTAAGCTGAAATCCTTTTTAACCATGTGATGGCCTTTGCCCTGCAGGTATTATGTTGAGGTCGTCTGTATGGCTGGGTGTACCAAATATCATTGAGGAGATCTCAGTGGCCAACAATACTGAAGTGTGGCCGGAGGTCTTCTGTGTGGGCAGTGCCGTATGTATCAAGTCATTCACTTGTTTTAACTGCAGATATTATTGCCAAGATGCCTGACAGTGTGACTATAAACGTTATCACTCCCCATTCCTGCACAGATGTGGATCCAGTTGTTCTTTAGCGCCTCTTTTTGGTGGACTTTTTGTTATGCCGTTGATGTCTTTCTGGTGGTGAAAACATCCGCCGGGATCAGGTGTGGTTTTATTCATTATCACCTCAAGTACCAACTTCTATAAGAAGGCATCACACAAATCCGACTAATATTCTTCTGTACAGCTGGATACAGCAAATTTTAATTGTCATTTGGCAGTCTTACGATACAAACACCTCTGATTCTACAAAAGGGGGTGGAAAATGAAGGCTGATGAAACACCTTTTGTTCCTTCTTCTACACCTTAGGGAACAGTTGCTTTACACAATGTATTTGTTCTGCCTCCTGAACCAAACGCATCCTCATGTGCTGTGAACTCTGTCTCATGACTCCTTCGTTCTCCTTCAGCACCATTATCCTGTATCACATGATCACTTGGGGTCTGGCAGCGCTGCTTTGTGTTGAAGGGGTGGCTATGCTCTACTATCCATCCATCTCTGAGTAAACACAAAACACTCAATTTTGCATGATGAAATAAAGTCATTACTTAAATTTGTATCAGTTTTACAGTTTTAAAATAATTGTTTGTTTTGTGACAGTTGTGAGCAGGGTTTGGAGCATGCTGTGCCCCACTACATCACCACTTACGCACCAATGTTGCTGGTCCTTATAGTAAACCCGGTGTTCTTCAGCCGGACAACTTCAGCTGGTATAGGTCCATTTATTCATTTCAACTTCTTTATCAGTTATTACACATAACTAGTAATGTCTAAGTGTTATCTTGTGTTTCAACTCTAGTCACGTCCTTACTGAAAGGCCGGCAAGGAATATATACAGAAAATGAGAGGCGGCTAGCCAATGAAATTAAAATGCGCTTCTTCAAAATAATGCTGGTTTTCATCATATGGTAAGGCATGAATTAACCTATATATTTCAGAGTTATATGTGATTTGCTTGTGTTAGTTCTTAACACAAGCCCTAGCGTACATACACAACCATGGAGGAGTACTTGTTCATCAAAGTGAAAGAGCTCATTTGCAACACTGTGATAAAGATCATTATTCAAGTAAATGAATATGGCATGACAGGAAGAAGAATGCATGACATTTTGAACTAGTAAGTCATTTTATATTAAATACACTCAAAAAAACCACTGAGGGGATTTATACTGTAAAGAAACCCTCTATTGTGGCCTACATGTATTCAACACAAATATTAGATATCACTTAAAATAAGGTATTGATACAAAGCATTTATAAATAATTATTAATCATTGACAAGCAAACTACAATAATCATTTACTAGGGTTAGGATTAGGGTTAAGGTTAGGGTTAGTGTTAATGATGGTTTTATTAGTATTTTTTTTGTTCATGATTAGTTGGATTGTTAAACATTTGTATATAATTTGTATATTTTGGCAATAATTAGTTAATGATTCATACACATCTATAAATGCTTTGTATCTATGCCTTATTATGAAGTGTTACCATCCATCCATCCATCTTCTTCCGCTTATCCGGGGCCAGGTCGCGGGGGCAGCAGTCTAAGCAGGGACTCCCAGACTTCCTTATCCCCAGACACTTCCTCCAACTCCTCGCAGGGGTGTCCTGAGGTGTCCCCAGGCCAGCCGAAAGACATAGTCCCTCCAGCGTGTCCTGGGTCTTCCCCGGGGCCTCCTCCCGGTGGGACATTCCCGAAACACCTCCCCAGGGAGGCGCCCAAGAGGCATCCGGAACAGATGCCCAAGCCACCTCAGCTGGCTCCTCTCGACGTGGAGGAGCCGCGACTCTACTCTGAGCTCCGCCCGTGTGACTAAACTCCTCACCCTATCTCTAAGGGAGCGCCCAGCCACCCTGCGGAGGAAACTCATTTCGACCGCTTGTATCCGCGATCTTGTCCTTTCGGTCACTACCCAAAGCTCAGGACCATAGGTGAGGGTAGGAACGCTTTGTCTTTCGACTCAGCTCCTTCTTCACCACAACAGTTCGATGCAGTGACCACATCACTGCGGACGCTGCACCGATCCCCCTGTCACATTCCATCCTTCCCTCACTCGTTGACAAGACCCCGAGATACTTGAACTCCTCCACTTGGGACAAGGACTCCCAACCCACCTGGAGAGGGCAAGCCACCTTTTCCCGGTTATTATAAAGTGTTACCATACTTTAGAATATGATTTAATTCAATGCTGGACTCTAACCAAGATATTAGAGGCTCACAAGACAAACACATGAAAAAAGTTACATGGTTGTTTAGAGATATTTAAAGATAACAAACTTTGCCTAAAAAAAGCCTGACATTTCAGAGCTGAGCCATTTGGATGCATTCCGGCCCATGCCTTTGTAATGATCTGAGTCCTGTGATGTTTCAGCTGGGTGCCCAACATCATCAATGAGAGTCTGCTCTTCTATCTGGAGATGCAGTCGGACATCAACGACAGCACTTTCAGAAACATCAGGAATGCAGCTCTTATCACATGGTTTATAATGGTGAGTGACTCTAAATCAGAATAATAATCAGATTCAGAAACAAATTAGCGACTTGCTACTCACATTACTGTCATTATTTTTGCCGTTCCAGGGAATCCTAAATCCTATGCAGGCCTTTCTCAACACTCTGGCCTTCCATGGCTGGACAGGGTGCCACATCGACTTGAGTCTGCAGAGGAGGAGAGAGTTAACCTGGGACTCTGTGTCTACATCGGTGCCCAACACAACGGGTCATAACCCTCTGAGCGGGACCACGCTGCTGTATCAGAGCCATGTGCAGGACGGGAAGAGGAACCTGGTCAGTAATGGGCAGCACCACTCTGATGCCATCAGTGTGCTTTCAGAAGGTAACTGGGCTCAGAGCGTTGAGAGCAGCTCCCCTGTGTATCAGGGCTGGTGAAATAGCCTCACTGCAGCTAATGTTGTTTAAATGAACACTAAGGCCGGACATTATTTATATAAAACACTTGAAAACACTCTTGACTACAGTAAAGGCTGAAAAATACCCACTGAAGACTTTATCCTGTGTGTGGTTTTTCTTTTTCATTTGCATTGCTTTAAGTTCAATCGTTACAAATTTGTTCCTCACAAATTGGCATCCCGCTATGTTTACCAGTTTTGTTGTAAATGGAAGGCTATACTAAAAGCCTCTATATGCCAATCTGCAATATGACTTCATATCTCTGTGATGCACCCAAAATTCAATTAGGTGAGGAAAAATAATTTGCGCAAACCTAATTTTAAAAGTTAGAAATATTAGAAACTGAATAATGCCGGTATTTAACAATAATCCTGTATTAAAATCTAGGGTTCAATCCTACAAATGAACATGACTACCAACTAACTGAATAAAAGGTCAATGTAATGTCACACAGCTACTTTTAAATGTATTTTGGGATACTTTGTAAAGCCTTATTTTTTCAATTTGATTGTTTTACTATTTTGCAGTAAATATTTCATGTTTTCTGTGAACTATTAGAAATAAAGTTACCTTTGTAAAACAAAGTTTCTCTATGAATTCCTCACTGAATGTAGATGGGAAAAGTTACGCTAAATTGTAGGTTAAATTAAGTCCCAAAATACATTTTAAATGCCATTTGCCAACAGTACGGCAGGCTGCTTAATAAGCCACTCCTCAACCAGTTATTTGACCATATCTTTTGTCTTTGTTTTGGCTAGGTTCAGAGTCTAGTACAATTGAAATCCACATTTCCAGTGAGCTACGAGACTATGAAGACATAGATGCTGATGGAGAATCCTTGGGGACCTCTGTGAGGCTTTAGCTGCGTCCATCCCACATCACTGCTGTCAGCCTAGGTGCCTTGAGCTTTGCCACATAATAGACAATATTGTAGACATTATAAAAAAAAAAGAATATGTATATTATTGAATGTATATCTTCATTAGAAGACTTTTTTATTCTGTAGAGTTCTGAGTTACCTCTTTAAGCGCCACTCGCTGAACATTCAGAGACTTTCATATCAGCAAATTTGTCACAGCCTTTTCTTTGAAATTGGAAAACGGTTACTTGAAGAAATGGCAGTGGGATTATCTCTGTGGTGAAAGTGCAATATGCAAAACCACACTTCTGCACATTACATTGTTGTATTCACTAATGTTAATGGGTTTGTTTTATTTGTCTGATGTAATATTCTTTGATAAATAAAACACACATAAGACAAAATATATTTTGATTTCCGATATCAAAATAGAGTGATTTATTTGAGACAATGAATGACTTCAACATTTTGTCTTGGAAACATGTTCAGACCCTGGATCAGGGTAAGGGGAGATAATAGCTGTCGCAGCACATACTCCATACGGGGCTCCGCACCATGCCATGATGGCTATCAACTAAAAGCCCAATTCTCAGTCTGACACAGACAATAATGGCTCTCAGCAAATCAAAATGTCATGAAACAAAGACACGCCCATCAAAAACAATGTGACAAAAGAACAGTTAAACCTTGGCCCTTCATGCACAGCAAATTGAGAGCATTTGCTGTCCCGCCTTATAAAAGTGCACTTCACATTGCTCTAAACAGAACTAAAATTACAAAAGGCAAATTAACAATGGTGTCAGAAGATATTGTGAGTACAGTGGAAGATGGGCAGTGCCTCCCACATTGCAGGTATTTCATACACCGAAAGATTTGATAAGCTGCAACATAAAAAGTGATGCATTATATCTACAAATGGTTCTCACTCTAATTAAATCTGTTTATCCATAGAACATTATGCAGAAAGTTTACATACTCTTTAATCCTCTGGTTTCATCTGCTTTTTGCCAGTGGCACATTCCTCCAAGAACAAAAGTTTGAAATATTTTATGACAAACAGAAATATTTTGAGCCACTGGTGATAAGTGACGGTATCTGCCATTCATGGACCCGTCAGCGTGGATATAAAGCATACTGTATATAAACATCTTCACACAGTATATAAGTCTGTGTATTTATCGCATTTACACTACTTTACATTCTTTATATTTACATCCAAAGGGAGAAGATTCTCTTTGTCAATCACACTCATATCTTTCCAAAAGACAAGTAAATTAAGCAGGATGTGATCCCTTGGCAGAGTTTTTTATTCGCTGCCATGCTTTTATGACATCACATTCAGTTTTGACTTAAAATGACCCATCTGTGGGAAAATACATCACAAAGTACTCTTGAGACCAACTGTTCTCCAAACAGGAGACATTGAGCACCCTGTGTATCAGCAGACATTATTTTTCAGTTCAGTTCTGATGTACAACCTATCATTCAACCTCTGCTGCATACCATACAGCCAGTGATTTTATATTTATATAAAAAGCATTTTTGTGTTTTCACTTGCTCCACTTAATGACTGGAAAAAACAGTTTAGATACCGCTCAATCTGGTTCACCAAAAGGGATTGATTTAGTCCAAAGACAAGGGAGCCAAAGGGTTCTTGGGCCTCCTCCTCACTAGGTGCTTGATAAAATTCACATCACAAACTGTAAGGTGCACAGATTTCAGGTTTTGGCTCCACTGAAGCTGCTGCAGTCGCTGACCTGGTCCACTCTTTACATACAGCCCTTCTTGAGCAATGTGCATTTGCTGATTTGAAGAAGGCATTTTGATGCACATTCCTGAATACATCCAGGAATATCAATTCTCAAGTGGCTATTTCCGAAGATCGAGGACACAAACCTGCGAGACAAAATAATCATAATTTAATAAAACTGCATTTTTAACGCTACAAGATCTCATAGAAGTGTAATTTGTATTAGTACTAATGAATATTTCATGATTATTCAATAAATGATTAAAAGAAAGTAATCCAAGACTGTCCTACTACTTTTATGATGATTTCTACTATCTAGAACAGGGAGGCAATTATTTGTTCCCCCGAGAGCCATATTCGAGTCAAGGCAAGTGGTGGGGGGCCGGACTTGTGCAATCATTAGTAACATGATCTTATAAGCGTTTTTCTGTAAAATATAGGCTATTTAATCTACTATTTCTTTCATTTGAGTGCAACAGTGCAAACACTTTTTCCATAGCCAAGACAATTAAAAATGTAAATAGAACCAGTACGATGTATTATCAAAAGCTTGATAATACAAATTATCAAGTTGTATTATTTGATGGATTAAAACTGTCCGAGGCACAAAGCTGGTCCCTGGGGTTACAAATGCCCATGTCTGATCTAGAAGTTTGCTGTAGTAATACGTGCAGTAATAGTAGTACTGATAAAATAAACACTGTTTAATAGTTAATTGTACCGGTATTTTCCATTCAGTTACAAAATTGTATCGCATCACAAATGCCTGATGTAGCGTCATCATCATAATAACTTACTGATCCGTCTGATGCGCTGCCACCAACTTTGTCCCCTGTGCTGTTCCAACAGACCTCAAATATACCCCCTGTGCCTCTGTAGCTGTGCACCAAAGCTCCGGTCTGCAAACAAAGGAAAGTCATTAAGAGCTGTACAATCAATCTTTCGCAAAGTCAATTTAGGTTGGACACTCACCGTAGTGTTCCAAATGTGGACACACTTGTCGAAGGAGCCGCTGGCGAGATGTTTGCCGTCTGGACTGAAGGCCACGCTGTAGACCGGCTCCTGGTGCTTTGTGAGCGTGTGAATACAGACCCCTCGCTCCACATCCCATAGCCGCACCGTTGAGTCAAAAGAGGCACTAAGGCACAATAGAAAGGCACTCTTACACTGGAATATGACAGCTATATAGCAAGGTTTTCATATTCGTAAGACCCAAATGTAACAATTGTATGAAATGCAATCATTTTCAGATTCAAGGGCAGATATTCTGGGCTGTACATTCCTGAACATTTACACATGCATGCTCATCTAGGTCAGGATTATGTTTAGCTGACCCTTATATTTTTTGAAACATACAGAACATATGTTGATGGCAACACATGCCCAGAAAAAACATGCATTACATAATGCTGGGACACCTAAAGCTGAAAACATTGCAATAGTCCATACCTAGCAAGCATGATATTAGAATTGGGATTATTTGTCCCTGGGCCTGTAGGACTCCACTTGATGGTGTAGATCTCTTTACTGTGAGCCTGAAGGTCATGGACGCATGTTTCCTGCTTCATACTCCAGATCTGTGCATGAAAAGACACAGGTTAAATGCAAATCTAATGAATACAATGACTTTTAGTATTCAGAGCGGCTCCTGCCTTTAAGGTCATATCATCTGAACAAGATGCGAGCAGCATGCCCGATGGATCCCACTTAATGGCATTAACTTCATTCTACAGGGCAGAAGTACAGCAGAAGTACATTAGTACTGATGAGCATGTTTACGGTGCAGTGTGCAAAGGCTTGAGCACAAACTCCACTCACTGTGTGGCCCTGGAAGGTCTTCAGAGGCCGGTCGTTGCCAAGGCGACATACATGGATGCACATGTCTGTGCTGCAGGAGGCAAAAGGTAGTGTTGTTTTGCCAGTCCACATCCAGGGCAGGGGCTGTGTTCATTCAATAATATATAAAAAGTATTACAATACCACTCCAGTAAGAGCAATGCATGCACTTTTATTAAGAATAGGCTTTTACCTGAGTGAAAAGGAAACTGCTGCTTGGCCTCTCCTGTGTGTGCATCCCAAATGATTGTCGTCTTAACAAAACAGTACAGGGTATCATATTTATTATTGATATCATAAACTGTAACTTCATAACAGGTGAAAATAAGGACTCATTAAAAGACATCTGAAATACCTTATCTACTCCAGCGCTTAGTATAGAATTCCCCTTCTTGTTCCACTTCAGTGCGAATATCGGCCCTTTGTGTTGCCCCAAAGTGCTCGCCAAATTTCCTAGTGGAACACAGTCATATCAGGCCAAATGTAATTAAAGACATTATTCACAAGCGTGCATTATTAGATTGCATCTATTAACAAGTCATACCATCTTTTGTCCATATGCGGGCAAATCCATCATATGAACCAGTGGCCAGTAGTGTTCCATCGCTCTGTTAAAAATATAACGTCATATTTAGTCAGCTGTGCTCCCATGTGCGTTAGGGAAAATGAAAAGTGGAATCAGGATAGATGAATGATAGTGCACGTACATTCCAGTCTAGTGAGGTGACGTCTTTGTTACTGGGGACATCCTGGCCTCCCTCTCTGATACAGTGTCGCAGCACCAGCTGTGTGGAGCTGGAGCCGTTATTCTCATTCAGGTTCCATATCCGTGCAGTGGAGTCTCCCGAACTGAACACAAGCAGACCACAGCGTTAAACCATAAACAACACAAAACATTAACATGGTCCAGAGTGCTCTTTCAGCTGTAACAGACTCACCCTGAGGCCAGCAAATCACTGACAGGGTTCCAAGCACAGATGAACACCTCTGACTCATGGCCTCGAAGCACCGTTGCCTTACTGGCTGGGATTTCCACATCCATGTCCAGCTCCATAGGCTCACTGTGGTTGTCTGAGAGAAAGGAGAAAACGCACTCAAATATTTAGCATTCAACTGGGACTAGTGGTGGGCGAAATTGACAAATATTTGTTTGTCTCAATAACAATGTTCTGAATCGGCATCAGGAATGTGCTAAAATGAGCCTGTATCTTGTATCAAGTATTGCACAAATCATGACCATAAGATGAACCATGAAAGGGCAGAAATATCACTTTATTCCTTGTTTGAGAGATGAGACAAAGAATTTGTCTCTTTGGAGGCAATTTTTTTAAATTGTTTTAATTATAGACAATATACCATACTCGATATTCAAATATCTCTAATATTTCCAAAACACCTATATAAAATATTAAACATCTTTTTATGGCTTTGTCACAAAGAGTTTTTCATGGAGGGAACAAAGGGAAACATCCATAACGACTTGATAGTAGAAACGAGCCTGTTGACTTCTGGTACAAAATTGCAGAACTGATTCCCACCAGCTCCTTAACCCTGTATCAAGTAATGGATTTTGTGGTTGTAATTTGTAAAACATGGCAATGTGACAGATATTGTAGAAGACGTGTGTATGACCCGAAGTCTGAATTTTGTACAGCGCGAACAAGCAGTATGCGGGACTATGACATATGGGGCAAATGGACATTTTCTGAGCACTCACTCCGTGAATGAAATACAATACAAGATTACTCATTCATTCATGAGTCACTCAAAGTACAACTAAACCATTCAAACATGGTGAAAAGCAATTAAAAAGTCAATTTTGCATAGTTTGTCTCAGTATGTCATAGGTTCTTACTCATGTGTGTGCCGTTCTCCTCCCCATTGACAGTGGCATCTCCGTTCTTTGGTGCATTAGCTTGATTTCCGGAGGTTGTGGCAGATATCGAGTTACAAGGCTGTTGCTGGGCTAACTTGTCCCGGAACGCTTGTTGCCGCGTCTGCACCACATCTGGCATCACCGCGTCAATGAGCGACAGAGACTCAATGGGCCGACCGTCGAACACTGTACCGTCCTGTAAGGTACCAGCTGTTACTCACACAGTCACACGTGTGAACTGCTAAAGTATTTGTACTGATTTGTTTACCTCATTGATGCTAATCTCTGCCTCCACATACTGAAGGCCTTTCTGTAGGATGGAGATGAGAGCAGCAGGGGGCACTAGTGTTCCGTTGATGTTGGATTGGCTGATGTGGCTTTCGATGCCAAAGGTGAAGGCTGAGTGGGAGAAACCTGGATATAAGCACATTCACTGGCATAAGTGCACTACGCAGAGGAAAACAACCAATATGAAACAATAACAAAGGAAGTGTGTGTCTTTAAATGAGTCTTTTACACTTGGAGCATAAAGTACTCTTCAGCCGTGTGGCAAAAGCAGAACAAACCTGATTCTTGAAGGTATCTGTAGACCAAGAAGTTAACCTCGTCACTCGTAATACTCATCTTAACCCAGCAGGAGGAAGTCTGCCTGATGGATAGGTCCACTCTGGAAAACAAGAGGAAGATAATCAGCATTCAGGCCATTCTAAAGACATCTGGTTTACTTTAAATCTGATTTGCCTGTTGTTGTGACATTGATATTTTCCAGTATATAACATCTTCCTGTCTCTCCAAATCAGAAGCATACAACAATCTATTCCAACTTGTTGCGCTGCTTTGGTAAAAGGCTGTCCACTCTCCTCCATTCATAACACCAGTGGACTGTGACCTGTGAATCTACTATGCCTAGCACTAAAAGTGAGTCGCCCCTTTTCCCAGGACTAATGGAGGTGTCTGTATCCATTTGGATTTCTTGGTAGTGAGTGGTGCTTCCCATTAGTGACCTGGCCAACCGTCTCACTGGAAAGGGCCTCGATAAAGCAGTTAGGATATTAAATGTCAGTCTGCTACCCATTGAGTAAATTACACAAGAGCTAAGGGCTAATTATGCATAGGACACAGACATTCTAACCCCTATCCATTTCTTTATTAAATCAGGGTGTTAAAGCAGCTCTTGCGTTTACCAATGGCAGATACTAGAAAACATGTTACCAAACAATGGTAAAAGTGTTGAATATTGTAAATTATATGTAGTGTCTATTGCCAGTTATTACTCATTTAATTAATGAATTACTTAATCAGAGGTAAAACACCGGTAATACTAAAACAAGGCTAAATGACATGTGTTCTCATTATTCATAACAGAAGCCTGTCCCAACTTTGTGTAACCTAATTTTGTGTCTTAGGCCGTTTCGTAGTAGCATAAATCTCTGTACACAACAATATCAACGCACACTAACGCTTCAATAGGAACAAAATACTGTTGCATATATATATCTCGTAATCTGTCCTAACAGATTTGGGATTCATATCTTGCAAGATGTGTGTTCAAATATTTTTAGATCTCAACACATGTTATGTGCATAAGTTGGTTACAATACTGAAAAACGCTGAACAGAAACCATGCAGGTTGCTCATGCTCGCAGCAAAGTGTGCATTTTGTGAGGCGAGGCACAGGTTAAAATAAATTAAGCATAAACGCTGGATGGGACTGAGTCATCCCAATATGTAATAATTGCACACCCACTGGGAGGAAAAGGGACCATGAGCACAAGACATGATAACAGAGGGGGTGGTGTGAGGTATGAGGGCTGCAGTGTGGCTGTACAACGTGTGTCTAAAATCCAGTCTAGGCCCACTCAAGTTCCCCTTTGGTAATATAACGGCAGAAGAGATTTTCTGTCCCAATTACTAAAGCAGATTGCTTCCATTGCAAATATTTTAATTGTTTTAATCTTTCATCAAGACTTTTGACTATTACAGCGATTCATTATTCCAATGCTCCTTTTGTGACAATACAAACCGTTTTTACACCTGAGCCACCATGCCCTGCGCTACCCACTACCAACATGTTTTTGAAGATAATTAGCCCCCACGTGGGACCAGGACAGGGCAGCCACATCAAAGCAGCCAGCACATGAGGCCGTGACAACTACACACTAAACTACTGGAAACATAATTAGCAGGCGGTTGCAAGGAAGAGGCCGCTCTAATCCCTGTCAGATAGGCCTGTGATACCAGTCATTACACAAGCATTGAGACGCCCAGGTCTGTGACTAAACAACACATCTTTGAACCAACATTAACCCCTCAAATGCATCTGGTGGTGTCAGTTTGAGTCCAAAGGGAAAAATCACAAACAGTAAGCAACATGGTTCTGCTGAGAATACAGCAGAGTGTATACATTCTGGTTTTACCCAAGATAATATAGCTGACAATAATACATAGCCTATTCTAAAAGAAGTGTTTTGTAAGATTTTTACCAAGAAAGTATTTTTGGTCATTCCATATCAAATCAGCCAAAACCATTTGTCTTTTCATTTACATGTTCTATAGTTTTTAACCCTACATATATGACTCAATAATTGCAAGTAAAGAGCAGTGGCCAGACATAGGGGTAGGCTAACATGTCTCCATATTATGACAAGTCTTATATACACACCAGTTCATAGCATATTTGTGACCACTTTTGTAAAATACCAGCAAACACTATAGACCAGTGTTTCCCAATCAGGGGTACAGGGACCCCGGGAGGTACACACGCACTTGCCGGTGAGACCTGGACTGAGTTTAGATTTAAGAGAAATGTGGAATTCAATGGTAATTGAATATGAAATGTTTCTTATTATTATTCATGTTTTGTAGGATTATTTTGGCATAGTGTAGTATGGCATTTTGGCATAATAGTTGGATCACTCCACACTAAAGTGTACAATTGCCATTGTCTTTAATAAGGGCATCATTAAAAAAATTCCCAAAGCCAAAATGACATGGTCTTTGTTATTTTTTAAACCTTGTATGTTATACATATATATGAGATTAAATGAGAACAGCAGATTAAACAAGTTTTGTTACAACTTCAACAACTTTTAAAAGAAAAATTTAATACAAACGAAGAAATTACAAGTGATGAAAAGGAGGGGAAATACTTCTAGATTCGTGTTCTAAATGATTTTCAAAATTCTACTCACGCATGCGTGGAGCGCTCAGCAGTCTGACAGACGCTCAGCGAGGGAGAAATCTGTTTTGGAAGTTTTGTGTCGAAATTTACGTATGTTACGTCCAAGATAAGTTTGTGTGTCAATGGTAAAAATGTATAATGTATCCATTTATCTACTTTATGTCATTTTTATGATGCCTCTAGGTGGTACTTTCTGATGAGAGTTGGAATTTGAAAAATTCCTTATTTTAAATTTGGACCTTTATGTAACACTTTTGTACACTTTAGTGTAGAGTGACCCAGTTATGATTGACGATATTGACGCTAGTAAACGAATGTATAGTTCAGAGAAACACCGTTACACAATATAGGAGGCACTCAGAATGCGGGAAAATACTTCAGGGGTATATGGGAAAAAAAAGATTCTAAGCCACTGTTGACCAGTGATTCTTAAAGCGGGGTTTAGGGCCCTCCGGGGGGCTTCAGAGGCACTGAAGGGCGCCACCAAAATGGTTGTTGACACACAGTGTATTAAAAAAAACATGACTTTAAATTTACAAACAGGCAAATACGTGTGTTATCCTACAGAAGGACTAGCCACACTTTTCCCCGTGAGCTGCATTGAAATACATTTCAGGCAGAAGACTAGTCGGTTAATACAATGACTCATACAGATTTACTTATCCACCGCACGTTTAATAAGACTTGGAACTGTAAAGTTAGTTCTGTGTCACTTGTCTGATAATAAGGTCATAATGGCAGACTTCTTTAAAACGTTGCAATAAAGAGTGCTGCCAACAAAAGTTGGCCTGAATGGCGCATTTGGTAAACAAATTTTAAAATAATAACTGCATATTGACTGATCACAATTTTCCATATGATTTTATTATCCTTTGTAAAAACAAATAAATGTGTCTTAAATCTTAATCTCATTACCAGACTTTCAATCAATGCCATTTAACACCCAGTTTATTCCTCCAAACTCGGTCCAAACTACATGCTTATACTGACAGAGGACTGGCTATTGACCTCACAATTAAAAAGCCCCAAGCTGATCATTGATTAATTGAACAGGATCTCTGTTCAATTCGAATGTGATTAATTGCACAGCTACTACTTAATACCAATAATCAAGGTGAGGAAGTTTTACTTTGCATTTACCAGTGCCACTGAGTTATTTCTAATGATGGATAGATTACCATATTTTTTGCAGAAAGAAAGCAGGGACAGATGGGCCCTAAAAGTCACAGATTAATGTAATAATTTCAGTCTCATGTAGAAATGCATGGTTACGTCTTACCCTCAAGAACAGCGACAACACAGGAAATAATTGTGAAAGGCTTAGAATTACGCAAACCCCTTTTTTTTGCAACTCCACACAAATTACTTCCTCAAACTTAACGTTATTTAAGCAATCTGTAACGAGCTGAAAATATCCAACAGGTCAACCGAATGCAAGTACACACACTTTTTTAAATGACTGTATGTCTTAGTATGCATATTTTAATTTATAGTGCAACTCTTCCCATTTAACCAGGCCTGGGACTGGCCCAACGTTTCACATTCCTTTCCCATTTCACTCTGAACAGTCCCAAATGCGTCAATCCCGAAATAGAAAGAATTTAAAGATGCAGTGCAGCCATAGAAACACAAAGATCCATCTACTATCTGGATTTGAAATACTGAAACACAGACAATGCCCAGAACCTCATTTTCTCCTGCAAAGTCACCTTCTGACAGATGTGCAAACAAGACCTGGAAACAGCAGCCATTTTCTCTTGAACTGCTCTGCTGAGTAAAACCCGCCTTTGAAGCTTCTGGTTGGGGCTGCAGTCTCTCAGGGGGGAGGTGGGGGAGGTGAGAGGAGCAGCCGGGAGGGGGGTTGGGGGGGATGGGTAGTCGGGGTGATAAATAATGATCGGCACACAGGTAATCACAACAACCATTTGTGCATTATTCTCCAGCCTCTTTCAATGACTCACTTGGCGACAGTCAATGTAGGTCGGAGGCGAGGGGGGGGGGAGTGGTTGTTAGGGCCTCAGTCTCAGGGGAAAACACTTCTCCCACGCTTCCTGTGAGTGGCAACACTTTTTATGTTTACCAGCAAACCACGTGTGATTAAAGCTGACCGACCAGACCGAGGAGCTTTATTCCACCACTAATTGTAAGAATGACAACCTTCGACTTTGGTCCTCCAAGTATGGTGTTGCATGTCCATCATTTGCAGACAGAGGAATTTCATATGTGGTTCACAGCCGGGGCCATTATGCAATATGGTTAATCTGCATTTTATAACATTCCTCGGAACATTTCTTTGTAGACCAGTTATCCAATCAAATCAACCACTCAACACAATTAATCAAATCAGTTGTGTAAAGCCAATTGACAAGCACAACGGTGAAAAACGTTGCTGGTCTCACTGGCGATTTCTTTTAGAGTGTTATTGCAAGAACCCGTTTCCTGTATAGATTCTGCATCTTGAAAATGATATAAAGCTGATAAAGATGAAAGCAGTTTGAACAGTAAAACAGCCACATAAATTGACAAAAGCTGGTTATTTTTAATTGTTGCTACTGTCGCATAGTGGTTTGGTAGAGGTCTTACCCTTGAACACATGATTTATGTGAGCTTCAAACCAACTATCCTCGGGTTGGTCGACCATTCCTTGACCCTCTGCCCCCGAGCTCACGACTTGAGTACAAACCAGCAAGGCAAATCGACTCCAATTTGAATGCAAGTCAGACAAATTGTAATTCAGTTCATTTCTTAAATCGTTCAGCCCCATTTTCTATTACTATAAAACACTAAATCAACCAATAGAGATAACACGCATCCATGACATCTCTGCTGAGCCTTTCATATTACCGTTCATGTGCGATGCATCTTACACATATTAATCCACTAAATTAGCATGGGCATTATCATCAGCGCTGGTGTTTACTCCCTGTGCAGCACATGGGAGATACAGGCTTTATTTACACCAGAGGAATGAATGGGGGATGGTGTCAGACTGCACTTTAAGCGTTCGTCGTCATGGCGGTTAATCGAAAGTGTCGAGACCTAGATTCTGTCTTTATGCACAGCCATTAGCGTCAAAAGAATCCGCTCCATATGCTAAGTGGAGTCATCGAGTACCTGGCCGTTGCGAGCAGAACGCATGGATTTTGTTGCAGTTGAAATTCATAACATAATGCAGCACTTCAGGTTCCTGTCTTATAAATAACAACATTTACTTCTACATGATTTAACCCTGCAATTCAGTACACGCAATACAGCAAAAAAAATAAAAAATAATAAAAAGAGTACAGCCACCTATAATGCTCTAACAAGTAAATAAAAATCAACTTCCCCTGAAAAGGTCACACCTCACCGAGATTGGTTAAAGCCATCAGTTTCTCATTTGGAGTATGACGTAAGTTGTTAAATTGGAGTGGGTGGGGAAAAGTAGATAACATTTGACAATAGAGCTGCATGATACAGTGTCAAAATGGGATATTGCCTACCTCTACATGTAAAGATGTTTTGCTACACGCAAGAATGCAATCTCACACTTACAACAACCTGACTAAAGCCATTTTCCTCCAAACCGTAGCTAAAAACTGCATTACTGAAAAGCATGTAGGAGTGTACTATCATTTCATCCAATCAGATGCATAAAACACATCCCCTTCTTCGGTAATAAACGAATAAAGGCACTGACTGTACAGAATGAGCTTGTGAATTGTTTTGAATGTAGGGCAAAGACTGAACCACAATGTTTTCAGCTTTGTATGAGTGGAACCTCGTGACCTCACATCTCTTTCAAATATTCTGCTTATTCTTAAACACTGCAGTTCATTCGGCGAAATGAGGAAATGAAACTAACACTTTTTGATTGGAAATGCCCTATATGTCTAGATAAAATGCAAATCAACTCATCACATTGTTACATATTTCCCCATTTCTTTCTTAATACTAACTATGCTTAACGTGTTGATAGAAAATGGAGTAAGACCTTTACCTGGCCATTCTTCCTGCAGCGAGCCGAGCAGAGAAGGATTAAGCCATAAACACAGTAGCACACCAGAGTGGGCAATACAATTGTTGCTATGGTGACGGGAAGATCTTGCTTCTCTGTCAACAGCTGCTCATGCCACCCTAAATACCCCCGACTCTCCTTGAGCTTTCCTCCTGCGTGACATCAGGGTCAAACAAACAAGGCGAGGAACCCAGATGCTAGATTTCATTGTAAGCACGGTTTGTTCTTCTGCTTACACAAGCCAACACCAATATGCACACAATACAAATGTAAAATGCATCCCGGCATGTTATGATAGTCCACACAAAAATGTTGATTTACTATGACAAGATAACGCTAAACTAAATTTGTAAACTATTGTAGTAATGTCTGTGTTTATGACTAGGACCTGTATTCAGAATTGGTTATGAAACATCCATGCCACTGCCAATAGTGCCTGGAGGAACACGAACTGGCCTGTGTGGTCCTACGGATCAAAATGTGTAGACTGTAACAAGTTGGGTAATCACCATTTTCAAGCAGTCAACAAGAACAAGTATAATTTGACAAGTTGTGATAAGACAAATCAGCCAGCCACAGCAAATATTAGTAAAACAACTGTAATGGCCATGGCAAAAGTGCACACTCCAAAAACAGAAATGAGATTGCACACTCGCAATAATCTCCCAGTGAGGGAAAGTCCCTTGTTAGATCGTCTTTTAAAAGCGTTACTCTAGATATGTTCTTATTTTTTTTTGTTGAATGCTTGTCACATCATAACTCATCAAAGCTTGCCACAGTCACAGGTTGTGGTAGATATAATGATGCAAAATTAAATGAATCAGATAATCAGCCAAAGAGCAGATATTATGCTTCAGTGCTTTTTTTGTTTTATTCCAGCTCTTTGCTCAAACATGCATCTACGTCCTTACTCACTCCGCAGGAATTTAAGCAGACAGTCAGCGAAAGAGCACGTTCAAATACAAATATGAAATCTTGAATAAATGAAAAATAGTTTCAAAAAGCCCATCAATAAAACTGGTTTAGAAACTGTAGGAGCTCAAGGTCCTTACTGATGTTGCGCCCCTTGGTGATGCAACTGAATTTTAATAGAATGGGAATCAAATTGTTTGCAGATATCAAAGATCATTTTAGGAATTTTCAATCTGTACGGTCTCCCAGCCAATCCTGCAGTAAAAACATGTGGTTTGGAGACGAGTTCAGATTTTGGAGGAATACATTTGACATTTTATTTTCAGTTAAAAGGCAGGGGCAAAAATCTGTAGTGTTTATTAACCTTAATAAGGATGTGTGTTTGAAAAATAGATTGAATTTTTCAAACACAGTCAATCAGTAGGAGGAAATAAATTGTGATTCTTTTATGTTTTTACCATATCATCCAGCCATATCTGATTGCCCACTTCAGTCACACAGTAATTTAGCTGGTTTACGACAGGAAGGGCATGCATCCGGCCTAAAAATGTCCCATATCATTATGCAATCATGGATTTATCAATACAACAGCCAAATGTGCAAAGAGTACATTTACCAAGTGGAGAGCAGGGAAAGATCGTAGTCATAATTAACAAGCACTGCACCAGAAATCCAGCAAGGTACTTTATTTATATACACACATTTCACACAATGATAAAAATCTGTCTCAAAGCTTAGAGGGCATGCATGGGGGTTTTTGTTTTTTTTGAGGGAGCATCAGTGTGCCAGTTGGCTGGTAGCCCATGCACAGTGCATATCTGTAGTGGAGGAAGGGAATGGCTCACCTCCCCCATGGCCTATCATAAATAAATACTGCTACAGAAATATTTGGACAGCCAGATTCAGGATTTAAAGAAGCCTTGAGCTTTCTCAGGGACTTCCTTGCCCTACTTATGAGCCCGGGATACATTTCTGTTTTGAACACTCGCTCCAGCACAATGAACACGGTATTGGCCGACACAATTTGCAGTAGTACTATCTTTCGAGTCTGTGTTTAGGTGCATGGGCTGGTCTTCTTTTTAAACTATTCAAGGATTTTTAACCAAAAACAATCACAAACAAAAACATTTTGATAACAGCAGGTTTGTGATATTCAGCCACATAGAATGAATCACAACCCAGGGTACAACATGTACCAATCCCAAGCCTGGGTAAATGGACTGGGCTTCTTGCATGTTGAAGGAATGTGAAAATAACCAAGAGGACAGTTATTTTATGGGACAAACCCTGGCGGGAACGGCTGAAACAGAATTATGACTTTATTACAATTATGGGTTTACAAAATGTATGTACAGAAATGTAACTGAACAAAACAAGGTTGGGTATATTGTGGGATCCTTTTTTGAACACAACACATCCGACAATACAACAACTATACCAAGCATATGCTCACAGTTGGCAACATTAAACAAAAAGCACCAACATAATAGATGGAATCACAACACACACGTAGGATTGCGATTTGCATTCATACAACGCAAACACACTAGCGTAAGGATTTGCAGGACCTTTGCTGAACCTAAAATCATGAAATAGTATTTATACGGGAAGTCTCACTCACAAAAAACGGAAGGAGATTTGCCTCGCTTGACATTGAACATCCTGAAATTTGACTACAGCGCACCACCACCTCGCTGTGAGATGTGGAAACGATAAACTGCATTGACCTAATTCAAAGTGGACTCGCTTCTACTTGCCTATTCTTTCATTTCGGGACCTGTGAGAATGACTTCTGAGTTTGACACATTTGGGGGTCAATAAGCGCGACTCAAGTGGGCCGAAATGCACAATTAGGCAACAGTAAAACTTCCATTGTGATCCTAATTGGCTGCCCTAAAACCGTTTTTGTAATGACTGTAATTATGGCCTTTCACTGCAGCGACAATCAGGTTAAGAGCACTCATAAGGCATAATGTTATTCTTGAATATCATTTTGTGTACTAAAACGCTTTTCATTTTGCACTTGGAAAATATTATCTGGACACATTTTGGGGACATTCAAACCAGAAAAAACTGAACCAACGCATCAATAACCTCATACTGCACAACAACAAATATCAAAATAGCAATATGGGGGGGAAAAAGACTGTACCTTCCTTCAGTCAGTAACAAACCAAAAGAGTGCTGGTGATTCAAAGTGTGTGTTTATGATTCCACCTTAAGTCCAATTGCTGATTAAAAAGAACGGTCAATTAGTTTTGCCCATTGAGGTATGTACTAGAAGAACACCTAGGATCAATATTTTGATTTGTGATTTTATACAGTGAAGTTACAGTACATTGCTATAGGTGTTTGGGCTATCTGAAATGGACAGAATGTAAACAACAAAATAGTTATAGTAGTTATACAGTAACATGAGCTGTACCTTGAAAACTGGTGGAAGTGTCTAGTACAGTTGAATGCTCTGCCCCTCCCCCACTCGGACTCTTTCTAAAGCTTCATAAGGACAGAAATAAAGACTTTTTTGCAATAAACTTGTGTACATAAGCTTGAATGATGTTCCAATACCTAGCATGAGAAAACTATGATCTTATATGTTAAATGGTGAAGTAAAACAACTACATGTTTGAAGGCTCAAAGTTGCTGATTTGTCTTGTATTTTTAAATGTAAACCATTTGGGGGTTCAATTGCACGTTTCTACAAACATGGTAAAGTTACGCAAACGAAAGGATGTGTGGAAATGTTCAATACACGTGTGACTGGGGCTGTGTGTACCGGTATTCCCCTTTTAACCAACACCATTGTTACAAAACATTATTATTCAGTGCGTAACAAACAACTTCAAAGCGGAGAAACAGCGCGTAACACGGAGTAGCCAGGCAAAAAGACTTTAACTCACCTTTAACTGAGAGAGTGAACTCGTGGTGTCCGCCACCTCTTTCCTCTTCCACAAGGAGAACCTCCAACTTCAGTGAGCTAGCAGCGACTTTCCTCCCATTTTGCTTCTCGTCATAATTCAAGTTCCGATCGCCGCCGCTGTGCTGTTTAGCCCCGTGACGCGCGACGGGCGGGTTTTTACGCGGACACACGGGAACGCACGCAAGTCTCGGTAAAGTTGGAATAACAAAGCAGGGGAGTTTCAGATGGCGCGGAGGGCTGCAGGCTACTCTGGAGTGTGAGAGAAACAGGACGGAAAGAAGACAGCAGCGGCGGCAGAGAGACTCAGACAGGGAGCAGTGGAGAGAGGAGAGAGAGAGAGAGAGAGAGAGAGAGGGAGAGAGAGAGAGAGGGAGAGAGAGAGGGAGGGAGGGAGAGATAGAGGGAGGGAGAGAGAGACACAGACAGACAGAGAGAGAGAGAGAGAGAGCAAGATGACCTTAAACCTGGAGACGCGTTACAGAAAATGCAGTGTCCGTTTGGATGAAAACACTTGATTACGCACATTTTACGCACAGATCTCCAGACAGAAGACACCCTGTTTTGCTACAAGGTGTCTCCTTGTGAGTGCAAGGAATACAGTCCAATCACACACACCAAAAAAACGGTCCCATTAAACTGAAAATTATGAGTGTGTTGCGTTGTGTTTACCAACGTGTACGCGCAAACGCCCTTATAATGTGGTATTTTGGTGGTTAGTAGGAGGAAATAGCTGAGTTTCACAGGCTACAGTGAAGCACGTGCCTCTGGGCCTCAGAGGCTCCCCTCCCCCACACTCTGCTCTTTTCGCCTGCCTGGTCACACAGCGGTGATTAATTCTCCTTTCGCCTTGCTCAGTCATTCAGATTTGGAAAGTAAATAACAAGTTGACATCATTACGCTCTACACTGGTGTGACACATTCCTTTGGTTACCTAAAGAATAAGCTAAATGCGCAGGATGAAGATAATGTCTCCCTAGATTTGAGCTAAAACTCTCAAGTGTACATATAATCTGTTTAATATGTGTTAGATGTTCCAAATTACCTCTTACAATTTGGTACTCTTTTTCCAGTGTTAAGAAGATTGATTGTTTTACTTTGTTTATTGACATGCCTTAGACCAAAAAGTTCCATTTGGTTGCTGCTTCTTTAGCTTTGGTCAACATTTACATCAGAATTTGTTTTTAGCCCATATGCTACAAAGTGCTTATGACTGGCACAAATGAGCTATGTGTTT